>CM067369.1:28177519-28717519 GCA_034401795.1 Chaetoderma sp. LZ-2023a
ATCGCCCAATAAAGGATGCAACTGAGTCAAATGCTTCTGGAGCAATCACTACGGAAGCTGTTGTTGTGGTTCATGCCACTGAAAATGACACACACAAATCATCAAGTCCTGTTAAAGTAACTACAGTTGATGAAATTCAAGTATTAGCGGAGGGTATAACCTTAAGCTAAGAGAATAATCAAAATGCAGTGGCGCCAAAGGTTGCTGTAAAAGACACGCAGGAAAATGATGATCTTACAGAAGAGCCAGTTTACAATTCCTTAGAAGATGAATTAAAATTAGGACAGGATAAGTTTAGGACTCAGAAGACGGAAAGTTCAGTCGATTTTCCGCTAAGCCCACTTGATTTAAGTCAGCTTGAAGATATGGTAAATGACGCTCCTGCCAAATGTAACTTAAGTAGCAATAAGCGTCATAAAGAAGACAATAGCTCAGAATCTGAGATTGAAGTAAATGATATGGATGATGATACAATGTCAGTTGCAGAATCAGATGTGTCCATTCAAACACAGAGTTCACAGATGAAAGATGAAATGGTAATGTACTGATCAGAAGGGGGTGAACTGTTAGTGCCATATGTAACGGCGAGAGGCGTGAAATATCGTCTACTGCGCCATGATTCTGATATTTCCAAATATGAATATTTGTCTGTGGTAGAACTAGGAAACATTGAATTCGCAGGAAAATTAGGTAAATGGTCTAAGAAACGAGCTAAAAAAACCCAAATCAAGTTAATCTAATGATGGCGCTTGTAAACATCATTTTACAAATTATGATTATCTGTACCATCAATTGCAGAGGATTAAATACCGAATTCAAGCAGCGCCACTTGCTTGAAGAATTAGCAAATGAGAGAGTTGATATTGCTTTTCTACAAGAGACCAAAATTATCATTGTTGATAAATTGCATTCATTGTAAATTTTACAGGCTAGTGGAACATGGAAAAGAAAGTAGATTTAAATATATATGGTGCAAAACTGGCCTAGTATCAATTGAACATGGATATCTAAACATATCAGAAGCAGAACTTGTATAAGCTAGCACACTCGCTGCTTATTGTATATTGACATATGGTTTTTTTTTGTTTTTTGTTTTTTTTAAATCCGACGCTGACGCAGTCGGACACACCTCACGGGGGAACTCCTTTGAAAAAGGCTTGCAAACCCCCATAAAAAATCGGGTGAAATAGCAGGCTTTATTAATAGTATATGAATAACAATACAAACTTAACATATCAAAACAGTGCAAGCTAAAATACTCTATTACCATATACCACACTCATGGCATAACAGCATAGAAAAAAAACCTTAATAAAGAGCTGATAATATAATATAATTCAACAAAGCCATTACCATTTGCACACCGTGTAGATTTTTTATGGGGGCTTGCAAGCCTTTTTTGAAGGAGTTCCTCCGTGAGGTGTGTCCGACTGCGTCAGCGTCGGATTTTCAAAAAAAAAAGAAGAAAAAAAGGAGTAGTAGTAGTAGTAGTAGTAGTAGTAGTAGTAGTAGTAGTAGTAGTAGTAGTAGTAGTAGTAATAGTAGTAATAGTAATAGTAGTAGTATTAGTAGTAGTAGTAGTAGTAGTAGTAGTAGTAGTAGTAGTAGTAGTAGTAGTAGTAGTAGTAGTATTAGTAGTAGTAGTAGTAGTAGTAGTAGTAGTAGTAGTAGTAGTAGTAGTAGTAGTAATAGTAATAGTAGCAATAGTAGTAATAGTAATAGTAATAGTAATATAAGTAGTAGTAGTATTAGTAGTAGTAGTAGTAGTAGTAGTAGTAGTAATAGTAATAGTAGCAATAGTAGTAATAGTAATAGTAATAGTAATATAAGTAGTAGTAGTAGTAGTAGTAGTAGTAGTAGTAGTAGTAGTAGTAGTAGTAGTAGGAGGAGGAGGAGGAGGAGGAGGAGGAGGAGGAGGAGGATATTACTAAGGAGATTACTAAGGAGATTTTCAGCAGATTTTTTCAGTCGCAGGCTGAACGCGAACAGCAAGACCTTTCTTTGGACACACCTTTCCATGCTTGGATTTGAAACATTTGCCAGAAAAGAACAGCAATTAAGACAAATCGGGGGAAAAGATACTGGATGTGAGCTTCGAACAAGAACTGTTTAGTGGGGTGATTATGGCTGAAAGCTCCAGAAATATTGCTTTGACAGGAGTGATGACGTACGAACTCTCTTCTGTCCTCTTGGAATTGGAACATGCCAATAGAAGTCCCAGACAAATCGACAAACGTTGGACTAGTGCATGCGTGGAGTTGCAAAATGAAAATCTTTCAATGTACTAATGTGATTCCATATCCATATAACATGGGGCAGTTATGTGAAACGTTGATCTATTTCTGGATACTGAAATGTTATGTGAAAGGTCTGTGTGTGGTATGCATGCCCCACAAAAGATGCTGGATATACAGTTGATACAGTTGATGAACCCCCGCTATTGACTCTTGTCTAAAACGGCAGAGAAATGAAAATACTTCACCTACGTCAAATAGCCTAATATCTCAAAATATCTAAAGAGCCATTCCTCCCCTCTTGTTTGAAGACAATCATTCCAACAAGAAATGGGCATCTATATACAGGCATGGTTGGCCAGCTTAGGCCTTTATCTTTATATCAAAGGTACACGCTCCGAGTGGGATAATGCAACTTAGAAAATAGTAAGCAGAAGGGCATACACGTACCAGGGCAAAGCCAGCAATTTATTATGTACCGAAAGCTGCGAATTATGTGTTAACGTACAAATAATAATTACTGACGATTACTCGAATGACGGACCTTTTGTGCTCTATAACAATGCATGCATATGAGCTAACTATGCGTGGGGTTACAGCAGGTGTACATGTTTGTCTAGATCATTTTTTATCATAATAACTTAACTAAAAGATTTTAGAATCTGCAGTATTTATTGCAACATTATACCGTTAGTCGCACCCAGTTCCTAAAGTACATCGTTATCCTAAAAGATTATAGACTATTTTGCTGAAATATAAATCTGGGAAATGTTATCAATCGCTTCAATTTCGGTCGCTGCGTGTTCATGTAGAAAGACAGACAACTGAGCATCTTTTTGTTATGCTCAAAATTATTTGCTTGATCCAATTGCTGTTTGCCAAGAGCTTTTAAAAACAGGTTTAGTTGTGACTAACAACTAGGATAAGTGTGTCTATCGACATGTCCGTCCGTCCGTCCGTCCACCCTCCTTCCATCCATCCGTCTGTCTGTCAAATATGTTCTCAAACTAGCTACCTATGTCACAAATTGTGCACGTCCCAGCTGTTTTTCAAGATTTGACAACTATAAGTAAATGTATTTCAAAGTGTAGAAAATAAAAGCAAGTAAGACCGGGTTTTTCGCATATTGAGATTACATTTTAATTATTGTGGCGATGTGATCGTGACCCGTGATTTTTTTGTGGTCGTTTCACCATTTGTTGCTCCTACAACTGGTGTTGCTATTACTGAAGTTGTTGTCGTCGTCGTCGTCGTTGTCGTCGTCGTCGTCGTCGTCGTCGTTGTTGTTGTTGTTGTTGTTGCTGCTGCTTCTGTTGTTGTTGGTTTGTTGCTGCTGCTTTCGTTGTTGATGGGGTTGTTGTTTTTAGTGATGGTGGTGGTGGTTTTCACCAAAAAACCTGGTTGAAATCTGCCAAGCGCCTGAGGAGCAGATGCGTTTTGAAAGTTTCAGACAAATTTGATCAAGAATCCGAAAATAACTTTTAGAGCCTAGTAACGTAAACTCATTCCAGCCAAATTCGGCTGAAATCCACCAAGCGGTTAAGGGGGAGATGCATTTTGACAATTTCCGGTAAATATTCCATAAAATATGTGTCCCCAAAAAAGAGTAAATCAAAATTCTAAAAGAGGATCTGGAGCCTAGCATCATAGAATCCGTTCATCCAAAGTTGGTTGTAATCCATTGGGCAGTTAAGGAGGAGATACGTTTTGACAAAATCTTTTTATAACATCTAGGATTTTCACTCAAAAAATCACGAATCAAAATTCTGAATAGAAGTTCCTTCTTTGGTTGAATCTGTGGGGTGGCTGAGAAGATGCGCTTTGACCATTTCCGACAAATCTTTCATAAATCTAAGCTTAAAATTGAGCAACCAAAATACTGAATAGAAGTTCTGGAGCCTAGTAAGTCTACCATGGATTCCTTCCAGCAACTAGTAGCAGATCTTTGTTGGGGGAGGGGGGCAGGCAGGGCTGTCAATTTTATTTTTACTTACCTGCTTGTGGCGTAGTCATACATTTTCAAGAGATAGCCTCACGACCCGCAGCCCAACAACCCCCGCCACCACCCCATCCCCACCACCCCACCCACCACCGGCAAATGACATCTAGTGTCCGCCCCTAAGCAACATTCAGTTGATATTCAACAAGCGGCTAACACTATTGACATTTGACTCTCTCCGGTAAATTTTTCATAAAATCTACGTTGCACCAAGACAATTGACCAACCAGAATTTTAGATACAATTTCCGGAGCCCGTCACACCATGGCCCTTTAAAGTCTAATTTGGTTGAAATCCGTCACGCAGAGGAGATGCGTTTTGACAATTTCTGGTAAACTTTTCACAAAATTGTAGATTATCATCCAAACAATTTCCCAATCTTCTTCTTCTTCTTCTGCGTTCCATGGCTGTGTTTAGACTTCCAGTCCGGTGGTGCTGACAAGGAGGGTGGTCAGCCTCAGGTCCTCTCCAGATCCCCAGAGATTCCCAATCAACATTCTGAGTAGTAGTTCTGGGGTTTAGCACCATAGAATCCTTCCAGACCATAGCACCATAGCAGACCATAGAATCCTTCAAGAGAATAGAATCCTTCCAGACCACAGAAGCATACCTGACCATAGAAACCTTCCAGACGATAGAATCCTCCAGACCATAGAATCCGTCCAGAACATAGAACCATACCAGACCATAGAATACTCCCGGACCTTAGAACCATACCAGACCATAGAATCATACAAGACCATAGAACCCTTCCAGAACATAGAATCCATCCAGACAATAGAATCCTTCAAGTCCATAGATCCTTCCAGATGATAGAGTCCTAACAGAGCATAGAATCCTTCCAGACCATAGAATCATACAAGACTATAGAATCATTCCCGACCATAGAATCATAACAGACGATATAATCAGTCAAGACCATACAATGCTTCCAGATTTTAGAATCCTTCAGGACCATATAAACCTTCCAGAGTATAGAAGCCTTCCAGAGCATAGAATGCGTCCAGACCATAGCATCATAGCAGACAATAGCATCATACCAGGTCACAGCATCCTTCCAGACGATAGAATCAGACCAGACCATAGAATCATACCAGATCACAGAATCCTTCCAGACCATAGAATCATACCAGACCATAGAATCCTACCAGACTGCAGAATCCTGTCAGACCATAGACTACTTCCAGACCATAGAATCATCCCAGACCATAGAATCCTTCCAGACCACAGAATCATTTCAGATCATAGAATTATACCAGACCATAGAATCATACCAGACCATAGAATCATATTAGAGCATAGAATCATAACAGACAATAGAATATTTCCAGACCATAGAATCATTCCCGACCATAGAATCATTCCAGACAATAGAATCATTCCAGGGCATAGCATCATACAAGACCATAGAATCCGTCCAGAACATAGAATCATGCCAGAACATAGAATCCTTCCAGACCATAGAATCATACCAGAACATAGAATCCGTCGGAACTTGGAATCATACCAGACCATAGAATCATAGCAGACCATAGAATCCTTACAGACCACAGAATCATTCCAGATCATAGAAGCCTTCCAGACCATAGAATCCTTCCAGACGACAGAATCCTTCAAAACCATAGAATCCTTCCAGACCTAGAAGCATACATGACCATAGAATCCTTCCAGACGATAGTATCCTTCCAGACCACAGAATGGGCCCAGACCATAGAAGCAAACCTGACCATAGAATCCTTCCCGAACATAGACTCCTTCAAGACCATAGAATCCTAACTAAACATAGAATCCTTCCAGACCATAGAATCCTTCCAGATCATAGCATCATACCAGACCATAGAATCTTTCAAGACCATAGAATCCTTCCAGATCATAGAATCCTTCCAGACCTTAGAATCCTCCAGACCATAGAATCCCTACAGACCATATCACCATACCAGACCCCTGCAACCTTCCAGACCATAAAATCCGTCCAGAACATAGAATCATACCAGACCATAGAATCATACCAGACCATAGAATCCGTCCAGGCCACAGCATTATACCAGCCCCTAGAATCCTTCCAGATCATAGAATCCTTCCAGACCATAGAATCATTCAAGACAATAGAATCCTTCCAGACCATAGAATCGTTCCAGACCATAGAATCCTTCCAGTCCATAAATTCCTTCCAGTCCATAGCATGCTCCCAGACCATAGAATCCTTCCAGATCATAGAATCATACCTGACCATGGCATCCTTCCAGACAATAGAACCATATTATACCATAGACTCCATCCAGACAATAGCATCCTTCCAGACCATAGAATGCTTCCAGAATATATAATCATATTAGAGCATAGAATTGTTCCAGACCATATAATCCTACAGACCACATAATCCTATCAGACCATGGAATCCTACCAGATCATAGAATCTTTCCAGACCATAGACTCGTTCCAGACCGGAATCCTTCCAGACCATAGAATCCTTCCAACCCATATACTCCTACCAGACCATAGTATCCTCCCAAGCATAGAATCCTTCCGGAACATAGAATCATATTGGAGCATAGAAACATACCAGACCATAGAATCCTTCGAGACCATAGAATCATACCAGACCTTAAAATCCTTCAAGACCATGGAATACTTCCAGACCATAGAATCATACCAGAAAATAGAATACTTCCAGACCATAGAATTCTTCCAGAGAATAGAATCCTTCAAGACAATAGAATCCTTCCAGACCATAGAATCCTACCGGACCATAGGATCCGTCCACACCATAGAATCCTTCCAGACCATAGAATCATACCAGGCCATAGAATCCGTCCAGTACATAGAATCATAGCAGATCATAGAATCGTTCCAGACTATAGGATCTCGCCAGACCGTAGAATCGTTCCAGACCATAGAATCATACCAGACCATAGAATCATACCAGACCATAGAATCCTTCCAGATCATAGAATCATACCAGACCATAGAATCGTTCCAGACAATAGAATCCCTCCAGACAATAGAATCATACCAGACCATATAATCCGTCCAGAACATAGAATCATACCAGGCCATAGAATCCTTCCAGACCATAGAATCATTCCAGGCCATAGCATTATACCAGCCCATAGAATCCTTCCAGACCATAAACTCATTCCAGGCGATAGGATTCTTCCAGACCATAGAATCGTTCCCGACCATAGAATCCTTCCAGACCACAGAATCACATTAGACCATAGAATCCTTCCCGACCATAGAATCCTTCCAGACCACAGAATCACATTAGACCATAGAATCCTTCCAGACCATAGAATCCTTCCAGATCATAGAACCATACCAGACCATAGAATTCTTCCAGAGCATAGAATCCTTCCAGATCATAGAATCATACCAGACCATAGAATTCTTCCAGCGCATAGAATCCTTCCACAACATAGAGTCCTTCCAGACCATAAAATCCGTCCAGAACATAGAATCATACAAGACCATGGCATCATACCAGACCATAGAATCCGTCCAGGCCATAGCATTATACCAGCCCATAGAATCCTTCCAGACCATAGAATCCTTCCAGACCATAGAATCACTCCAGACCATGGAATTATACCAGCCCACAGAATCATTCAAGACAAGAGAATCCTTCCAGACAATAGAATCCTTCCAGGCCATAGAATAATACGAGCCCATAGAATCATACCAGCGATAGAACCTTTCCAAACAATAGAATCATACCAGCCCATAGAATCCTTCAAGACCATAGAATCCTTCCCGAACATAGAATCATACCAGACCATAGAATCCTGCCAGACAATAGAATCCTTCCAGACCATTGAATCATACCAGTCGATAGAATCCGTCCAGAACATAGAATCATTCCAGGCCATAGCATTATACCAGCCCATAGAATCATTCAAGACAAGAGAATCCTTCCAGACAATAGAATCCTTCCAGACCATAGAATAATACGAGCCCATAGAATCATACCAGCGATAGAACCTTTCCAAACAATAGAATCATACCAGCCCATAGAATCCTTCAAGACCATAGAATCCTTCCCGAACATAGAATCATACCAGACCATAGAATCCTGCCAGACAATAGAATCCTTCCAGACCATTGAATCATACCAGTCCATAGAATCCGTCCAGAACATAGAATCATTCCAGGCCATAGCATTATACCAGCCCATAGAATCCTTCCAGACCATAAAATCAGTCCAGGCGATATAATTATAACAGACCATAGAATCCTTCCCGACCATAGAATCCTTCCAGAGCACAGAATCATATTAGACCATAGAATCCTTCCAGACCATAGAATCCCTCCAGACCATAGAGTTCTTCCAGAGCATAGAATCCGTCCAGAACATAGAATCACACCAGACCATAGAATCATACCAGACCATAGAATCCGTCCAGGCCACAGCATCATACCAGCCCATAGAATCCTTCCAGACTATAGAATCCTTCCTGACCATAGCATCATTCCAGACAAAAGAATCATTCCAGGCCATAGAATTATACCAGCCCATATAATCATTCAAGACAATAGAATCCTTCCAGACCATAGAATGGTTACAGAACATATGATTAATCCTACAAGAGCACAGACTCCTACCAGACCATAGAATCCTTCCAGACCATAAAATCATACCACACCATAGAATCATACCAGACCATATAATCCTTCCAGACAATAGAATCCTTTCAGACCATAGAATAATATGAGCCCATAGAATCATACCAGACCATAGAGTCCTTCCAAACCATAGAATCATAGCAGCCCATAGAATCCTTCCAGAACATAGAGTCCTTCCAGACCATAAAATCCGTCCAGAACATAGAATCATACCAGACCATAGAATCATACCAGACCATAGAATCCGTCCAGGCCATAGCATTATACCAGCCCCTAGAATCCTTCCAGATCATAGAATCCATCCAGACCATAGAATCGTTCCAGACCATAGAATCCTTCCAGTCCATAGATTCCTTCCAGACCATAGCATGCTTCCAGACCATAGAATCCTTCCAGATCATAGAATCATACCAGACCATGGCATCCTTCCAGACAATAGAACCATATTATACCATAGACTCCATCCAGACCATAGCATCCTTCCAGACCATAGAATGCTTCCAGAATACATAATCATATTAGAGCATCGAATTGTTCCAGACCATATAATCCTACAGACCACATAATCCTATCAGACCATGGAATCCTACCAGATCATAGAATCTTTCCAGACCATAGACTCGTTCCAGACCGGAATCCTTCCAGACCATAGAATCCTTCGAACCCATATACTCCTACCTGACCATAGTATCATCCCAAGCATAGAATCCTTCCGGAACATAGAATCATATTAGAGCATAGAAACATACCAGACCATAGAATCCTTCGAGACCATAGAATAATACCAGACCATAGAATCCGTCCAGAACAGAGAATCATACCAGACCTTAAAATCCTTCAAGACCATGGAATACTTCCAGACCATAGAATCATACCAGAAAATAGAATACTTCCAGACAATAGAATCCTTCCAGAGAATAGAATCCTTCAAGACAATAGAATCCTTCCAGACCATAGAATCCTACCGGACCATAGAATCCGTCCACACCATAGAATCCTTCCAGACCATAGAATCTTACCAGGCCATAGAATCCCTCCAGTACATAGAATCATAGCAGATCATAGAATCGTTCCAGACTATAGGATCTTGCCAGACCATAGAATCATACCAGACCATAGAATCATACCAGACCATAGAATCCTTCCAGATCATAGAATCATACCAGACCATAGAATCGTTCCAGACAAGAGAATCCCTCCAGACAATAGAATCATACCAGACCATATAATCCGTCCAGAACATAGAATCATACCAGGCCATAGAATCCTTCCAGACCATAGAATCATTCCAGACCATAGCATTATACCAGCCCATAGAATCCTTCCAGACCATAAACTCATTCCAGGCGATAGGATTCTTCCAGACCATAGAACCGTTCCCGACCATAGAATCCTTCCAGACCACAAAATCACATTAGACCATAGAATCCTTCCAGACCATAGAATCCTTCCAGATCATAGAACCATACCAGACCATAGAATTCTTCCAGAGCATAGAATCCTTCCAGATCATAGAATCATACCAGACCATAGAATTCTTCCAGCGCATAGAATCCTTCCAGAACATAGAGTCCTTCCAGACCATAAAATCCGTCCAGAACATAGAATCATACAAGACCATGGCATCATACCAGACCATAGAATCCGTCCAGGCCATAGCATTATACCAGCCCATAGAATCCTTCCAGACCATAGAATCCTTCCAGACCATAGAATCACTCCAGACCATAGAATCGTTCCAGACAATAGAATCCCTCCAGACAATAGAATCATACCAGACCATATAATCCGTCCAGAACATAGAATCATACCAGGCCATAGAATCCTTCCAGACCATAGAATCATTTCAGACCATAGCATTATACCAGCCCATAGAATCCTTCCAGACCATAAACTCATTCCAGGCGATAGGATTCTTCCAGACCATAGAACCGTTCCCGACCATAGAATCCTTCCAGACCACAAAATCACATTAGACCATAGAATCCTTCCAGACCATAGAATCCTTCCAGATCATAGAACCATACCAGACCATAGAATTCTTCCAGAGCATAGAATCCTTCCAGATCATAGAATCATACCAGACCATAGAATTCTTCCAGCGCATAGAATCCTTCCAGAACATAGAGTCCTTCCAGACCATAAAATCCGTCCAGAACATAGAATCATACAAGACCATGGCATCATACCAGACCATAGAATCCGTCCAGGCCATAGCATTATACCAGCCCACAGAATCATTCAAGACAAGAGAATCCTTCCAGACAATAGAATCCTTCCAGACCATAGAATAATACGAGCCCATAGAATCATACCAGCCGATAGAACCTTTCCAAACAATAGAATCATACCAGCCCATAGAATCCTTCAAGACCATAGAATCCTTTCCGACCATAGAATCATACCAGACCATAGAATCCTGCCAGACAATATAATCCTTCCAGACCATTGAATCATACCAGTCCATAGAATCCGTCCAGAACATAGAATCATTCCAGGCCATAGCATTATACCAGCCCATAGAATCCTTCCAGACCATAAAATCATTCCAGGCGATATAATTATAACATACCATAGAATCCTTCCCGACCATAGAATCCTTCCAGAGCACAGAATCATATTAGACCATAGAATCCTTCCAGACCATAGAATCCTTCCAGACCATAGAGTTCTTCCAGAGCATAGAATGCGTCCAGAACATAGAATCACACCAGACCATAGAATCATACCAGACCATAGAATCCGTCCAGGCCATAGCATCATACGAGCCCATAGAATCCCTCCAGACTATAGAATCCTTCCTGACCATAGCATAATTCCAGACAAAAGAATCATTCCAGGCCATAGAATTATACCAGCCCATATAAGCATTCAAGACAATAGAATCCTTCCAGACCATAGAATGGTTACAGAACATATGATTAATCATACAAGACCACAGACTCCTACCAGACCATAGAATCCTTCCAGACCATAAAATCATACCAGACCATAGAATCATACCAGACCATATAATCCTTCCAGACAATAGAATCCTTTCAGACCATAGAATAATACAATCCCATAGAATCATACCAGACCATAGAGTCCTTCCAAACCATAGAATCATAGCAGCCCATAGAATCCTTCCAGACCATAGAATCCTTCAAGAGCTTAGAATCCTTCCAGAGCATAGACTCTTTCGAGGTCATAAAATCATACCATACCATAGAATCCTTCCAGCCCATAGAATCCTTCCAGACCATAGAATCATATTAGACCATAGACACCTTCCAGATCCTAGAATCCTTCCAAACCATATAATCATACCAGACCAAAGAATATTGCCAGATCATAGAATCATTCCAGACCATAGAATATGTCCAGACCATAGAATCATTCCAGACAACCGAATCAGACCAGGCCCTAGAATCCGCACAGTACATAGAATCATACCAGATCATAGAATCCTTCCAGACCATAGAATCCTTCCAGACCATAGAGTCCTTCCAGGCGATAGAATTATACCAGACCATAGAATCCTTCCAGACGAGATAATCCTTCCAGACCATAGAAGCATATTAGGCCATAGAATCCTACCAGACCATAGACTCTTACCAGAACATAGAATCCTTCCTGACCATAAAATCATACCAAACCATAGAATCATACAAGACGATAGAATCCTCCCAGACCATAGAATCCTTCCAGGCGATAGAATTATACCAGACCATAGAATCCTTCCAGACGATAGAATCCTTCCAGACCATAGAAGTATATTAGGCCATAGAATCCTACCAGACGATAGACTCTTACCAGAACATAGAATCCTTCCAGACCATAAAATCATACCAAACCATAGAATCATACCAGACCATAGAATCCTTCCAGAGCATAGAATCATATCACACCATAGAATCATACCAGTCCATAGAATCCTTCCAGACCATAGAATCATACCAGACAATAGAGTCCTTCCAGACCATAGAATCATACCATATCATAAAATCCTTCCAGACCATAAAATCCTTCCAGACCATAGAATCCTTCCAGCCCATAGAATCCTTCCAGACCATACCAGCAAATTAGACCAGAGAATCCTACCAGACCATAGACTCTTACCAGAACATAGAATCCTTCCCGACCATAGAATCATTTTAGGCCATAGAATCCTTCCAGACAATAGCATCCTTCCAGACTATATAATCATCTTAGACCATAGCCACCTTCCAGATCATAGAATCCTTCCACACCATTGAATCATACCAGACCAAAGAATATTTCCAGATCATAGAATCATTCCAGACCATAGAATACTTCCAGATCATAGAATCCTTCCAGACAATAGAATCATACCAGACACTAGAATCCGTCCAGTACATAGAATCATACCAGATCATAGAATCCTTCCAGACCATAAAATCCTTCCAGATCATAGAATCATACCAGACCATAGAATTATACCTGCCATATAATTCTTCCAGAGCATAGAGTCCTTCCAGACCATAAAGTTATTCCAGACCATAGCATCATACCAAACCATGGCTTCCGTCCAGACCATAGAATCATATTAGACCATAGAATTCTTCCGGACCATAGCATCCTTCCAGACCATAGACTGCCTCCATAATGACTATATAATCATATTAGAGCATAGAATCGTTCCAGACCATATAATCCTACCGACCACATAATCCCACCAGACCATGGAATCCTTCGAGACCATAGAATCCTTCGAGACCATAGAATCATACCAGACCATAGCATTGTTCCAGACAATAGAATCACACCAGACCATAGAATTGATCCAGAGCATAGAAGCGTTCCAGAACATAGAATCATACCAGAACATAGAATCCTTCCAGACCATAGAATCATAGCAGAACATAGAATCCTTCCAGACCATAGAATCATACCAGACCATAGAATTGTTCCAGACCATAGAATTACACCAGACCATAGAATTGTTCCAGAGCATAGAATCCTTTCAGAACATAGAATTGTTCCAGAGCATAGAATCCTTCCAGACCATAGAATCATACCAGACCATAGAATTGTTCCAGACCATAGAATCACACCAGACCATAGAATTGTTCCAGAGCATAGAAGCCTTCCAGAACATAGAATCGTTCCAGACCATAGAATTGTTCCAGATCATAGAATCACACCAGACCATAGAATTGTTCCAGAGCATAGACTCCTACAAGACCATAGCATCATTCCAGAACATAGAATCCTTCCAGACCATAGAATCATACCAGACCATGGAATTGTTCCAGACCATAGAATCACACCAGACCATAGAATTCTTCCAGAGCATAGAAGCCTTCCAGAACATAGAATTGTTCCAGAGCATAGACTCCTACAAGACTATAGCATCATTCCAGACCATAGAATCAGATTAGACAATAATATCATACCAGACCATAGAATCCTTCCAGAACATAGAATCATACCAGACCATAGAATCCTTCCAGGCCAAAGAATCATTCCAGAACATAGGATCCTTCCAGACAATAGAATCATACCAGCCCATAGAATCCTTCCAGAACATAGAATCAAACCAAACCATAGAATCCTTCCAGACCATAGAATCCTTCCCGACCATAGAATCATACCAGACCATAGAATCCTTCCAGATCATAGAATCACACCAGACCATAGAATTCTTCCAGAGCATAAAATCCTTCCAGAACTTAGAATCCCTCCAGACCATAGAATCCTTCCAGACCATATAATTCTTCCATACCATAGACTCCTACACGGCCATAGCATCATTCCAGGCCATAGAATCATTCCAGACCATAGAATCCTTTCAGACAATAGAATCCTTCTAGACCATAGAATCATACCAGACCATAGAATCCTTCCAGATCATAGAATCACACCAGACCATAGAATTCTTCCAGAGCATAGAATCCTTTTCCAGACCATAGAATCCTTCCGGACCATAGAATTATATTAGACAATAGAATCATACCAGACCATAGAACCCTTCCAGACCATAGAATCCTTCCAGGCCATAGAATCATACCAGCCCATAGAATCCGTCCAGACCATAGAATCATACCAGACCATAGAATCCTTCCAGCCAAATTTGCTTGATATTCATCATGCGGTTTAGGAGATGTTTTTAGACAATTTTCAGTACAATTCTAACACGAATCCTGAAGCGTGCACTATCTCTCCAGTAAAGTCATGGATAGTGTGGATTGCCAAAGCAAACTTGGCATGGTTTATAATAGATATATTCAGTGAAACACCAACAAACAACTTTAACCCATCAAACATGAAAAATTTGGCTAAACTTCGGATAGTCTGATCTTGAACACATTTGCTAAAATGAAATTAGTAATGATGCGGATAGTACCCCCAGCATAGTATATATCATTGCTATAAAATGGTGATGATATCCAGCGAGGCATTGTTGAAAGAGATAGGTCCATAAAAGTCTAAATTAAAAAAATTAAAAATATATTCTATGTCTAAACCTAGGAAAAGTAGGCTAGATTCCTCAAAATCAAATTAGTAATGGTGCAAATTTTACACCTTGTATAGAACGTTGAAATCAAGAGTCATTGTTGTGTAATATGAACAATAAAAAATTAACCTAAAAAACATGAAAGATATTCAAGTTCAAAACCATAAAACAGCAGGAAAATTTTCCCAAAATGAAATTAGTAATGATGCTGATAGAACCTCTGCGTAGTACAAAGCCCTGCTGCAAAGGTGTGTTGATATGCAGTGAGCAGAAGACGGAGAAGAAGAAGAAGAAGAAGAAGAAGAAGAAGAAGATGAAGACTTTTCATATACTTTATTAATTACGAAATATTACAAATGCGCATGAATATACATTTTTTTAATGCCGTTACTAACGAATCAGTCCAAAAACAAAATAATAAATACAATTTGAAAAAAAGAAGAATATCTTACTGCTAATAAAATCAGCTAATGAGGGTGATGGCATAAATATACAGCATAAAATCCATTACAAAACATCAAATATAGTTTTAAAAGTTGTAGAAAAGCAAACATTCACCAGTATCACAGAGACACAATACAGAAATATAAAAGAAGAAGAAGAAGAAGAAGAAGAAGAAGAAGAAGAAGAAGAAGAATATAAACATTTTGAAAATCTCTCTCTTTTTGATACACATTAATCCTAATGGTCGCATAGAACAAATCTGAGAAGTTTTCGGACACACACCTCTCCACTACGACCAACGCAACAACCACGGCCACACCACCAATATGCTACAATCATCACCGCCACAGCCGCCACCACAACAACAACGATGACAGCGACACTGCAATCGACAACGACAACGATGTTGATAACGACAAGGAAAAAGATGTCAAAAACTAAATATTACAAAGAAGCAACGGCAGCAGCTAATCACGAAATAATAATAATAATAATAATAATAATAATAATAATAATAATAATAATAATAATAATTACCGCCGTAGTATAAATATATATTATAATAATGTCTATCACATATGCTGTGTAAATGCATGGGTGAATAAAGAAAACTGAACTGTCTCGCTTCTTGCTTCGCGGGCGTGACAAAAATAAATAATCAACATTCTGAATAGAGAATCTGTAGAATCCTTCCAGCCAAAGCTATCGGTTAAGATGCTTTTAGACAATTTCCAGTAATTTTGTAATGGAATCTAAGATTTGGACCAAAAAATATTGAACAATCAAAATTCTGAATAGATTTTCTGGAACCTGCCATAATATGGTCCTTTAAGCTAAATCTTTTGGATGTGGTGCGATATGACACTTTTTGTTAAATTGTTCATAAAACTTAATATTAGCACCCCCAAAAAAATATTATTATTATTATTATTATTATTATTATTATTACCGTCGCCGGTTGTGGCCGCCACCGCCGCCACAACCACCACCACCACTACTACTACTACTACTACTACTACTACTACTACTACTACTACTACTACTACTATGTGACAAAACAGGAGGGATAGTGTCTGCAATCTCTCACTGCTCTTGTTATAGGGCAAGACTATTTGACTGATTTATCATTTCCCCTTATTCATTGATACAGAATTTCATATCCTCCAGATCAGTTGCTTAGTAAGTGATCCGATTAACGTTTAAGGAAACTTTAATGCTGGTTAACACATGCTTGTCTGGCGCTGATGACTATTTCAGATGCATTTGTTGAGGTCTGAGCAGAAGCCCCGTGGATTGTATCAACACCATCACATGGCCAATTAGTGTTGTATGTTTGTCGTGAAGTATGATCTACTGAGTGATGACTGATAGATCTCTGATCAATTACACCTAAGGCGTGATCAGATAATTAACGATTTAACCATTACGATGTAAGAATGCTGGGTCTACAGAATATACTATTGAATATTTTGAAAGTAATTTACGGCGAACAACAGGGCCAGTCGAATTTGTTAATAAATATAAAATCAGTAAATCAATAAATTAATAAAAATGAATGGATGGATGGATAGGCGGGCGGGTGGGCGGGCGCGCTGGTGGGAAGGTTTGTAAATAAATAAATAAATAAATAAATAATTAAGATGGTGGTGGTTGGGAAGGATGGTGGGATGGGTGGGATGGGGTGGGACGGACGGACGGGCAAATAAATAAATAAATAATTAGACGAAATTTACTAGAAGCCGTTGCTCCCTTACGGAGCAGCTTCCATCCAACTTGGTTTCAAAATACTCACATAATTTGTTCCATATGCAATGACAGGTTCAAGTGGGTAGTAGACATATTTTTCAGATTTTGTGCGTAAATGCCAGTAAAACTTGTAGAACAGTGTCTTCTTAGAAACAGACATCCATCATTAAACACAATTAGCAATGATAAACGATTTTTTTAGTTTTTGCAGCAAATTTCCTGCCTAAGTGATTCTCAGAGCGCATCTTCATCATCTCACGATAGTTTTTATTAAGGGCCATCTGGTTAAAGAGGATCAGACGAATCAATTAGCTGTAGCACGCCTATGTCAGGACAGTACAGAGTGGCACAATAAACAGTATCTTTTCATTTTTCGTGCATGCATGCGTGCGTGCGTGCTTGCGTGAGTGACTGATTGTGCGCGTCTGTGTCTGGGCGTGCGCGCTCGCTAGCGTGCCCCGCGCGTACGGTCGCTCGTACGTGCGTGCGCGTGAGATTATATTCTTTGATTTCATATTTGGGATTATGTAAATGTATTGAATAAATGTGTGTCATAGACCTACCCTAAAACACAAAGGAATAATAATAATAATAATAATAATAATAATAATAATAATAATAATAATAATAATAATAATTGTTTCTCAGAGCATTCAGAGAATTTAATGCTCGATATATCTATAGAAAAACATGTAGTTTTCGTGTAACAACTCTTAGGGATATCTTACTGGTGAGCCTATTTGATGTCTCGTACTAATCGTAAAGTGAAACAAAATTGTTGAAGAAATTCCAATGATTATGAATATAGTGCTCTGCACACGCCCTCAGAAACGCCCGCGTGCGCGCACACCCTCAGAAACGCCCGCGCGCGCGAACACCCTCAGAAACGTCTGCATGCGCACATACACTCACGCACGAGCATACGCGTGTGTGTATATATATATATATATATATATATATATATATATATATATATATATATATATATATATATATATATATATATATATGGGTGGATACATATTGCAAGCTGTCTTTGAATCGTAGAAGTGATTGTTTCTTTATATTTCATAGTTAGTTTTTTTTCATATTGTTAGTTTATGAAGCGTAGAGAGTAATCTAATTCGGTCTTCAGCCAGCATCCCACAATTTATTGCTCTTACTACAGTTTAACGTTAAACTGTAGTACGAGCAATACATTGTGGGATGTTGGCTGGAGATAGCGAATGGAATCGCTTGTCGTTGTCGCCTAGCCATTTCCGGGCTAAGCCGGCCAAAATCGACCTGTGGAATGGCCTTCAGGAATGTCCATTTTCAGGCCAAAATATGACTATTTTTGAAGATTTACCACTGGAAAGACTGGCTCGATCAGCGAGCCAGTCATTCCGGTTGTAAAATTTCAAAAATAATCTTCTCTTGGCATGTATATGGAGATTCAAAAACCTAATATTGATAGTTTCTTGACGGAATTTAGCCATTAGACTAGAAAGAAGTTATTATTTTTCGTTTCACCCTCTACAACGTAGCTCGTTTGCTAGCCGCCAAAAGCCACGCCTCGATCTACAATCACACTCTCCGCGTATTACTAATAAAAGCAAATGATTTACACGATACAGAAATCATATCTAAATTATTTATCATTTGTCGGAAGCGATATGCTCGGGTTTGAGTAGGCTCCTCCGGATGCTTGTGCTGAATGTTTACGCCTGTCCGATAGCTGCTATACAAGATGTCTTTGTAGTCCAATCAACAAGTGTCTGTTTATATCAGCTTCTCTTAGAGGCAGTTAATGTATGGAGCGTGGCAGGAGGCTGCCTTCTCTGATACTGCGGGTGCCTCAATCACGCAGATGACTGGCAGACGAAATAAGTGATAGCTAGGTGACGGTGTGTGCGCGCGCTGATAGTTGCAGAGACAATGACGGTGATCCTCGAAAAGTAGCTTGCATTCAGAATGTATTTTTCGAGACCTCAAAATTGCCTGGTTTTGTCAAATTGAAAAACCCTCATTATGATTACACTAGTAATATTAATATTGCTCTTAACCTGTTCTTCATAATTTATTTCTGGTACATTTTTTTAGAGAATTATATATTATAAAATGAAATTAATTTTTGTCCAATGATCTAACCAATCTTTCGTGTAATTAGTCATATATTAGTGGAGAGATCCGACATGTCACTTAAGAATATATCGTCTTTGACGGTTTTACAACGGAATAAGAATTCTGATGAAGGTTTTGAAATTAAAATCTAGACAGCATAAGCCCTCAGTTAAATTAATTTAAAAAAGCTTTACAGTATAGTTATCTTGAAAATTGGGATTCTCGTAATTCATAGTGGCTAGTGGTCAACATTTGTCAAGAAAATTAAAAATTGTATTTAGTGTATACGCCCATTTGGCAGATTAAAAGAATATTGTAAAATCTTCCACTGAAATGACTGACTTATTTATCGAGTCTCTCATTTCTGTGCTAAATTAGAAAAAATATTTTGCTCTTGAACTGCAAACTCATAATTTAACGAGGTTAATATAATCTGCGGGTTTCGGATTTTTTCGGATTTTCTGGAATTTTCCTGATTTTACGAACTTTTTCGGATCGCGTCCAACGTTGTGAAATTCTTGTGCATGGTCACGGCCTTGCCTGTGCTAAAATTTGAGCCAAATCGGACTAGGAATTTTTGCATATTCACAGATTCTCAATTTGATCCGATACGGATCATGTTCCTGATTATCCGGAACACGAACAACGTTGGAAATCCACTTGCACGATAAGTCCCTTCGTTGTCCTAAAGTTGGAGCCAAATTAGATCAGCAGGTTTTTTTACATAACCCGGAATAAGCCTTCGTGACCGACTGACTGACTAACTGACTAACTGACTAAGGGGCATTGGCAGTTTTTTTAGCTGCTACCTTTAGTAACAGAAATTATATTGATTTATGCGGAATGAAATCATCATATGATAAGTCTTATTTCATTTCATTGCATTGACGTACACAATTCATTCATCAGGAAAGTATACAATTTTAACAATTTTATTTCAAGTATTTTGGTGCGAATTTTCAAAATATACTATATGCGCCGTCCTCCTTATGGGAGGCAATCGGTTCAGATTATATGCCTATAGCACAGAGTTATCTCCCATATACTGCCGTCTTATGAGGCAGCTAAAATGAAAACAATTAGATTAGGACTTGCGTCAACTTAGCCCTTTAATGGTCAAACTGACTAAAAACAACTTTGCAGTGGTCTTCAGACATGGCTAATTGAAAGGCCTAGAGAAGGGTATTCTTTAAATATTTCCCACTAGAATGACTGGCTGAGTAACCGAGCCAGTCATTCTAGTGGTAAATTTAAAAAATACTCTTCTCTCGACCTGCAAATAGACACTGGTCAAGTAAAAACTGTAATTTTCTTTACCATTACCTCTTTAATGGTCAAGCAGACGGAAAAAAAATTCAGTGCTAAATTTACAAAAATAGTTGTCTAAAATTAAAATATCTGGAAAAATAAGGACCATCAAAATGTTTACTTGATATATCAAGTAGTATTTTGAGCACTTTGAGGCGCTGTTGACACGAGAGGGGTTAAAGTCCGTATGACAACACAATGTTCGTAGCCATGTATATACAATATATAGTTAAAATACAATCAAAATGCGTCTCCCACATATAAATAGTGCGAGCATACAGTAAGAAATAAGCAAGAAATGCAAATTTGAAAACGGGAATTCTGATTTCAACTTTTTCAATTCCGGCAATCGATAAGCCACCTGTATCTACGTCACTCGAGTTATGGCTAAAATAGTCCTACATAGGAGTCAATAGTAAACAAAGCGGATATCGAGATATATAAAAAAGAGAAATGAAATTATGATTAAAAGCAAAGCAATTTGATGTAAATAGGCCAAACGCATTCGGCAGAAAACTAATAGACATATGTAAATGCAATAATCTACTCATATACAACGGTAGGATCGGGATTGAGAGATTACTAGGGAAAGCAACATTTCGGTAGTGGACTACGTATTCTCGTCTTATGCGTTACTAGACTACGTCAATGACTTAGAACATACACCTTTCACATCTGATACACATTGTGCACGGACCGTATCATACGAGTTTATCAGTAACCAAGCAAACCAGCACCAACTGATTACACACGGTGCTATCGAAGACAATTCCGCATCAGTAACTGCAACAGCCCATGGAAAGCTGTAAATTCTACAAAATTCGTCAAGAATGTAACATAAAGTGCACTATTAGAACGCTTAAGAAATCAGAATGGTAACACAATTAATAACGTAAATAACATCTTATAAAATGCAGCAATTACAATTTTGTTAGATAGGACTCAAATTCGAAATTTGACTTGTACATAGAATATGATCTAAGTGTATTGCTTACACTCTTTGTCAGTTTTCCACGCTATTTTTAATGATGTCATTCTCCATTGCCTTGACACACTGGTCAACTTGGCAGTCTACTGTTGGAATTAGCAGAGTCTGTTGTGAGACCAATTTAAACCAAGAGTTACAGTTGCTCTGCGCTAAGTCTATGATTAATTGCCTAGCTTCCCCGAGGATGCCGCTAGCTGGTTCGTTTAATAATCGGACTTCATATTTTAGTACACTTCTTATTGCAGACATTGCTAAGGGAAACAGACCTAGCTCGCTCAAGGACTGCATCTGTGGTGGTGCTTTTGTGAACACATAGCGAGTAACGTGCAAAGTTAAGATGCACCCTTTCTGAAGGAAGACTGTTAAAATTCTTGAACATACGATTTGGTGATGAGGAGAAAATTGATACACCCCAGACCTCAGAATCATATATCATGATTGGTTTGACTAAGGACTTAAACACACTGAGAGCCACCTTCGGCAGGAAGAATAAGCTGTTAACAAGTAGCTTTTTTAAGTTTGAAAGATACTTTTTGTGATTTTAATTTTAGATTTTCTTTTACTAATGAGAATGAACCATTGTTAGTAAAAATCTATTCCTAACTATTTGTGGGACCGAACACACTCCACAATATGATTGTTATATGTAAAATCCCTGTGAAGGAGACGACCTGTCTTATTGAATATTACAACGTTAGTTTTTGCCAAATCTAACACCAATTTCCACATGCTACAATATACGCTCAAGTTATTTAGGCATTGTTGCAAACCTCTCGATTCTGACAATAGGACTATGTCGTCTGCATACATCAAGCATTGTAGCCACCTACTTGACAGTAACACAGGATTAGTATTGTGCGCAGCTAACTGAGATGGTAAGTCATTTAGATATATCGTAAATAGCATTGGAATGAGAAGATCACCCTGTCTAACACCTTGTGAAATTCCAATAGAAGGTGTTAGACCATTAGACGTTTTGATTGAACTTGAGAGTTTAGTGTACATACTTTTAACGGTTCTGTAGAAATTGCCACCTATGTATGAAAATATAAAATCCAAAATAATGCTTAATGGAGAACTCTCTCTCTCCCGATCTTATGTGTAATTGGGGTGGAGGGATCTCGCCAGAGTGAAAATGTATTTCCAATCGTTTTAGCCTCAACGAGCTAACAGAGTACATAACAGTGAAATGGAGCTAAAATTGCAGAAAACTTAATTGTATATATGAAAATCTTAGCACTATTATATACCGATGATACAGTTTTTAAAGTTGAACAGATGACGGACCTCCAATTAATGATAAACGAATATTATAAGTACTGCACATTGTCAAAAGCAAATTATGATATTTGGTCGAAGAACCAAAGAATCAGAACGGGCGTGATTTGGAAATAATTGAAAACTACAAATACACGTGTATAAATGTTACACGAAAACGTAGATTCATCAACGCAATGCCATAGTTAAGAGAACAAAGTTAAAAAGCAATGTATGATATACCTTTTGATCTACAATGTAAACCTTTTAATATGATGGGCATCCCCGTACTGCTTTATACCTCAGAGGTAGAGGGCTTTGAGAACACAACATTATTAGACAAGAATTCCGCGGGATTAAATGTCTCGCCTGTCTCCTGTTTGTCACAGTGGCATTGGCCTTTGACGTTGTGACCTCCGTATTATCATGCTGCTTCCTAACATTATAGGTATTCAAGTTTAGTTCCAATAGGATTAACCAATCCTGAAATGTAAATGATTTGCTAAATGGAAAAACCTATGGTTGAAAAAGCAGAGGTCAAATCGCAATATTAGAATGGCCTTGACCTTTGAGCTGGTGACCTCCATGTCACCATCCTGTATCCTCTTGGCGTAAGCAACCATGTACCCAAGTTGTGCTCCATTAGCGTTAAGCAATCCCGAAATATAACATGATAAGATTTGCTAAGCCGAAAAACTTAACATTGAAAAATAACACAGTTTTGTAGAGGCGAGAATGACCTTGACCTTCTACTTTGTGACTTAAGTGTCAGCCTAACATAATAGGCAACAATGTACCCAAGTTTAGTTCCAATAGTATTAACCCATCCTGGAAGATAAGCCAAGAAGTTCTGCTAATCGCAACTTCAAATTGAAAAGAACAGTGTTTTGTATCAAGGTCACAATGACCTTTAACATTGACCTTGTGACCTCAGTATCATCATGCTGTTTCCTAACAGCATAGGCAACTACATATCCAAGTTTAGTTGCAATAGGCTTAACAAATCCGGAAATATAAGCTGAAGTGTTACTAAGCACAAAAACTTAATGTTGAAAAAACAGAGTTCTGTATCAATTTCACAGTGATCTTGACATTTGCCCTTATGCCCCCAACCTCATCATGGTGCTTCCTAACATTATAAGTAACCATGTATCCAAGGTCAGTTGCAATAGGCGTAACCAATCCTGAAATATAAGCTGAAGTTTTGCTAAACGCAAAAACTTAATGTTGAAATGTATCAAGGTTACAGTGACCTTTGACCTTGTGACCCAACATCATCATGCTGCTTCCTAACATTATAGGTAATCATGTATCAAAGTTCAGTTGCAATAGGCTTAATCAATTCTGAAATATAAGCTGAGGTTTTGCTAAACGCAAAAACTCGTTGAAACAACAGAGTTCTGTATCCAGGCCACAGTGACCTTGACCTTTGACCTTGTGACCCTAAGATCATCATTCTGCTTTCTAACATTATAGGTAACCATGTATCCAAGTTCAGTTGCAATAGGCTTAACCAATCCTGAAATATAATCTGAGAAGTTTTGCTAAACGTAATAACTTAATATTGAAATAACAGCTCTGCATCAAGGTCAGTGACCTTGACTTTTGACCTTGTGACCCCAACATCATCATGCTGCTTCCTATTATTATAGGTAACCATGTATCCAAGTTTAGTTGCAATAGGCTTGACCAATCCTGAAATATAAGCTGAAAAGCTTTGCTAAAGGCAAAAACTTAACGTTGAAAAAGCCGAGTTCTGTATCAAGGTCACAGTGACCTTGACCTTTGACCTTGTGACCCCAACATCATCATGCTGCTTCCTAATATCATAGGTAACCATGTAGCCAAGTTACTTGCAATGGGCTTAACCAATCATGAAATATAAGCTGAGGTTTGCTAAACGCAAACACTTGTTGAAATAACAGAGTTCTGTATCAAGGTCACAGTGACCTTGACCGTTGACCTTGTGACCCCAACATCATCATGCTGCTTCCTATCATCATAGGTAACCAAGTATCCAAGTATCCAAGATTAGATTCTGGATCGATATTATAAACTCAGGATATAGCAAAGTATCATCCATGTTATGCTTCATTGCCTTAGACTACACAAGATAACATAAGTATAAGATAAATTGGATGGAATATATAGAATATAGCTTAAAGACATCATGACATATACATATCTTAGATGCGGGAACTGTCAACAAAAACAGGTAATGAAGCAGATGAAAATGCCTTACAGACTCAATTCGAAAACAACGGGATAAATGAAATACAGACATCAACTAGGTTAACTTTTTTGCAAAAATAAAGAACACTATTAAATTTGAACCATATCTAACAGTATTGCCGTATAAGGAAGCCATTACACTGTGACACTTTAGAAGTTTAAATCACCAACTAGGCATTGAAACTCTAAGACGGATTACTAAAGATGACAGACTATGCAATACATGTAGTGATGTCGAAGATGAGAATCACTTTTAATGCCAAAAATTTCTCATAGAATGGCAAAAAGACATTCAAAATTTTTATGCGGTAAACAAAGAAGACGAAAAGACAATGCAATAAACCTGTTTTGATCAACTTGTGTAAATATATTAGATTATCAAAGAAGACGAACGTGTAACAGAACCCTTACACCTTTATACATCTATCTTGAATGATAACGCCCTCAGATCCACCAAGGTGTAAGAATATGGTGTTGAGTATATTGAGACTAGACTGACTGGAGCCTGCCTAAGGCAGCTGCAACATCCGGTAGGACTGGCTAAAATACATTCAGCCGCTTATCTGATCACGGGTTTGGAACGCAAACTCACAGATATCAGTGTTCTAAGGAGAAATGCGCAATCCATGTTAACTTTGAAAAATATTACTCCACCGCCACTATATGATTTACCGCCGTATGCTATTGTATAGCCCGGAAGAATACAACAGAACTTGACTTGACATAGACTACATTGTCACATAGTTAATTTGAACCTACCAGTAGACTGCCAACAGAAGCTTTGCGATGCCACAATTTTACTAATAGCATTGAAACCATTGAACCCATTTTAAATAACACATGATTTGGTTATGTATGGATAGGCCCAAAAATTACAAATAAACAATTTATTATACAAATAAACGAAAATGACGAATATTTTGAAATTACCTAGATGGAAGCTGCTGATGCCTTAGGCTAAAACAACTTTCAGTCAAACGAATTTTATAATATTGAACAGTTATACTAACAAAACATCCTGACGACTGTTGAGGAAAACTGAGTGTTCCTTAAAGTTTCCACACCTTGCAATAAACAGTCACTGATCATCATCGTCTTCATGACCAACATCATCGCCGTCGTCGTTGTCATCAGTTGCATAGCTGGTTCATTGGCCGACACATCTGACTGGCTAGGAGTAATTGCATGGTTTGAGTGGGAGGGGCGAATGGGATGGGTACCCATTGACTCGCCCGTACCACTCAAACTGCATGATTTCTCTCAGCCAATCAGATTTTCCGTCCAGCGAACCTTCTGAGTTACCTAATTGTCTGCAGCTGTTGAGTGATGTATGCTGATGTAGTTATATGGTAGTCCTTAGCAGTGGATCGACCAATCAAAAGTGTACGTCCAGCGCCTAGCCAATCAGATTTTCCATCTATCGGCCCATCTATACGACTAACTATACTACAACATGGCTGCCACTCATCTGCACATGCCTTTTGACGCTACTCAATATTCCACAAATCAGATTCTTTGGCCAGAGGGTCATCTATACCACTGACAATCATCTGCATGTGACTTACGCTACATAGTATTCCTCCAATCAGATTTTCTGGCGAGAGGGCTATTATGCTTGTTGAGTATGCTGGGGAAAACCTGTTCCTAAAAATAGATACATAACTCTGACAAGCCCTGTGAAATGATAGCTAGGTTAAACAGTGATACGCCATCCCTCATGCCCTGCATAAATTGCATAATCCGTTTTAAATATGGAATAGTCTAAACTGACTTCATGAAAATTTCGGGAAATTCTAGACGGCCACAAAAAAATTGAAGCTCTTAAGCCTACCACAATAGGGCCCTTCCAGCGACGTTTGGTTTAATTCTGTCAAATGCTTAATGATGCGTTCTGTTTTATATGATTTCCTCAATATTTACGAAGAATCCAAGATAGCTACAGGGAAAACTGACCAATCAAAATTATATGTACAACTTCTGAAGATAACCACCTGAGGGTCATTTCAGCCAGGTTTGGTTGAAATCGTCTTATATGACAAACAGTAAATGAGTAGTCCTTTTTAACTGATTTCCCGATACTTTTTGGAACCCGGAAAAGTTAACGAATCAAAATTCTGTATGTTCAAGTTCTGAAGGTTACCACCATACGGTCCTTCATTCAGTTTGGTTGAAAGCGGCCAAGTTGTTCATGAAACTTTTAACATTTTCCCAAATTTTTCGGAAATCCAAGATGGCCACTAGAAAAATTGGCCAATCACTATCCTGTATGCAGGTTCCGAGGTCTACATCTATAGAGTTCTTTCAGCCAAGTTTAGAGGAGTAGTGGTTTAAAGTTCTCACCAATTTTCTAAAATTTCAAGATGGCCACCGGAAAAATTGATGAATCAAAATTATGTACACAAGTTCGAAAGGCTATGCCGATAGAATCATTTCACCTAAGTTTGGTTGAAATCGGATATGCAGTTGATAAGTATTCTAAATGATTTCCCAGACATTTTTGGAAAATCCATGATGACTGTCAGAAAAATTGACAAATCACAATTTTGTATACAATTTCTGAAGTCTATCACCCTTGCTTCCTTCCTGCAATGCACGCTTAAAATCGCTAAAGCGGTTAACGAGTAGATGGGTTTGGACAATTTCCGGTAAATTTTCCATAAAATCTCAGATTTTCACCAAACTAAACTGTTCAATCAAAATTCTGAATACAACTCTGAAGCGTATCATGATAGGGTCCTTCTAGCCAAATCGGTTTAGGTCTGTAAAGCGGTTAGTGTAAATAAGCATTTTACCAATACTGTAAGTTTTTCATAAACTAAATATTTTCACCCAAACAACTGACCAATCACAAGTCTGTATACAGGTTTTGAGGTCCACCCAATAGGGTCCTTCCAGCTAAATTAGGTTGAAATTCCGGCAAGCGAGTAGTGTTGACAACTTCCGGTAAATCTTTCATAAAATCTCAGATTTTCAAACAAAGAATGCACCAATCAAAATTCTGTATACAACTTTTGAAGCCTACGACCATTGGGTCTTTCCAGCCGAATTAGGTTGAAATCAGCCAAGTGGTAAATAAGGAGTAGCATTTTGACACTTTCCAGTAAATCTTTCACAAAATCTAAGATTTTCACCTCAAAATTCAGTATAGAAGTTCTGAAGCCTACAGCTAAAGAGTCCTTCCAGTTAAATTATGTTTAAATCTGTATAGTGGTTAAGGAGGAGTAGCATCTTAAAGCAAAAGTTGAAGGACAATGGTCTGATGGTTTACAGACGACGGAAAGTCAGCATGTCATTAGTTCACTTGGTTATCCAGGCCAGGTAAGGGTCTTAGAAGAAAAGGTGCAGCGGTTACTATACACCTGTGCAAAAGTTAAGCACCAGCAAAAACAATAGAACGTAGAAACATGATGGTACAACTAGGCTGCCATACTTTTTGTCCCTGCGTTAGCTGACATAATTCCAAGTACGAAATGCACATGCATGCATGACTTCACGCCGCTTGATGTCCGTGCGTGGCGGGAAACAGCACACGTGTTCAGTTATGTAAAAGTCCAGTTTGAGGTGTAGAACATTACATACAGATTTAGGCGACAAGATTAGGAATTTTGTGTTCATGACCGTGGTTTATTTGTACAGAGAGAATTAGCTCTTGATTGTGAACCGCTATGGCAAGACGAAGGTTAAGTGATCGTGTTAAATGGCAAATCATAGGCATGCATACCACTGGTATGTCATGCAGAGAGATTGGCAGACAGCTGAACATTAACCATACTGTAATCAGTCGTTTGATTGCAAAACATGGGCAAACTAACGAGGTGAAGGACAGGCCTAAATCTGGAAGACCGAAGAAGACTACTGCCCGTGATGATCGAGCCCTAGTACGCCTTGTTAGGAGATCTCCATTCACCAACAGCAGAGTGCTCAGCCAGCAATGGGAAACGCGCAATAGAGTGTCAATGTCTACCGTCAAAAGGAGACTGTATGCTGCTGGCATGAAAGCTAGGAGACCTGTCAGACGTCCTCTCCTCACTGCACACCACAAAGAGGAGCGTCTGAGATGGTGCAACGAAAGAAGACACTGGAACATGAGATCCTGGAGATGGGTACACTGGTCCGATGAAAGTCGGTTCCTGCTTCATGCCACAGATGGTCGAACTCGTGTATGGAGGTCCAGACGCACGGCGTACGACCAACGTAACATCATGGAAGAAGTTCCATTTGGTGGAGGTTCCGTTATGATATGGGGGTGCATCTCATTTGATTGTAAGCTGGATCTGTTGACTGTACCTGGAACACTAAATGGACAAAGATATCAAGATTCCATACTGGATAGAGTTGTGGTCCCTCATTTTGTAAATCATGCACCTGGAACCCACCCTATATTCATGGATGACAACGCCCGACCACATCGTGCTAGAGCTGTGCATGAATACCTCCGCCAGAATGCCATCGAAACCCTACCATGGCCAGCAAGTAACCCTGACATGAACCCTATTGAGCATATCTGGGACATTCTGGGAAACATGGTGAGAAGGAGGGATCCTCCTGTGCAGAACCTATAGGAATTAACAGACGCACTCCATCTTGTATGGCAACGAATACCACAATGGCGTATCAGTCGGTTGGTGACCAGCATGAGACGTCGTGTCCAGGCCGTCATCCAGGCACAAGGTGGATATACCCGGTATTAATAATGACAGTCTCAAACTCGTGCACAGATGTTAAACTTCGTTTTCAGACACCATTAATGACAATCTAGCCACGTGTGTCAACTGTAGGGCAATAGTTGTCAGTTGTGTCAACGTAACCATATTCAAGCCTCGTTTTCAAGTTCAAACAAAAACATACAGTGTTTCCCCACCATCATAATCAGCATTCCTCTAGTTGCATTATTACCTCTTGCACTAAGATGGATGGGTACATAAATGTTTATGCTATTGCTTTCTTCATAGCACATGAATATACCCTCGCATGTGCGTAAAAATAGGGTGGTGCTTAACTTTTGCACAGGTGTATATAATAAAAAAGCAGTGCAAAAAATATATATGTGAACTTAAGCACAGTTACTTTGAAGCAGTAATCTCAGCGGAGTGAAAGCAGTTAATAATTCACAGATGATCGCTAAGGTACTATTTAAGAGCCACTACTCTACTTCTATGACTCAATATAACAGGGATCCTGAATTCACTGCGGAGAATAGAATGGTTGATGGTTTAACTCTTGAGCAGGCAACTTATTGTGAAAGTTTCAGTTCCTGGTGGAGCCGTTAGAAGTGGCTCAATGCTTTAACGAGCTGATCAGAACACAGTGGAAAATTCAGTTCCTTGCAGAGCCATAACATAATGCATGGAACGTTCTGCAAATTCCTGTGATTTTACAATTATTTCACATTAGTAAATAAGATATTTTATTATTAGTATTTCATAACACTGAAATCTATGGAATCATAAGCTACCAGCACCATAGGTGTTCTTAAAAACAACTAAACTAGGTATACCCACGACTCTCTAGCAGTAAAACTGTCAGCAGAGCAGAAAGCGTTACGGCTGCACATCTATCCAAGTGCCCAAAGAAAAGACCGCACCAAATTACGCCGGGAGCGCAATAACATTCCGCGCCACATTAGCGAATGCTTAAAAGATATTGCTATACAACAAGCAGACTCCATAGCAGATGAAATCACTGCCACGGATGACTGTCACAAAATGTTTCGGGCAGTCCGAGCACAGAGTTAGTGACCACACACCACCACTCACTGTACACAACTCTGAAGGACACTATCGGGACTGACCAGGGAAAAGCCGAGGCAATTCGAGTATGGTTAAAGGAACAGTTCACTGACCACGGTGATGAGTCCTTACACCAAATATGCAAGTGACATTATCTCAAAACCGATTATGCACCTAATCAATTCAGCTTTTATGCACCACCTTCCCATCGGCGCTGTAGGCCAAGGTACCCTTATCGCACTACCCAAGTCCAAGAAGCCATCTGGCCCCAGCCAATCTGCGGCCCATTGTGCTCCTCAACAGCATACGGAAAATCCTATCCAATGTTACTCTATGCCGAATTGGAGACAAGATCGATGACTTCACCGATCATGTCAAAGTGGATTCAAATGTGGACGCAGCTGCGCAGACTAGTATGGGCTCAACGCACGCTTGTGTCGGTAGTCATGTCCAAACAGTGGGATTGCCACAAAATGGGCATTGACATGTCACGAGCCTTCGACACAATTAAATTCTCAAAGATCCTAGATGTACTACGCCAGGCCAGTTGCAATGAAGATGAGCTATGACTAGTGAGACTACTGCTTGCAGACACCAAGCAGAGTACGAGCCAAGTCAGTGAAGTCTGTAGAGTTTGAGACATTAATCGGCTCCACACAGGGAGATGGTCTATCGCCGGTGCTTTTCACCTGCTACCTTGCTGTTGCATTGAAATCCATGTGGGAATGTTCCACAAGACTAAATCCCCCAGTGTCAATACTGGGTATGCCGCTAGAGATGGTGTATGCCGCCAATGTGGACTTCACAGATGAGGAAAAGAACCCCTTGACGAACTTCTCCCAATAGCTGCAAGCAAACTAAAAATTGAGCACCTCTTTATAAATGAATCCAAAACATCACCCACATATACCTATCTACAAAGCATGAAACTAAACAAAATGATGATCCACTTCGTGGCGGCGAACCATGTGCGTCATGGGGAACATAGCTTTCCAGTCCTTCTGGAAGCTATGGATTCGTAGATCATAGATGCCTTGATAAAAAGGCTACGTTTATACAATGTTTATCCTTGATACTGTATAACTGTAACAGCTGGGCAGCTCCAAAGGCAGCTCTAGACAAACTCTATGCCTGCCACCGAAACCACCTACGCACCATCACTGGACACCATTGGCCAGGTATCATAATTTCCAATGATGCACTATGCAGGATGTGTAATCCGTCGACGCTGTCTTTAAGTCGCCCAGCAAAGATGGTCCATGTTTGGCCATCTACTAAGGAGGCCATAAGAGACACTAGCGCAGAGCCTTGGAATTCGCCCTACTCAGAGCCAGCAAATACAAAGACAGGAGAGGACATCATTGCATAAGTATGCTAAGCATGCTACGAGGTGACATCAAGAAAGCAGGACTCGGTACACTCAAGTCAAGAATGGACCTGAGGAAGCTAAGGATTTCGGCTGAGGACACGACAGTGGACAAAAGCGAAGGACTGATTGCAGCTGTAAGATGTTTCTACTACTACAGCTGCCGAACACCGTAAATCATCATCACATTAGTTACCCATCTTAAACAGGTTTAAAAATTGTCACTGGTTCATTGTTCTACTGCACAACAAGGCCACATTATACCCAGAAAACAGTAGCAGTAATCAGGCTCCTAAGAACCTGGTGGATGCAGTCGTAACCTGCAGTTGTTAGCTGGATTCACCAGTTTGTGTTTCCTAACTGGATGTCTTACCATGCACTCAGCTCACTGAAGAATTACGAATTCAGTCTTTTATATATACTAGTTCGGATGCTGGCCCTGCCGTTCTTGGACAACCACAAAAATCAGGGCCACAACTAAGACGTGGGCAATCAGATTGTGTGCACAAAAATTAATAGGAATGTCGTGGTGATGTCATGGCGTCATACCAAAAGATGCAGGTCAGGGCAAGGTTAGGAATAAAGCAAAATACAGATATGGCAATTTCTTTATTAATTAATATCTTCGTGAGTTCTTGACAGACTTTTATAATATAATTATTAAGTCGGAAAATATCAAATACTTAATATAGCGTTCGCTTGTTCAGGAATCACCAAGATGACGATATTACTATAGGAATATATATAAACTAAGAACGAGTCTACACCTCTAGTAGACTAGTTACTCGAGTTACTAGAATAGCGCATACAGTTCGGTTAGAGTATATACTCTAGTACCTACTCAAGGCTACCCGCCTACGAAGCAGGATGACCGAGTTTAGGCAAAAACCCTCACGTAAATGACATGGTTAAATTGCAATGCAAACACGTGACCTACTCGACCTACCCTCGCTGATAGGTGGGTAGCTTCGAGTAGGTACTAGAGTACGTACTCCAGCAGTTTAGGCGCTACTCTGGCAACTAGAGTAGCTACCCTACTAGGGGTGTAAACTCAGCCGGTTCACGTGTTTATATTGACATCAATGTAATTTAAGCACGTGTTACATCTACCCCGGTGTAGATGACTTACCCTAGAGTAGGTACGAGTTTTCACCTAAACTCAGTAACTCACCCAAAGACTAGCATGGCCTTATCGGCGTATGCGTGACATGCTTACAATGGGATTCTACTTTCGTAAGGGTGAGCCAGCCAAAACCTGAGCGTAAATCCAGGGTTACATACTACAATTTTTCGTTAAGATGCAGTCACTTACTGACTCCTAGACAATTCTAAGAGAATTGTATACAAGCCTTGGTATGGCAGTAACATTGATTTAGAACACAGTACAAATTACGGCTACCATAAGGTGGTCTCGTGGCTTCTTAGTAATTAAAATAATTTACATGTGACTACTGGAACGCATATACATCAACTTCCGACAATTAATGTGTGTGCAAAGCTGAATGGGAGTTGGTCGGAACGACCATAATGGTTGCGAGCCATGTACACCAAACGATTTCATTATTGCTTTGATCAGATTTTTTTCATATCTCATTATAATATCTTACAGTCCCGCAACAAAATCTTGACATGTTAAACTTTCCCGATTTTTGCTATGGTCATTCCGATTTGCTTACACCTTTCAAAATCTCGAGGTGACCATGCTGTAGACGCATATACACAATACAGCCAGACTAGTTTTCCAAGGATTTTGCTTCCGTGACTGCATCTTAGAGAAAAATTGTAACATAACTACGGATTTAGTGACGATACCACTCAGGTTAGCGGTACCGGGCTGAGCGGCGCGTATGCGTTAGGCAGCATTACCGCTATCATGGCCATGGTTAAAATACACAGTGTGCAGCAATATTGCAAAGCAATGAAGTCCAGATTTTGCCACCACAAAGTCGATCGTTATTTTCTGAGTGCTATTAATGGCCTAAGGGCCATAATAATTACTATACCTGGTTGACGAAGAACTGAAAACTTTACATTAGTGAATGCACACCAAGCACCATTGGTCAACCACGCAAACATAACTGTTTACATAGAACAATGGGGTTATTATATTGAGCAATGAAGCACCCATCCTTGACACTAATGACTGACAATATAAGTGCCACTGACACTATTAACCCACGGGACCAGCATAATTGCTCAATAGTAAAGGGTAACTGATGCAACTGAATAATGAAACCAGTGTCTTGGTCCTATTTACCAATGAGTCAAGTATCACTGACACTATTTAACCAACATGGCAAGTGTAGTTCATGCCATTGACCAAAAGGGTACAAGTTCCTCACATTATTGACAGTGAGGCATACACTAACGACCAGCAAGGCAAGCGTCGCAGACATAATTCACCAATGCGGAAATCACTTGTCATGCCAATGGTCAATGTGGAAAGCATAACTGATGTCCACTTAGACAAGGGTTCTTGACATTAATTACCAATGAGGCAGTCTGACATTAATAACCAAAAAGTTAAATGGTTAGTTACACTATTGACCAATGGGACACACAAATGTGGTCAATAAGCCCGAAAGAAGTTAACTGCTGTAAATTATCAAGATAAAAACAACAATATCTGTATGCCTGACACCATTGACTATCGAGGAAAGCTCCATTGGTTATGGTTGAAGCACATCATGTGAGCGATATACGAATGGAGAAGTGGTTACATGATAAGATTTGGAGATGAAATGCAAAAATATTGGTGTCCTTGACACTATTGACAAGTATCATTGATCAATGGGCCAACCGTGCCTGAAACCAAGTTCATGTATCCAAACAGATGTCATTTAGCAATGGGCCAATGGTCACAGTAAAATATTTGAGTGGAAAATGCAGTTATTGGAATCCAAGCACCACTGACCAATTCAAGCATCCATGATAATACAAAAAACCAGTTCTGGTCACATGTGCCTCGAAAAAATGATTGGAATCCAAATAATTAAAAAATGATTTCAAAAAACCCCAGGGGATAACTCGTGATCACAACTAAATTTTGAGCAAATTCAATCAAAAGCCAAGGTTTCATGCAGAGGTATGTATTTCCAAAGTTTGAACTGAATCCCTATAAGCTAACTAAAGTTATCAACCGGAAAACGATTTTTTAAGAAATGAAGATCACTCTGGTGATTGCATCCAGCTTTCGACCATACAGAATCCTAGTCAGAGGTCTCATGCACAGGGATGCATATCCAAAGTTTGAACTGAATCCATGGAGGCTAACTCAAGTTATCGAGCGGAACCCAACTATGTTACTATTATTCAAGAAACCAAGGTGCTAACTCTGGGTAGTCAGATTTTGGCCAAATGCAATCCCAGTCAAGGTCTCAAGCGGAGCAATGTATTTTGAAATTTGTGCCGAATCCATGCAGTCTAACTGAAGTTAGCGAGTGGAAACCAAATGATGATGCAACGATGGTCGGATGGGGACCATTTCTATAGTCCCTCCCAACAGCGTTGGGATGGGTGGGGTGGCTCCCTACAACACAAATTCTACTTCATTGACCAATAAGATAACGCAGTCAAACATGTTCCTCTCGGATTCAATAAATCAATCTTTCAATAATTCCGTATAAAGGGACATATCTTTATGACTTTCAACATGCCCAGAGACATTGCCAAACAGAACATATCTGCCCAAAGTTGCACTGATCCATTAAGAAATTGTAAAACATTCCACATGTTCTCCATAGGTTTCAGCAAATGTTTTGAAAATATAATAAGGTCGATTATTCTGGCATTTGAAGGCATGGCTACGTCATATTCATAGCTCACACATACATTGTCTAAAGGAATATATGTGATAAATTTGATTTTAATAAATCAGCAAATGATCAAACGTGCGAGCAACATAACACAAAAGTATTCTCTCCATACGGTCAAGTACTTTGAAAATTTAAAACTTTGGGTTTTGAGTGTGTGCCAACGTCAAATCTATAGCGCAAATTGATATCGCCCAAATGAGTATTTCTCCCAAATATGGTTTTAACAAATGGCGAAACATTTCACAATTGTTGACACACAACAGACAGACAAATATCTATTGTATAAGCTAACTTTTTCGAGAACAATTTAAATATTCTCAGATTATATGACTATCCATTACAAACCGTGATAAATGTTACTTTTATTTTTGAAAACAGAAAAATAAAATAATTAATTTGGGTGAATTTTTTAAATTTTATTTCGGACAAATTGTGTAACATTATATAAATAACATTGACCACGTGCATTTTACTGTCAACAGTGAGATGCCCAGTATTGCGGTACTGACCAAAATCCCATGTCACTAACATCACGCAATAAAAAACAGATATACACAATAACATCTCGCACTGCAATTACATACAGAAATAGACATATTCAGGTATAGCTATGCCCCACCCATTTGTAACTAAGCTTCACCCACTTTGTATGGGCAATTATATTGATTTTTAATGCTTTTATCCAAGAATTTTACGTAATTTACCACGTAAGCTGTTAAATTCTTAAAACTAATTTGACAGCGAGCTTTTATAACCTGTGTACATATCATCGAGGAGAGTGCAACTTACCTGTCTGTCTGCTCAATGTATGAGGACTATATATTCCATGGCGCTTAACTCTTTAACCATTGAATTTCGTCAAGAAAATTTCAATTTCCTCCTAGAAAATGTCTATTTGCAGACCAAGAGAACTCTTTTTGAAAATTTACCAATGGAATGATTGGCTCGGTTATCGAGCCACTCATTCCAGTGGTAAATTTTCAAAAATAGTCTCCTCTTGGTCTGCAAATGGACATTTCTCAAGACCACTGCATAAGCCGTTTTTGGCTGATATGAGTGTTAAAGGGTTAATTCTGGATATGCCGAATATTGTGAGAAAATTGTTATCAAAATATACAACAGGTCCCGAGTTATTACCCATTGAAAATATCGTCTAGTGACTTGCAGCAGTTAGACAGTTAAGTGCTTCCAAGATCCTTGTTTATTTCTTTAACCTGCTTCCAGGATTGTTTTTATGACTTTTGTATCACTATACTAGTCCATTAAATAAGCACATATTTTGATTTTCTTGACATAATTTTACCATAAGACTTAAACAACAATTTTAGATAATCATGCTCAGTCTGACAAACATACTTACTGAGATAGGAGTTATATGTATATCATAATTACTTAGATACGAGTTATGTGTATACATGTATATCATAATAATTGAGATAGGATTTATATGTATACATGTATATCATAATAATTGAGATAGGAGTTATGTGTATACATTTATATCATAATTACTGAGATAGGAGTTATGTGTATACATGTATATTATAATTACTGAGATAGGAGTTATGTGTATACATGTATATCATAATTACTGAGATAGGAGTTATGTGTATACATGTATATCATACTTACTGAGATAGGAGTTATGTGTATACATGTATATCATAATTACTGAGATAGGAGTTATGTGTATACATGTATATCATAATTACTGAGATAGGAGTTATGTGTATACATGTATACCACAATTACTGAGATAGGAGTTATGTGTATACATGTATATTATAATTACTCAGATAGGAGTTATGTGTATACATGTATATCATAATAATTGAGATAGGAGTTATGTGTATACATGTATACCACAATTACTGAGATAGGAGTTATGTGTATACATGTATATCATACTTACTGAGATAGGAGTTATGTGTATACATGTATACCACAATTACTGAGATAGGAGTTATGTGTATACATGTATATCATACTTACTGAGATAGGAGTTATGTGGATACAGGTGTATCACAATTACTGAGATAGGAGTTATGTGTATACATGTATACCACAATTACTGAGATAGGAGTTATGTGTATACATGTATATTATAATTACTCAGATAGGAGTTATGTGTATACATGTATATCATAATAATTGAGATAGGAGTTATGTGTATACATGTATATCATAATTACTGAGATAGGAGTTATGTGTATACATGTATATCATACTTACTGAGATAGGAGTTATGTGTATACATGTATACCACAATTACTGAGATAGGAGTTATGTGTATACATGTATATCATACTTACTGAGATAGGAGTTATGTGTATACATGTATATCATAATTACTGAGATAGGAGTTATGTGCATATCTTTACATCGCAACAATATATAGTGCAAGATATCTGGTCATTAGCAAGTTGATCGACATTAACGAACAAGTAGTTTACAGTGAAATATCAAATTCATTTGTAGATTAACTGTTTTGACATCACATAGCAAAAGGCTACCAAATCTTACCATATGCGTGTTAGTACAATTAAATCCAATACAAATATTTAACAATCATATAATATATATATATATATATATATATATATATATATATATATATATATATATATACATATTCATAAAAGAGAAATTAGCATATGCTCAAAAGCCAATGTAATTGCATATGAAGAAATGTTACTTCTACCAAAGTAATGGTCAAAGCGACATCTGCAGTGGTTTTGAGAATTGTCCATCGGTAGCGTAAGACTATTTTGGAAATTTTACCAACAAGGACTGGCTCGATAACGGTCAGCCATTAGAGTGTTCCATTTTCAAAGTCTTCTATTGGCCTGTTAATGCACTTTTACAAGGTACAAATGTAAATTTTCTTGATAAATCTGGATGATTAACAAAACACTAAGGTGGAATAAATATCACATTTATCCTGGTATAACGCAAAAATGAACAAACATTTCAAGAGATTTCCTCGACAGGATCAGCGTATGCATATTAGAATGGAGAAAATTAATATTATGAAACAGTAAATTATTTTATTGGACTATTTTAAGAATTTAAAATTTTCCCCGCAACATTTCAGTAATTCCAGTCATACATTTTCAAAAGGGGTTAACTTATCGCATACAAATTTCAAATTCTGACACCGATCATCACACTATGTTGTTCTATGTAAATTTATGAATTATTTTCATTTTTAAAATCCAAGATTGTTACCAGAAAAGTAGATGTCAGGCCAATGGTTAATGAAGAGTAGTTTTATCTGATTCAAAGATGGCCAGTGGAAAAATGGACTACCGGTAATAAATTTCCTGTATACAAGTTCTGAAGAACAGGCTTTTGGAAGGTTTTGATATCATGTTGACGGCAGTCCGCCTAGTTGCCCCACTAGTCCTTGGATATATGGTAATCTAGCCAGTGGAAGATTTCTGTCCTCAGCTTGTTCTTTTCGAGGTCCAAGAAGTGTAAACATCGACTATGAGCGATTATTAGATGTGTAGGTGTTCTTGTGCCATGCAAAATGATATGTATACACACTACAAGCCTGTTAACACCTTGTGATCTCAGTTAACCAGACTTAGACAAGCTCTCCACAGATGATCACTCTGAAGCCATCTATAAGATCTAATAATTATGAGGGCACATATAGATGAAACCAAAAGGCCTCTCAGGGTCAGAATAAAAGAACAGCTGAAAGCCAATTCCAGCTCGGATGTAGCGGAGCACACACAAAGCACCGGACATACCATCCCTGCCAGCAATGCCTCGGTCATCAATATCGAGTGTGTTCAAATAGAAAGTCAAGCAGGGTATTCCAATTTATAAACACCAAACAACCATGAGCCGAGACAAATGCTATCGAATAACAGTGGTTTACCAATCAACACTGTTATATATGTGACTCCACAAGAACTGGCCAGGGTGATGTAGCCAATGCCTTCCAGTTAGTGCTGAAGAAGTGAAATGGTCCTGAAAGCTACCCTCAAACAAATTCCAATCCTGGAGATGTACATGTAATTAATTTTCCTCATTATAAACAGAAATTTAAGTTTTAATACTAGCAGCACAAATTGTGCCAGCAATAAATTTTGAAAGTCTTATTTCGCCCTGAAAATGGACATTCCTAAAGACCATTGCAGAGACCGGTTTTAGGTGGCATGACCATTAAACGATTAAGGGTCAAACTTGTCCAAAAAGATCCCGATATTTGCTTACTGAAGGTCATTTGCAGGGCAAGGCTATTTTTTAAATTGCCCACTGTAATGACTGACTGATGGTTATTGAGATAGGCATTTCAGTGGTAAATTTTCAAAAAGTAATCTTCACTTGGCCCGTAAATGGACATCATCAAAACTGTTTCAGAAGCCAATTTTTGAGACCCACAAACCATTAACTGTGTGTCTGCTGAATATCTGCAGACTACATATTCCATGGGGCATAACTCTGGATATGCTGAATAACTGGTAAACAATTTGACTGAAGCCACACACAACTTCCAATTGTTTACAAAATGTTCAACAGGTCAATAGTTATTGGCCATAGAAATGGTTGTCTGGCGGCTTGCAGCAGTCAGACAGTCAATGGGTTAAAACCTACTCAACCTTGTAGTAAGTGTGTATGAGCCTTCAATTTCTAAGCACACTGGGATTTATAGTCAATGGAGGATTCCAGTTTATCCATCAATCAGATGACGTCATAATCAACAGACTGAGCGTTGCTGTACGAATTGTATGTCTTTACTAATTAACAAACACTTTGTTGAATATTTTACAAGACTGCTTGTGGTCTGCAAAATATTCAACAGCTTACCTGTATAGTTTTCTTGAAATTATGATTCAGAGAGAACAGGGATCGATTGATCCCAACATGGTCAAAGCATGGGTTGAGCTTAGCTAGATGGGCGGGGAATAGCTAAAACTGGACGCCTCCATTACATGAAATGCATTAACCTTTAACCCTCGTATCATCCAAAAATGGCCTCTACAGTAGTCGCAAGAAATGTCCATTTGCAGACCAAGAGGACTATTTTTGAAAATTTACCACTGATATGACTGGCTTGATAAACGAACCAGTTATTCAATTGATACATTTTCAAAAATAGTCTTCTCTTGGTCTGCAAATGGACATTTTCTACGAGAAAATTGAAATTTTCTTGAATTAATTTGATGGTTAAAGAGGAGAGAAAGCAGTCTATTATATTAGGAATATTCTATTCAATATATTGAAAATAATTTTACTGGTTTCAGTTTCAATTAGCTTCAACATATTTAAGAGCTGTAGTGTTACCTGTCTTGAAATGGAGACAGTTGAATAACAAGGGTTAAAGGACTAATAAGGGACTAACCTTGATAGCCTAAAACAGACAGTTATGCATATGCATAAAATATATATATATATATAAACTTACCATACAATGTTGCATATATACAACCTTTGACACAACCATTTGGATAGTACTTGTACAATTAAATTTACGTTTTACATTTCTATCTGTGCTATGTGTAGGTGGCAGTTTCTATTATTGTGATTAGAAACTCTATCATGATGCAGGTATATTTGTATTTATACATGCTAGAACTCGTACATCAATAATACAGATAAATATACGTAACTGTTGGATTGTTTACTAAAGATAGAAAAGCAACTCCTATACTTTCCCGTAATGTGTGTACAGATATGCACAGACACCATTAGGCATTCTTTTACAAGTATGAGAGCTGGCTTTGTATCTTTAGTAACCAATCTACTTATATAGCGTGCTCCGATTCTCGGTAGCTTGAAATGGCAGAGTGAAATGTGTAGAACTTAACATAAGCACACCACATACACAGTACAATACAGCATAATTTCCTCGCGGGTCATTTAACCCTTTAACCCTCATATTAGTCAAAAACAGCCTCTGCAGTGGTCTTGAGAAAGGTCCATTTGCAGACCAAAAGAAGATTATTTTTGAAAATTTACAACTGGAATGACTGGCTCGATAACCGAGCCAGTCATTCCAGTGGTAAATCTTCAAAAACAGTCTTCTCTTGGTCTGCAAATTGAGATTTTCTTTAAGGCTTAAATAGTTAATATAAGACTGCAGACACACTATATCTATATAACAAACTGTATACTGCTATCTAGCTAAGCATAATCACAGAATACATGATGGTGTAACTTACTCAAATAAAATTTTTTTTTTTAAATGCTAAACTGAAATCATGAGAAATTTACGGTGACATGTTGAATATTTTGAAATTTTTTTGACTACAAGATATTACTGACTAAGGTAAGAGGTAAGTGACAACTAGTTAGAGTCATGTTATAACTGCATGAGATGAGTGCCCACTAGCTAAGGGTTAGAGACACGCACATAAGGCCAACTGCCAATGCACATTATAAGGTTAAAGACCACTAGCGTGAGACTAGAGCACACTTGCAGGAGTGATGTATGGACATCCAATAAGAAAAAGTTTCAATTTACTTGACAAATCTGGAACATAAAAGGGGTTGATCTTGTGATACACCAGACCTTGAAATCATGCATTATTTGTATTTATTTTCTCCCATCTACAATCTTAAGATTTGGGTGGAAATTTTCTTATATCAAATGGTTTAAGAGGGATCCATTTCTAGCTATGCCTTGCCCATTTATAGCTAAGCACCGCCAATGTTTTGCGCGTGTTGGGGCTGATCATATACTTGGAATACTGAATTCTCAGAATCACATTTTTAATGTAACAATACAGCTAAGTTCTCGAATATGTTGAAACTAATGTAACTTGGCACTGTTGATGCCTATGGCAGCAACATCGCCCAGACCAATTAGTTTCAAAAAATTCAATAGAATGGTTAATACATAGTAAATACATCAGACATACAATTTGTACACTTGACATACTTTTGAAAGCTTCATGATGGAGTCAATTATGATTGTGACGTCAGCTTACATACGAGGTAATTGATTATGATATTATATACTGGAGTGACAGATGAGATCTCTCCATTGGTCTGGTCAATCACTAAATACATGTAAGTAATTATGCAGTTACCTTAGTAGTGACCCGTAGGGCACACTTGCAATAAAATATTGATTATCATAGTAAATAAAATAAGTTTAAAGCTAATGCTATGAATGGTGAGATAAAGTATTCAAAGAATAATGCATACATGTATAATATATTATCCATAACAAAGATACTATAAATAAAACAATAATAAGAGATAATAATCGCACAGTTAATTGATAATAGATTACATAAACGGAAGCAAGTGTATATTTGTCAGCAATCTACATGTATGTCCATGTAAAGAACAGCTACTAGTTTCACTGACCTAAAACTGGCCAGCAGCAAGGCAGAATAACAATATAAGTTTAAAATTTATTTTTAATATTATTAAAATAACAATGTATTTGTAATATTGATTATAAATAATATTGCCATAATGTGAACACATTTAAGCAGTACCATTCAGTAAACACACAAGGCATTCACAAATGATTAAGAAGATTGCAGGTTGTCCCATAAATATGCATAAACCGGCTATAATATGTAAACAGTACGGTACAATGAGACGTGTGTGTACCAAAGGTCATGGTCTCAAGGAAAGTGCACATTCTAGTGATTTTAAGAATTTTTTCAAACATTTTTGAAGGAGTTTTTTATGATCTTCGCAAACTGTTATTATTTTCATTGATTTCTTTAACCATTGAATAGAGCAGTCTTGTTCTAGCTTTGACAAGTTTAAGGCCCAAGTCAGGTTTTATTGCTAAAACTATCACTTTTTGACCTGGGTTAAATTTTAGTGTAATTATTTGCTTCTAGAGTAAAATTTGCTGAGGAATCCAAATCTGAAGTCAAAAATGCAAAATCTCTTACCGTTAATGCCACAGGCCTTTTTTTCACGTTTACCTTATAGGCGAAAATGTTCTGATCGAGCTAAATTAAAATAACTAACATCTGGCATGTCTGGACAAGCTAAAAATCGATGAAAATATATGTTCAATCTTATTAAAACTGTTCTAGTTTGAAAAGCACAAGAAAGAGTATTAAAGTACAGATATTATCTAATCCCTCCTCAGGTGGGATAAAAGCCTGCTAATACAGAAGGAGCATTGTATCTTGTGTCATTTTGCCACACACATGCAGATAAAGTCAGATGCCATGTGACAAAACAGTTTCACTGAATACGGAATTAAGATGCAACAAGTGTCTTAACTATATTTAATAAAAACATGCAGAAAAATAAAAAAAGTAAAATAAACAGCAAGATATCCCTCCCCCCTTTTCACATTAGGAAATATTTGGGAATGTCTCAATTCTTAATGTAAAAAAACTACAATTTTTTCTGGGCATATCATGAAACGAACACTCAATACAGACTTCCATATAAAGCTGCTTAACTGACACTGTAGTTAAAATTTTATCACTGAAAAACACCCGTGTTTGCCAATTTTTCCTGCACTTTTTACTATTTTAACGCTTTTATCTGAAACTCCTAGAACAAAACAACAACTTGGAAAATCACCATCTTTAAAACTGAGAATTTTTTCGCACACAGGTGAGTGAAGCATGCAACCTGACTTGGATCTTAAACATATTCCTCGTCTATTTCTAGCTAAGATCCAAACACTGTACATGTGATCAAATCAATTTATATACAGTGAACTCTAAATTACAAGAAACCCATTTTCAAGGTAACTCTACACGTACATGTAAGTTGTCGAATATTTTGAAACTAATTTGACTAACGGTTGATGCTGCAATAGGCAGCAACAGCTTCGAGGCAAATTAGTTTCAAAATGTTCAACTGGGTGCTTTTTGTACAGTGTAAACCTGGCAAAAACACACAATTCATAGACTTGATAGATTTTTTTAGATCCATGAAGGAGATTTCTCGGTGATTTTGATGTCAGCTAATATGTGCTGTAATTATTTATGATGTCAGATACTTTAGTGACAGATCATATCCTTCCATTGGCAAGCCAGCCAAAATGGCCTTTGCAGTGGTCTTGAGGCATGTTGCCCTGTCATATCTGCAGGCCATGAAGATAGTTTTCTAAATTGTACCACTGCACTGTATAGGGCCAGTCATTTCAGTGGTCAATTTTAACAAGAGGCCCAGGAGCTGTATCGCTCACCTGACATTACTGACCTTAGAGGAATGAGTGCAGGAGTAAGAATGAAATACATAAAAATTACCAGTAAATATCTATTGTCCAGAAACGAAATTCTTATGAAAACAAGATGGCCACTGGAAAAATGGACCAATCAAAATTCGGAATGGACCATCTGGAACCAACCATTCATTTCCTATAGGATTTCTGAAGCTTTGAAAATCGAATATGGCCACCAGAAAAATTGGCCAATTGAAATTCTGAACTTGATAGTTCCAATGACTATCACAATGGGGTACTTTTGGCTAAATTTGGTTAAATCAGCTCTTGATTAAAGATGAGTAGCATTTTAATTCATTAATAGTCGAGATTTGCCATGAAAACTGAAATTTCTCCTTAGTAAATGACCATTTGCAGGCAGAGAACAAAATTCTGAACAAAGGTTCTGGAGTCTACCATTAAAGGATCCTTTGTGTCAAATTTGTTTGAAATCAGTCACACCACTAAGGAGGAGATGCGATCAGACGGATGGACAATGGCCGGATGTATGACATGGCATAAGCGCACTAAGTCCTTTAGGCCAGGCAACCTAAAATTCTTCTCATGGTCTGCAAATGGAAATTCACTGAGCAAAATGACAATTTCCTTGACGACAAATCTTGACCATTAAATGGCAACAAGCTCAGACATTATGGGATCATGTACCTCTAACCCTTTACTCTCAGATTGGTTTGCAGACCAAGAGATTATTTTTTAACATTTATCACTGGAATGACACTGGTTATCGAGCCAGTCATTTTCGTGGTAAATTTTAAAAAATAGTCTTCTATCATGTCTATTGGTCTGCAAATGGACATATCCTAAGACCACTACAGATAGGTTTCAAACAACCGAATGACACACCATATTAATAGTAGCTACAGCGTGAGGGCAATAAATGTAGCTTCATGGTCATGATTGGGAAGCAATTACATGTATGCAATAGTTAAATTACCATAGAAATATATGTAATTAATGAGAAAGATTTCAGTTATGAATATCTGGGAAGTAAAATGGGAGCACGTACCAGCATGATTCATAAAGTTAACATAATTATACACTTATCGTAATGATACAATAATTAAAGAAATACGTACATACATTACCGTACTTCATTGGAAAAAAACTAAACATGGTATTTGATTGATTACATTCATCATTAAATGTGTAATTATTTGATTATAACATCTATTAATAAATATATGGGGTACATTTTTTTAAATTAGTTTATTGATTAACAATTTGCATTACACAAAAGTGATATCCTTTTTGTCAAAACCAAAAACATAAACTGTCATGTGAATCCTTTAACCATCTTAATCATCAAATTTGTTCATGAAAATTCAAATTTTCTAATAGAACATCTTCATTTGCAGACCAAGAGATTATTTTTTTAAATGTATCACTGAAATCACTTGTCTGGGTATCGAGACAGTCGTTCCAGTGGTAAACTTGCAAAAATAGTCTTCTCTTGGTCCGCATGATGACATTTCTCAAGACCACTGCAAAAGCCATATTGACCAGCTTGAGTACTGCCGTGGTCTTGAGGAATGTCCATTTGTCTGCCAAGAGATTATTTCTGAAAATTTACATCTGGAATGCCTAGCTAAGTTATCACGCTAGTGATTTCAGTGCTGAATTTACAATGTCTTTTCTATGTCTGGCAATGAACATTTTGTGAGTAAATTGAAATGTCTTGCCCAAATCTGACCATTAATTTGCTAAGCTCAGTGAAGGGTGACTACAGAAACCCCGTGGCCAGAATTACTGAGGACAAGACAGCCACCACAGAACCTACACTTAGTCTCAACCAATAACTTAATGACGACACCTATAGTTGTCTCTAAATTAGCCCTATCCATGAGGTGAAAAACGTGGTGCTAAGATAGTGGTGCATGTGCAAGCGCCCCTCGTTCTAATAGCTGATTAGCTACATGAAATGTAAGATAATACTATTTATCCAATATGTAATTAATAAGTCAGGTTTTTGTTTTTGCATCAGTTAGAAATCCATTGATCAAACAGATCACAAAGACGGTCTTTGTTAGATATTTCAGAAAGCATATCTACATGTATGCCTATGCCCACTCTACTTACAGAGGTTGGTAATAAAATTGAACGCCAGCCGCTTGTTTGGACAAACATGTGACACGGTTATTGCTGCATTATTCAGCTATTAGACTATTTAGGCTGAATTCTGTTGTAGTAACTATTTTAAGTCAAACTCTATCCAGCCTGCAGCAGGTAGCATTGATTACTAATTGTGACAATAATTTGACTGAATGATGTTACTCTCACTGACAGCAACAACTTTCATACACTTTTTTATCAAATTATAGAACAGCTTCTGGAAACTGATACATTTTCACTGATGAGCATACAGCTGTGTATATGTCCTACATTTCAACATTTCAAGAGCTGGATAGCAAATGACCAGTTGCAAGTGCAGACGGGGGAGTTTGTTTGAGAATAAAGAACGTAACATCCTGAATACAATTGATATATAATAAAGTATCCAAGTGCCTCAATTATAAAGAGAATTAAAAAGAGAAAACTGGTCTTAATAGGCAGATTAACCAACTGTCAGACTGGCACATCAGGTGAGCGACTGCATGCGCCGACTGACATGTCATTATAATAGTCAACAGGCTTACGATTAACAACTGAGTAATACGACTGTGCCACTGTGGGGCGGAGGGGGCCCGGTGATTTTGGAATCGGAAGTATCAACTCTCTCGGAGATAAGATAAATTCTACATTTTCTTTATTTCACTTCCCAAAAACTCTTGATATAGGCCGAATTCATGAGAGAAATCATTGGGAAGGGAGGCATGGTCAGAAGACCCCTAAGAGTCCTTTCGCTTTTGGACAAGTTGGAGGTATGTACAAAAGTCAAACGAGTTGCTTTAAAAATTGTAACCAGAAAGGGAACGACCAATCAATGACACAAGCCGTACAGACCCACGTATTCGGGATGGTAAGCATACACTTGAAGTGAAAATATCAGCAATTGTACAGACAATAGACTCAAATAATATGGCATCCAATAGCTGCCACGAATATTCAGTCATGGCATTGCATGCTGGATAAACAGTGCATGAATCAACAACCTTTAAACTTTAAACCATGTATTGTTACAAGGACATATATTAATATTTGGGAGCATATTAATGTGCTGATTAAATCGGGTACAAACATGAGGTGCAAGGGCTTGTGGCACTCACATGGAACATCAGAATTTAAAGCTTAGCAAGATTGGAAGTTCAGACATGGTAGGGTTCTTCTTGCAATGTTTGCTTAACCATTTGAACATGAAGGCCCAGACACCAAACAACCGTTACGATTTAAAAGTATTCTGTTGAATATTTTGAAACTAATTTGAAAGTTTTTAATGCCATTCCTGTCAAAAAAGAATCAAACAATTCAACAGTTGGGCTGGGCAGTTTCCCGATAATACCGGGATAACCGCGATAATATTGTTATCGTTATCGTCGCATTTCTAAATGCCGTCAGTGATGGGATTGATAATATGCTGGCGACAGTATTTTCCACTTTTGCCGTTATAAATCCAGCTCATCACAATGGTAAAAATAAATCCAAATAATGTCCTAGTTTCCCCGTGTTTACATTTCTAATATAAAACAATAACCCGCAAGTCCGCCACAATAAAAAGCGTAACCAGCTCTAAGACATTTAGTAGATAGCTTGACCCTTCTTAACTTGTACGCTTTAAACTGACAATTTACTGGAAATGCGATTTACTAGAAATAAGAGTTACTACGCACAGGTTTTCCTGACATATAGTCCTGTTTTCTCGATAGCTCCAAAGCAATGAACCACTTAAATACCGGGTGGTGTTACTCTCGGAACCTTCCAGTAATAATATATTGGGTAATATAACCCATCAAAGTTGGCGCTAAGATATTGCCTTACTGTGTTTAAAAGCGGCACAGTGACCAAGATCTTTCGTTCCACCATTATCCATCAATATTTATCGTGAAACTCGCACAGAGATTGGTTGAAATAAATCATGTGATTAATTCGTTATGAATGACTACGAGGTACATGATCAAAATTTTACTACAATAGTAATTTTCATTCATGCCTAATGACATCGGATGTCCCGCGAGCCATTCAGACTGCACATTATCGATTATTATTAAGTACGACATTTCTCATTACTGGTGAATTAGCAGACCCCGCTAGGCTGATTCGTGACATAATTTTTATTGTTGAAATTAGGGCTGTGGTTCATGAAGATTTTCACGAACCGAACCAGTTCGCGATATGTTACTCTGGTTCATGAACCGGTTCACGAACCATCTAATAAACGAAATCTAGGATTTCTTTTTTCACGAGAGAGTTGATACTTACCTCCCTAATACTTTTGATATTGCTAAATATTCGCTTTCACTCAATAAACACTCAGATTAAAACAGTTAGGCGCCCCTAGTGGGCAGGGAGTCAGAGCGTAGTCTGGCGGATGCCAGCCCCACCACCGCGCATGCGCAGACTAGCACTTCCTCTGACTAGATTATTGGCTGACACACATGCAACTATTAAGAGCCTGAAGACCGAGCCTCTGTGGGGTGGAGAGGCCGGGTCCGTATCTAGGGAGGTAAGTATCAACTCTCTCGTGAAAAAAGAAATCCTAGATTTCGTTTATTTCACTTCAAGAGTATACTTACCTCCCTAATACTTTTGATATTGCCAGAATTCGAAAGTGAATCTGGCGGGAGGGAGGCGAGGTCAAAAGACCAGCTCATCCCAATACGCTTTTCTGCGTTTAAGGCACTTAAACTTCTGAAACTGTAAGAAAAAACAGTCAGGATTTGACTAACCATCGGATAACACGACCGATGTATGAGAGATGACCGAATGTCATATGCGCTCCCCCCCCCTCCTTCCTGGGAGGAAGAGTCGACTGACCTCAATGTCCTATACGCTCTCTACGTACAAGTGCCATGTACTACAGGACAGAGACGAAAAAGCTCCATTTTCGTAACTCTCAACAATGAACCACACAAATACACAAACCATCACCATATTAATAACGGGTAATCGTGACAATACAATCAACAACGGACAACACATGAACAAGACTGACCTTGTTGAAAATGGCTGCTGACATCATCTTCCCATCGGTAAAGACTGATGCAGGCCCAAAAAAGTGGGTGTTTCCATAAATTAATTGTGATATATATAAGTAATGAGGAAATCACCTCAAAAAATATAAACCGATTTATTTTTTCAAAACCGACAAGGCGAGAGGATTAGAGGTGTCACGGAGATAATGGTCTGTAAAACTTGACTCACAGTGCCACTGAGCCACCGACATAATATCATCCACAGGGACCCCATTAAATAGGGCCGTGGATGTCACTACGCCGCGGACACTGTGAGCCTTGGCCACGTCAACCTGCTTCCCGGTGGCGGATTTATGGCAAAACTGAATGCATTCCACAATCCACCTGGAAATGGTGTCCTTAGAAGCCCTCCCATGGGGTTCAATATATGACAACCATAACGCTGACTGGTCGGTGCGCCATGTCGCCGTACGTTGTTTGTACCGGCGCAGCGCCCGGACGGGACACCATGCTTTAGAATTAGGATCATATCTAGTTAAAGCAGGCAAAATAATAGGTTGACCTGGATATTTCAACGACTGATTTTTAGCCAAGAAATTAACCCTAGGTAGCAGCTTAAGGCCTTCCCCTGAAACCACAAAACGGTCATCCTCGGCTGATAAGGCATGAATCTCACTCCTACGCCTAGCCGAGGCCGCAGCAATTAAAAACACAGTCTTCAGTGTTAATAGTTTCATAGAAATGGAACTAAGTGGTTCAAAAGGCTTATCACCTAGTACTTGAAGCACTAGCGATAAACTCCAAGACGGAATCACAGGAGGATTCCTTGGTCTTAGATTGCCCATGCCTTTAATTAATACATTCAATGTATTTACTTCATCACTTCCCCTCTTAGCCAAGCAAGGAATAACAGACATTAATGCTGACTTATAACCAGCAATAGAGTTAGGCTTGAGGCTATAGGCATCATAGAGGTGACAGAGGAAATCAGCTACTACTTGAATAGATGAATCCATTGGATCAATACATCTTTTTGAGCACCATTCTGCAAATCTGTTGATTTTATAATTATATGCTCTGGAGGTTGACCCCCTCCTGGCTTTGGCCATAAACATGGCTGCTTGCTCAGAAAAGCCCTCCTTAATTCTAGATTCCTTGACAACATCCACGCAGTCAATCTGAACATTGACGGATTGTTGTGAAGGGCCTTGCCCTGGAAGATAATATCGTCCATCAGAGGCAGAGGAACCGGATTGCAGACCAGAAGGTCCAGCAGATCCGTATACCATGATCGGCTTGGCCAATCCGGGGCGATCAGAAGCACTTGGCATTCCTCTTGTCTGATTTTCTGAAGAATTTTTTGGAATCAGGATTGCTGGAGGGAATGCGTATGCATACATTCTCCCCCAGCTGATAGCTAACGCATCTGTTGCGAAAGCGCTTGGATCCGGAATCGGAGAGACGTACGTCGTCATCTTCGCATTCTTCTTCGTTGCGAACAAATCGATGTTGGGTTTCCCCCAATGGTCGAACAGACGATCCGCCACACATTGATTTAGTTGCCATTCCGTGGGTAAAACACTCATCCTTCGGCTCAATGAGTCTGCAAGCAGGTTTAACCTTCCCGGAATATGAACTGCTTTCAAGGTAATCTGGTGATCCAGACACCAACATAGCAGTTTCCATGTCATCATACAGAGACTGGGCGACTTCGTTCCGCCCTGGCGGTTTATGTAAGTCACAACTGTTGAGTTGTCTGAACGAATAAGAACAATCTTGCCCTGAACTTTCTGTAAGAAATGTTCCAGGCCCAGGACTACTGCTCTTAGCTCCAGTAGATTTATATGTTCCTGTGACTGTTCCAGATTCCAAAGCCCTGATATCGTGGATTCTTCCAGGCAAGCTCCCCAGCCCTCCATCGATGCATCTGTATACACAGTCACCTGAGGGTGGGGAGGGGTTAGCAAAACCCCCGGTAAGAGATTCTCTGTATTCAACCACCATTGCAGGTGGTGAATCAGAGGCGCCAACACTGACACATTCGAGTCCAGCGAACCTGTACTCTGGGTCCATTGTGTCATGAGAAACAACTGGATCGGCCGCCTGCGTAAGGCGGCCTGAGGAATGACTGGTTCCAACGAAACCATCAACCCCAGCATTCTCAAGTAAACCCGTGCCAGGACATGACGACTGTCGCACACTGACTGAATCAACGAGATGAGTATTTGAACCCTCTCCTGAGTAGGATAAACATATCCTGTCTCCAGATCGAAGAACATCCCCAGGTAAACAAACTTCTGGGATGGAGTCAGCTCTGATTTTGGGAAATTGATCATCCAGCCCAAGTCTGTGAGAATTTTCAAAACAATCTCCAGATTGGCGGACAAACTTTCCCGGGTGTGCGCTTTCAACAGCCAGTCGTCTATGTACGTGTGGACTGCTATGCTTCTCCTGCGGAGGTATGCTGTGATCGCAAGAACCACACGGGTGAAAACCCGAGGAGCCGTGGAAATTCCGAAGGGCAACACCCTGAATTCCCACTGTCTGCCCTGGAATGCAAATCTCAGGAAGCGACAGAAACTCCTGTGGATGGGGATGTGGAAATAAGCGTCCTTCAAATCTATCGACGCCGTCCACATCCCCCTCTCCAACCCCGCCAACACCGAGCGCACCGTTTCCATCTTGAAACTGGGCGTCTCGATGAACTTGTTCAATGGCTTGAGGTTGAGAATCGGTCTCCACCCACCGGTGCGTTTTGTTACCAAGAACAGGGTTGAATAGAAGCCCGGACACCTTTGTGCCGGCTGAATAGCTCCTTTTTGTACGAGGGAATTTATCTCCTCCTCGATACACAACCTTTGATCTGGATCTCTCGGAACGGGAGTCCAGATTGGCACCAGAGACAGTCGCGACGGCGGGCCTGTCATCCACTCTGGATGATACCCCACGGAAAGCCATCGCAAGACTAAACGGTCCTGAGTTAACCGTTCCCACTCTTGCATGTGGTCGGCTAGCCGGCCTCCCACCGGTCCACCTAGGGACCGCGGTGGACACAAGGCATGCAAGAGCGGCACTGTCTCCGTCGCCATACACACCGGCGTGGTCCTTACCGCGGTAAGCGCCCTGTCAGGAACGATAACCACGCCCAGATCCTCGCGCGACCCGCCCCGCCCCGCGCGCACCTCGGTGCACGGGCGGCTGCCTGGCTGACGGCGGCTGAGGAGCCTGCGCCCCCCTCACTGCTGGCCGAATCGCACGCGGCCGAGGCCGGCGCTGCGACGGCGGCTGGCCTCTGACTTGGCCAGCACCACCTCGAGCCTGCAGGGGACGATACGCAGGGGCCGCGGCGCGAACGTTAGCACGACGCAGTACCTCAAACTGTTCGCGCAGCGCCCTCTGGTTATTCACCAGGGTGACCGTCTCCTGGAGGTGGCGACATCCCTCACCTCCAAAAAGACCAGGACCCGTCATAGGCGTACGGAGTAGCCTATTATACAGGTCCTGAGACGGGCACAGATTGTCCAGGGCAAATGTGCGTCTTGCCCTGACACTCCTGGTCACCGCCCGCGTCATACAGTCCAGCGCCAGGTTAATACCATCCTGGATGGTTCGCTGGACCGCGAGCGGGCCTGGCTGGCGCGATGCGGACGCCGTTACTACCCCCTGTAACAGCTGGGAGACGTGGGACAGAGCGGCAATCGAAGCCCTCCCACTCTCCTCCGCATCACGCAACGCGGTATTCGCCGAACGCAACGCGTTCGCGCACAAGACCCCCGCGTCAGAACGGGATCCTGGCCGCGTATCCTCACCCAAAGCCGCGCGGTCATCCACGCTGGGCTTGGGTACCACACCGTACCGCTGGTAGTCCAGGGGCACGATGCGACAACGCTTGGCCACCTCGCGAGGGGCCTTCGCGAGACGTCCACTCGTGTTAATGGACGCCTCCGCCGCCTTGAACATGTCAACGACATGCTCCGCCAGCGGCAGAGAAGGCATAGCGTTAGCAGTTGGTTTCCCAGCTAACCACGGCGTGTGAACACGGTGGCTAGCCGACTGCTCCACGGGCAGATCAGGCCTAACGCTCACCAACCACTGGCAAGCGTCATACCAATCCTCCTCCGTGGCTAACTGCGAGCGCTCTACAAGACGGGGTCCTTCGTCTTCCTCCTGAGCGCAAGCAGTACTAGACGGCGGGTACGCTGATACACCTGGCAAGCCAGGGAAAACATGCGGGCCTGACAGCACCGGCATGAGAATATCACTGGTTTGACCAGGAGCAGGCACCGCGGTAGAGCGCGGGGTATATATAGCCCTACCACGGGCCCGGCCAGCACCAGCTACACTCTCGGCAAGCCGAGGTATGCGGTACCGCTGGCCATCAGCAGCGCCCTGGGCCACCACCTGAACCGCGGACCTTACTCCAGGGTGAGTAATACCGTGGAAAAAAGCGCCTGTATTCCCCGCGAGGGGTGCACAAACGTCTTCATCCATGTCCGCGTCGTCAGACGGCGACCCCAGCAGGTAATCCTCATCACCCTGGTCAGAAAGATTAGACCCCGGGTCAGCAAAGAGAGCTAACCCGGGCTGACCAGGAACGGTGCCATAGGAGGTACTGGCCACCGCGGCGTGCGGATACCCCTGGACTGATAAGCAGCCAGCGGGTTCCAGCGACAACCGTCCACGGTCCCCTATCGGCGCGGCAATAAGCCTGCTGCCAGGGCCGTGGAACGCCCCCTCTAATGGGGCCACCTCTGAATCGTCGGACAACGGAAGCGGACTAAGGAAAATCGATCCAGAGGCGGGGATTACCTGCTCCGAAGCCGATGAAGAGGACAATAAAGGATCTGGTCCAGGAAGCATGCCACGAAGCAACCCTGGAACCAAATCTTTTATTGTCCTCCTCATCTCTCCCAACATCTCGGTCCGAAAGGTCTCCATATCCACCGCGGACGAGACCTTCCCCTTACCCTTCTCACTTACAACCTCTCGTTTCCGCTTCATCTTCTTCTCCTCCACTACCACCTTGTCCGTCGCCTGTAAGCAGCACAAGAATTCGGACATTAATTCGCCCCCCCAGTGCTTACATATGTCACAATTAATCAATGGACCACAAGGGCTACATCTAAAACACAGATGCGGCCAGAACTTCACATGCATAAAACGTCCACAGGACGCGCAACCCGGTCCCTGAAACAGGGCAAAGGACAAGGAGTATGAGCAACTAGTTAAGCTTAGAAACTCAATCCAACTCAAGGAGAAGGAAAACGATCATAAAGATCAATATACATCAAAAACCAGCCTAGCGCTTGAATTGCTAATAAATACATAGCCAGCTGATTATGACGTCATAAATCCCGTGACAGGAAAAATTCGATCCCAACAAAACATCCAAGTGCAAAGACGAATTGTATGCTGAATGGATAAGTTGACTACACAACCATCAGATACATATAGATAACTCTTTACTGGCAAAAATGTTAATTATCTCCCTTTGATTGTTTACAATAATTAACATCACCACATTATCAATAACTAGATACCTGACACTTTGTATAGACAAACCATCCAACGTGACGAACCGGAAACTCCACCATCTGCACGCCTCTTAACTCTCTCCACCTCAAGGGGAAGGAATTGGAACAAGAGGGCAAAGTGAGAAGACCTTTATATCAGGCCTCCAACTCACTGGGCATAATTTTTCATTTGGTTAGATAACCTAACAGTGTTAGTAGGAAATGGAACCATGGTGGAGAGAATACTAATTCTCTGGTACTGTGACGTCACAACCTAGCGTCATACAGACCTGTGGACAGAAACAGAAAGAGAAATTAGTCCTAGGCAGCACCGAGTTGACCTAAACCAACTAACTAAGGCGCTTATCACGGTAAACGCGAGTCCCGGAAACACAATACACCGGGAAGAAAACTCGCTAATTTTACTAGAAGTCACCTGATTTAAAGGTCCTCCGTCCTCCTGTGGCGACATATTCCTATCCGCCATCCAAAAAAGTGACTAACACTCCAAACAAACACCACTTAAACAGTTTAAGAGAGCGAAAAAGCTATTGAACAAAAAAACATGTGTGATCTCTTTGCCAATAATCTAGCAAAGAGGAAGTGCTAGTCTGCGCATGCGCGGTGGTGGGGCTGGCATCCGCCAGACTACGCTCTGACTCCCTGCCCACTAGGGGCGCCTAACTGTTTTAATCTGAGTGTTTATTGAGTGAAAGCGAATATTTAGCAATATCAAAAGTATTAGGGAGGTAAGTATACTCTTGAAGTGAAATATTCAAAATCTGAACTGATGAAATAGAATTAGAAATATTGTGAAACACAAAATCATTTGCAAATTCCAAGTGGCTTTAGTGACAAAATACACAACAAATGGTCAGTATATAACAACCAGATAAGTTCAATACACTCAAATAAGTTTCATTGCATGGTTAGTTGGTTACTTCTTGCCGTTTTATAGACGACACTAGTTAAATAAATCGATACAGGGAACCAGGCTAGTGCGGGAACCTCATCTAGACAACACAGATATCTAGATCTGATAGATCTCCTTGAGTTTAAACAGTTAAAATAGTTTTGCTGAATACAAATTCTCAGCTACTTTGAACTGGATTTTGTATCAAGATATTACTAGATAATTAGAATGCATAACATTTTGCAAAAAATTACGCCCATATAAACGCAGTTGGTCGAGAAATCTGGTCTAAACAGCGGTTTTACTGGTAGTTCATTTAGTGTGATCTATACCGTAATTGTATATCTATATCTAGCATTTTACGACATTGACCAATTTGCTGTAGTAACAACTGCGCGTTGAACATCCTCGATTTTAATCGGAGAAAGCACATCGCATTTTGATTGGATATACTGACTGGTGTTCATTATAATAGCCAATGAAAACGTAATGGAAGAATGATTAGAAGAATAATTTGAACACTGTATCATTTCTCAGAAATCATGCCGATTTTGCAAATAACAAAGAAAATATGTCACATTCGCCTTTTCTTTGACAGAGCATGCGTGCGCGTAGACCTTATAAGCCTGTAATATGTTTAGATGGTGTAATACACATAACAACAACATTTTCTTGGCTTGTAATGTCGATATTTGCCGGTAAATTAAACCATTTAAGCGAGGAAGGTATGTGTTACTCTAGGACGATTACGCTATCATGGGTGTGGGTTGAACTTACTCGGAAAATAATTCAAAATATTGTTGTTAATCTGAATTATGGTTTATCATTCAAAACTTGCATACGGCTAGAATAAGTGCTTAGTAAATCGTTTTCGTCATGATTTCCGTATATTTGCCGTAGACAGATGGAAAACACATGGGAAAAAAAATTAATGTATGGTTCGCGAACCACAAGATTCGTCAAATAAATGTTCGAATATGATTCGTCTTCCCAGTGTTCTCGATTGTTCGAAAGTTTGAATGTTCGCCCCAGCCCTAGTTGAAATTAGTAACCGGGATTGTGCCTTTCTGTAAGAATGGAATGTTTATGTTACCGGACAACTGTACCGGAGCTGATAATGCAATCTACTGGCCATTGACAGATAAAAATTGTGCTAGAAAAATGTTTTTTCCAAAAATAACAGGTTGCTCGATATACGAGATTGACTTGCCCGCCATATTTTTCACTTTCCCCTGGCAAGCATTAAGTTCATCATCATCATATTCTCGGGACATAAGCCACCAGAATACCGCGATATTACATGTTATCGTGGTATTTTCCTGAGATATCGTTATCGTCAACCAAGTGTCAATACCGCCCAGCCCTATTCAACAGCCTAGGTCTATAGATATTTTAAAACTGAGAATCTGGGAAATCAGCGTTGAAAGGGTTAAAGTTGACCGTGAAGTTTCAATAAGGGATTTACAGACAGTATTAGAAAATACTTTCAAAGGAACAAAATTTTCTGAATATTTCGAAAAGATCCAACTATTGAACACCAAAAAATAAATAAATTAAGAAGCCTACCACAATACGTAGCCCTTCCTGCTATAAAATTTAATTAATGTCAGTCAGCTGCCATCAAATGAGTATCATAGTCTAGATGTTAAACAATTTTCTTGATGGTTTCAGAAATCCAAGATGGCCATACATATATATTAGGAAGTTCTGAAGCCTACAGCATTAGGGTCATTTCAGCCAAGTTTGACTGACATCTGGTCAGATGTCACTGAGTAGATTTTAAATGTCTTCCTGGCCATTTTCAGAAATTCAAGATGACTACCAAAGGAAAACACGGGCAAACAGAGATTGCAGGGGCTTGCCCTCATGTTATTTGTCATATTGTAAAGGTTTTTTCGAGTTTTAGAATTTAAAAAAAAGTTGCTGAATCATAGTATAGTAACGATTGCTTGAGATCAAGCGAGCATGAGTGGTAATATTTTAACACTTTCCTGATGAAAACAACTAAAACCAGCCTCTGCAGTGGTCTTTAGGAATGTCAATTTGCATGCCAGGCGGGCCTGGGGTCAGTTACATTTAAATGTAACTACATGTAGTTACAGTTACATTGCACTATGTCAGTTACAGTTACATTTGTTGAGCAATGTAACTAGTTACATTTCAGTTACTTTGCATAATGTAATTAAAGTTAGTACCTACATTAGTTACTTTGACTGATAATTATTATGAAGGACTATGTGAACATGAATGTCATCATAAAAGCTGTAATGTAGTCATCAAATTGAGATATATAGTAGAAATAAAATACTACTATAACCATTGATATAATATGCTGATTTCCATAGAGCATTGACTTTCTATGATAAGATAATCCACCATATACCTTTGGGAAATATAACAGTTCCCAGTGAAATTAACTTCCAAATGTCCATCAGCTTTGATGTTTGCTTAATTTCAAATAGGAATTTAAATATTTTGGAAATAATTTATTACTTTCATTTCATGGCAAATTGACTCCGATCAGATAATTTGCTGAGTACTTTATACTTACTGCATTTGTAATTTTACTTTCAAAAGCTGTTGCTTCATATGGCAGCAACAGTTTTTTTCGGGTCAGATTAGTTTCAAAATGTTCACCAGCTTTCCAGTACACACTACATGTGGTTTAATTCCACAGCCTTTATAAATTGTGTATGCATTACCAAAATGCTTGATGGCTTGACTTTTATCAATGGCATTGTTCTTTGATCTTTATCACCACACCTATGCCAATTGACCTTAGCTTGAGTATAATTGCTGAGCAATGATGTCCTAAGCTGGCCTAATCAATAGTATATAAAGAAAAGAACAGGACATGCTGTTAACACATACTGTGGCAGATTTTAACTTTCTTTACAGTTCAACATTTGGTGTTTTTAATCCTTTTAACCCTTTAACACTAAAGCTAGACAAAACAGCTTTTGCAGTGGTTTTGAGAAATGTCCATTTTCAGACAAATATAAGAAATTTTGACAATTAAGTACTGAAATGACTGGCTCAGTGACCAAGCCGGTCATTTCAATGGCAAATTTTCTAAAATAATCTGATTGTCTGCAAATGGACATTTTCTATGAGAAAGCTTACGTTTTCTTCAACAAATTTAATCTTTAAAAGCGAACAGTTAATTCTATAATGATTTACTAAACAACGCATTTCTAAGCTACATTGTAGATTAATGTAAAAGCTATATAAGATTTTGATTAAAGGTTGTTGTTGCCTGATGTAGCAATAACATTCAGATTATCATTGCTAAAATATCACATATACAGATATAGAGTGGGTTAACCCTTTAATGGTCATGAGTGGTCAAGAAATGTCTATTTTGTAGGCTACAAGATTTATATTTGAAAATCTACCACTGGACTGAGTGCCTCAATAATCAAGCCAGTCATTCCAATGGCAAATTTCTAAAATAAATATCACTAATGCTTGGAAATAAAGTTGTTGCCCATGGCATCAACATCTTCCAGTAAAATTAACATCAATACATTCAACAGCTTATCTGAATGATTACACTGAAATTGGAATAATGGAGTGTCACGTGTATAACAGTAGCTATGCCACAAATTATGAAAATTGTAAAAAAGTTTGAAGGACTCAATTTGCTTTTCAATTAAACTTTTAATGCTTAAAAATATTCCAAGAACAAAAAAAAAAGTTACCGTTCAAATAAATCATAATTGTTGCTGAGTCAGTGTCGATTTGCTGACACAGAGAAGACTACTTTTGAAATTTTACCTAGCCAAGCATTCCAGTGCTAAAATTTAAAAAATAGTCTTCTCTTTGCCTGCAAATTGGTATTCCTCAAGCTCATGGCAGAGGCCATTTTTGGCCAGCTGGGCAATGAAAGCACTAAGTTGTGCGCAGCAGCGGTGAAGTGATATCCTGAACATTTTCTGAAATATTCATGATGGCCAAGCATTAGCCACACAAAAATTAAACTAATACAATTTTTGCATAGACATGATAGAACTTCTCCAGCCTACCACCATATGGTCCTTCAACCAAGTTTGTTTGAAAACGGGCCATCGGCTAATGAGTAGGCTGAGTATCTTTTCAAAGAAAAAGTTGACGGACAGACGAGGGATGGCCGCCACGGCATAAGTTTTACTAATGTGGTCATTATGAATTTGCTGGATATAATTGCTATATGGAAGGCAGTACTGACTATAAGTGCATTATTCGGCAAAGATTCTTACAAAGACATACTATGGATATGGTATGTGAAACATTTTCCTCGATAAATACGTTTGAATTTTAGCTGGGAGGGGCAGTTTGGCGATTGCCTCAGCAAACGTTCCTTCCTGTTCATTCAGTCTTTTCTGAATGACTTTACGACACAAGTTCATCATTGAATGCGGAGAATTCATAGACTCTCTGTGCCAGTCAAAAAATGCCTCATCATCAGCGAGTAGATCTGCGGGAATACCTGGTCCTTTCCATTTGAGCCAATCCACAAGATTCAACATGTCACAGCCAGCTGAATACAATATCTTGATACAAGGCACCTGTATTACAATACATAGGTGTATAAACAAACGCCATATATATATATATATATATATATATATGTCATATAAAACCTAACAATAGCAGACATGCTGGTTCTTTAAGACGGGTGGTCTTAAGACTACAACTGGTCTTATAACCTGTCAATTCCTTACAGTCATGAAACAATAAATTATTTACATAATGTAGAGTATTCTGTTGAATATTTGAAACAAAATTAACTGGAAATATTGTTCGAATGTTTAAAAATAACACCCAAGAAACAGATCTTGATCTATTTTGCAGCCCAGTAATAGTGAACACACACCACTCGGCCCAGCCCTCCCCTAAACCACAATCATAGAGATAACGTACAACAAATTTTGTGGTAAATTCCACCAAATTGTTTTGGAGGAAATAGCTTGACAGACGTTATGTCTATATGATTGTGGTTTAGGGGAGGGCTGGGGTGAATGCGGTGAAACGTCATTCGTCTGTCTGTCATATCACTGTTGTTTTTTCAAAATGTATACATGTATCTCTATTAGTGTGCAAACATTACCTGGTATTTCAAGTCTGCATGGTAAAGTCCCGTACTGAGTGAGCTGACACACACATACAAAGGTGTCCTGCCCTTGTAATCAGTCATATTAACGTTGCTATTTGCTTCCAGGAGCATACGAATCATGTCTTTTAGTTTCCAGTGTGATGCCACATGGATAGGTGCCTGACCCATCCTATCGCACCTGCAAACAATAAATTACATGACTACAGTACTTAGATATACTGAATTTCTTTAGCAATTACATACTGTTAATCATGTACATGTATACATGTATTTGATGTGTTATTTCAAAATGATGCAGATATGGCTGGTGGCTGCGCCTAGGCAATAGGCGAGGCCATGTTTGCTTCCTGTTGCCCGTTATCACCACTGAATAGGTTCTATATTACAAAATGCGCATTTTGGGTTCAGATACGGGTAGGCTTTAAATGAAGTATGAATAAATTCTATTCTTATAATATTCAACTCTGTATTGTGCAACTGATAAAGGTTTACTAATCATGGTGCAAGATGCCACTATGTATAACTACGCAAAATACATAAGATATTAATATAGACCTACACGTATATGATCATGAACAGCATTGATCTGTCACTCATGTATATGACGCCATAATCAATTATGTCACATGTTACAAAAGTAGCTGCCATCACAAACATAATCATGTAGATTACATAACAAAACTCGAAGTCTGTCACAATGTGTACGAATTGTATGTCTTTCATAGATTTACAACTTAGTAAACATTCTGTTTAATATTTTGAAACTAATTTGACTGAGAACTGTTGCTGCATCAGCTCACAGTCAAACTAGTTTCAAAGTATTCAATAGCTTACCTGTCATGCCTGTATTTTTCCCTTGAATTTGAGATTCTGGGACTGCATGGTTAAAAATGTTTGACCAATCTACAACGGGCTTCTCTACAAGAACGAAGAGTGCAGGCCAACTTTGTTATGATGCACTGAATTGTATACATGGTCTAGTAATAACACGTGGGCAAGAACAGTGCTACCAAAGCCACTTCATTCCAGATGGCATCAGACTGTGAAATACATGTAGCCTACCATGTCAGATCACAGACTGCACCGCAGTAGATTGCGTCAAGCATTAGGTGCAGATCGTCCAGCTGCATCCGCTTTTTTGTTTCTACAAGAATTATCAATACTTACCAGATGTACTATTATGATACTCTTATGTCTATTATCGAAAGACTAGCTCAAAATAACTAACAAAGATTAACTATCCAGGATCCTGCTCTGCCTGTGTCCGGGAATTACCATAAGCGCCAGGTACAATGTACCGAGTCAATTTCCGAGTACAGACAGATTCGTTTTATGTTTGCATAGCCAAACAGCGAAAGCAGCTCAGCCTCACCGCAGCGGGCTGAGGTTGGCCATAGTACATCTGCTAAATTAATAATTCTCGTAGAAACAAAAGCCGATGCTTTTTTGATTCGACTTTGAATAACATTACCAGATGTATTATTATGATAATACCGGATTTCGACAGCCAGGCATTCCGGTGGTCAGAGGTGAGGTTCAAACAGCCCTCAGCTACAGTACAGATCATAGTTAGCTTTCCTGTTTGACGAAGCAAAAACGAAACTAAAATGCGTCTTTTTAGTGTCCAAAGCTCGTAGCGTTTATAGGTGTGGCCAAACACCAAACGCATTCAATTTATTTTATAGGCGCGTCTAACGGAAAGTCAAACCCGTCCTACAATATGTTAAACGCATTATGGAATATTTCAAACCCGTCACGAAAAAAGTCCAATGTGCAATCAAATGTATTCAGTAACAGTACATCTGCTAAGTATTATTTGAAGTAGAAATAGGCTACATCCTTGACGTTTTTAACCTACACTGCGAATATATTTCTAATCACACCAACTTTCTCACATTTTTGGATTCTCTTGCACCAACCCATGCAGATACAACAATATATCAGATGGTGGGCTGTACTCAATTGGAAGAACATTAACACAATGCCTGTGATTATAATTATGGCTATACCTGTGCACAGATGACCCAGAGGCAAGAAGACGGTAAATTGCAGTGTAGCTCGAGTGTACTATTGCATTTTGTACACAGATATAGAGAGGTGTCTGTCCTTCCTTGTCGGCACGATTCACCTCTGCACCTATTATGAAGAGAATAGAAACCATCAATATCAACCAGCAGATAATGTAAATAATAATAATAATAATAATAATAATAATAACAAGCCCATCAATGACTGCAGACTACCGTGCTCCGTTTTTTGTCATATCATAAACATTTTCCGGACCAGGATCCAAGTTGGAAGAATCTCAGTGTGTGGGCACATGTGTTAAAATTTGAGCCAAATCGAGCAGTATTTTTCAAGATATCCATAATTCCAGAATTTTGAGACACAGCTCTGGATATTGTAGAGACAGACAGACAGAGACATATTAGAATGCAAAATGATCTTTCCCCTATTGGGCAAAAGTGATGTAATCTGAATTTACACATAGCATTTTAAATTTAAAATAATCCATTTACATGCATCTCAATGATATGGCAACCATACACACATGTACATGTACGTGACTCATAGTGAATATTTTGAAGGTATTTTGCCTCATGCAGGCAAATAATCTAAAAGGTTTAAGCAAATATTTCATACAATATTGTGCATATTGTACCAAATCCAGTGTACATTACTTGAAATAGTTAAACTACATTGTATTAATGGTCAAACCAGATACATGTAAATTGACCTTTGCAGTGATCTTGATCTAAACGTAAATGTTCATTTCAATGTCAGGATGACAATTTTTGAAATTTTACAACTGGATTAACTGGCTCGATATAGCATAATGAGACATGTATTATCAGCAAACTACAAATCAACACACATTTGTGCGCACTTCATGAGGCTAAGTAGCATAGCTATTTTTTACTTACAGCGTCAGGCGTATTCCGAGTCAAGGAATCGATTTGCTTTGAATTTTCATAACCACCCACATGAGCAACAATATCTGATCATATTTCCACATAATGCATACAGGTGCAAATGTACCAAGGCGTAAAACAAGAGAAATATGTCTGCGTCTACCGTGCAAATTTACAAACATATTTCATAACCAGGTAGTATATATATTACACAATTAAGTCAACAACGTAATATATCCCTTTATGGTTACATTTTCGCCATCATCATCGCTCGGAAGCATTTGCGGTGTCATGGGCCATGTGGGATTATTACGTGTTAACCTAATCAATGAAAATATTTCTGATGCGTTATCTAACCAATGAAAGTTTTTCCTTGAATATTATGTGTGTTCATATCGAGAAATATTAAACGGCTGTGTTTATATGGTAAATTTAAAGCCATACATACCTGCTTGTACAAGTATATCAATGAGCACATGGCGGCCATGGTATGCAGCTTTATATAAAGGAGTACATCCATTCCTATCCGTCAAATTTATAGCAGCACCAGCATGCAGTAAAAGCTGAAAAATGTATTATCATAATAATTTAAAAAAAATAATAATAAGAGGCCCAAGGGTCTGCGACTCTCACCTGGGCCATTAGCATTTGAAACATTGCATTTAAATCTAGACGTGATGGATAGTTTTGGTAAAATCCAAAATGGGTGCCAATAAATTTACTAATCAAAATACTTGTTTGGTATGGTGAAGCCTATCGCGATAGGATAGTTCCACCCAACTTTTGTTGAAATCGAGTCCACATTCATTAAAGAGGACAAATCCATGGAAATAAACTATGAATTTTTTGAAAATTTAGCACCGGAATTACTGTTTTATTTGGTTGATTGTAAAGGTACATACGTATTAACGCTTTAATGGTCAAGACTGGTCAAGAAAAACAAAAGCTTTTTGAATGGTCACTTGTATGCCAAGAGAAGAGTATAGAGGTTATTCCATATATTATGAAGAATCTGTAGATTCTGGTACAGTGGGCGCTACAAGAAAGAAAATGCCATATGATACCTACAACTGTGATTTCCACATGGTTCAATGACACCGCAGCTAGTAATGGTGTGGTGCTGTCTTTCACACTCGGTACAGCCGGGTTCGTCCATGGGTAATTGAAGTCGACCTTCTGGACAATCAACGTTCGCACAGATTCCTTGTCATTTGCCATCACTGCTAGATGTAGCTCACGTTCCTTCTGGGGCATCCCCGAAGACACAGAATCCGAGCGACTGGATCGGTAATTACCCATGTTGTATGGGTAATGCCAAACTAAAATACAGTGATATACATGTAGTACAAGATGCAACAATCAAATTAACGAAGTGATGCCCTGCTTGACTTACAACATACAGTACATGTATATGTACTACATGGATCGTCCAGGACTAAAAGCCTTTTCGAGGGTCATGTGATTTCGAGGGTACACTCTTTTGACGGCCTCACGTGCGCGTCGCATAGGTGACGTCAACAAATCATGTCTCTTTAAATGGATCCAGTATTTTACAACATATCTGCAACTTTTAAAAAGATGTGGGTAGAACAAGTGATTAGTGTATGCATTTTCATGTGAGTGTAGTGAAAAACATGTCCTTCCACTATTGCTTTTTTTACCTATAACAAAAATGACGATAAATTGTAAGGAAATGTTACAAACCAACACAGTTTTCCCGTCAGATGACATCTACCAATTGCTGTCCCGAGTAGCATGGCAGATCTGTTGCCATAGAAATGATGTATTTCTCCCGAAGCGTGAAACTAAGATGGGGCGCTTATGTAGGCTTACCGATCTAGAGTAATTTTTCTTTACCTGGCATGCCGATTCAAACAGGTCCCAGTTACCGTTTTGATTCGAGGAAAGGACACAGTTTTTTTGTCATATTACATGTTCTAGGAAGTCCTATAATCGAGTACATTCTTTAAGCACATTTTTGGTCAAGTTTCGTAAAAATAAAATAGTAAAATTATAGCACGAAAATTGAACTCATTTTCGCATGGTACAAATTCCCACCACCTTACAACTATGTTTAATGTATACCTCAAAACATTATCGCGGAAGTGAAATTATTAAATTGGAGTGCCTAAATATTGCGTATCCATTAATAAAGATCATTTATTACATCAAAATTAATCCTGAATTTGACATAAAATGGTGTCGAGAAGATATAAATCACGTGATTCGCCTCCAATCGCAAGACTTTTTAATTAGAGCGAGTACTTGGATAAAATATTCTGGACTCGTAACTTTGAATACTATATATTATTATTGCGCGATAGGAACTAAGTATTGTACATTAGGTCTGATCCGTACCCGTTTGATAAACAACTCCCGTTAGCATATAAGATCTCGCGAGAACATGGCGCCTTCACTCGCAAAAGAGCCAGCGGCTCACCATCATAAGAAGCGCTCTATCTCATTTTAATTCTTGATTCTTTTAGATCATTGAATGTTGATCGGTATGACAAAATTAATGCACAATATGAGAGAAAACACTGTTCCATTAATACTTTTTTTCTGAAGAGAAATATTATTTCTTTGTTCTGATTGGATAAATTCTCCCGTTCAAGCTAATGAAAATAGCAGATGGCAGTGATTAGAAGAAATCTAGTAAACACAACTGGTGATCTTACCGCATTCCTAATGTCACATCATTTCTATATTTTCTCGGAAGCAATTTATGTCAAAAGTAGCCTCGATTTTGATGTAATAAACGATCTTTATTGAAGATACATGTACGTGATATTTAGGCAATCCCATTAATAATTTAACTTCTACGATGATATTTTTAGGTGTACATTAAACATAGTGGTACGGCGGTAAGCATGTGTATGGAAATTGCTTTCAATTTCTGTCGTAGGTTCTATACGAGTTTTAACCATTTTTGAGAACGGATTTCAATTTATCTATGCGTCATTTCTATAAGTATAAGGATTTTTGGGGATGGTTTGGGCCAAAATTTAGCCTGTGTCCAATACAAGCTAGCGTCTTTTCCTTGTAGGCAAAACACTTATGTTCATTTTCAATACCACATTTACCAATTTACAAACGGAAACTGAGATTTTAATTTTGTTTATTATTTTGACTGAAATTTGCTGCTACCTGGTTATCACGAAAAGTGTAATTTTACCTGAACTGGCTTTACAACTATAAATTAAGTTCTGTGTTTGTATCAGATCCATCTATGGCAATATTGTTAGTCATGTTAGTGACAGACTCTTCTTTGCTCAAATCATAAACATTGACATCAATTCACCACCTCACTAGAGTTAAAATTATGAGATTACGTTACCAACGAAAACACATGCCACAATACTCAGATTCCATCTGTATACCAGGTACATGTAGTGGATATTTATGAGCAGTAAGTTTATTTTAAGGTTTATCTTTATTTTAATGCATGTAAAATTTTAGTGAATGTTTGATAGTTACTAAATTTTCAGAATTTGTTGATAAAATTCCTACGCTTATATATTAAATCGATGAAAGTGCTCTTATAAATATCCTTGAAAACCCATTATCCTATGATACTAGGAAGATTTGTCAGCAATGCCCAGAACTCGACAGACCAATTCATGATATTAAGTGAAAGCAGGTGCTCACCTGGAATATATTTGAAATCAAGCCAATGGTTAATGAGTACATATATACAATGTATGATTACTGTATTCTGCGGCTGTAGTAGAAACCTCCTACAGCAGTAATTAATCCTTCTTCGTTTTTCAGGGACAGACCTACCCATTCGTCAATTAGCCAAATACTAGTAAAATTGAGATCTGGCTAATAACAAGCAGGATTGGCTAAATATTTGGCTAATGATTACAATCATATTATTATTATGCACAATTTCTCAGAAAATCAACAAAATTATCTTTGATGAATATCTTACAGGAATATTTATGTAACTAGTACATGTATGCATTACTTATATTGCTGTTATTGTCACCAAATAAACTTTGAAATCCTGATATCTTGGTTTCAAAGCACCCGTATAGGGCAACTGTTGAATATTTTGAAAGTAATTTGACTGCAGCAACAGCTTCCAGGCAAATTACTTTCAAAATATTCAAAATATAAAATGTATCTGGTATTTAGTGGTCAGTTAAAAGAATTACCTGATGGTGATGGGTCATTGACATTGGAAATCATTGGCTAAAATAGTTCAGATTTGGCAAAAAGGGAAGTTGACTAATCTACTGCCTAATAATTTGTTAAGGCGAGGTCTGTCCCTGTTTTGGACCACTGCGTCTTGTCCTATCCAAAATGTTAGACTTAACACATTTTATCCTGAGACAAGATTAGGTCTACATCTATCTAAATTAAACTAATATTAAATCACATGTAGTTGATTATTTTGACAATTTTTTACTGAAACATGTGGCTGCCTACGGTAGCAACAACTTGGCATCCATGATGCTTTCAAATAACTATAGAGTACAGCTCAGAGATAACTTAACGTACGAACGGGTCTGAAATGTGTGCATGATGCGTTGAAGGCCCGTTTCCAACGCATCGGTTTTAAAAACACAATGCATTCACAACGCATCTAGTTAATTTTTTTAATGCATTTAAAATAATAAATATATGCATTGAGAACGAGCATTAAATGCGTAACTAAGCAAGTTTGAACTTGTTTGATGTCCCCCAGAGATAGTGGCAAACGTGTTGTTAAAAGTAAAACGGAACAGACACCAAATTTTAAATGCGTTTACAAGATTCGTATGTGCATTGCGTAATACCCGGCGTACATACCAACTCCACTGCTCCAACTACCCGGGATCCAATCAAACTTAGCGGTACATTACATTTCCTAGAAGGGCCAAAGGCATGGGCAAAGGTAAATATGAGAAAGTTTTCCTAAAAAAGACAGCGGGACATATTAAAAATCAAAATTATAAATATTACGAAACACAAAATCATGATTCCTGGTTGAGAGTTAATGTAACGATGCGCCCCTGAACGTTTTACGCCCCTGAATGTTTTGCATCTGGTGCAAGAACCGTAAGCATCGATTCGTTTCGCATTTAACTTTTATAAACATCCAGCGCAGCGAAACATGCTGACTGGCGAGATTTGACATAGATTAATAGTAGTGAAAATTGTTCGTAAGCAACTTCATTATCACTTCTACGCATCACCTGTGTTCGCGATGAACAGACGGCGAATAAACGCAAAATTATGGATTAAAGATGTCAAAATATAGCTTATGTGTACCAATGCTTGACTAATGTAGACGCTTTTTATTAAAACATGCAGATGGTGTGGTTTTTATTGATAATATGATGCACAAATTAGCAGATTCGTGTCCGTTAGCGCAATATCCCCATCGGTGCTCTACACGAAAAAAAGAGTAGTTCAGGGTTAGTCATGAAATACTATGCGCCCTTAAAGCTGTAACATGTACCGATATCTCATTGGCTTTTCGCGAAAAAAAAAAAGGCCTGTAACGATTTAATGATTTTCTTTTTGTGACATTCGGCGGTAGCTTTCGGATTCACTATATTGCAATGTAATGTAGCCGAGTATAACACATTGTTGTTGCCTCACTCGGGAACCAGGCTGAGGAAATGAGCAATCGCCGCACCCCCCTCTACGTAGCAATAACATAGCTAGCTGATAAATAGTGCCTTAACAAACCCGTGAAAGTTACCATTATAAATAGTCAGGGAGCTAATTTCACTATATTTCATGAACCAGACATCGTTTGTTTTATTAATTTAAAAGTCAAAGTGGGCGTTAAGATACTGCTTTATTGCTTTTAAAAGCGGCACCACGAATACGTGTACATTTTGCGTTCCGCCGTTGTTGATCGTGAGTTGCTCGGAGACTGGTTAAAATAAATCACGTCATCAATTCGTTATGAATGACGAGACACGTGATCAAAATTTTACTACGATAGTAACTTTCACTCATTCATAATGACGTCAGATGTCTAGCAAGCCAAGCAAATTACGGGTACACTTTTCCGAGAATCTACGACTGTGCATAATTATCGATCGGCGAGACAGTCGCGAGAGGCATTTCTCATTAGCGGTGAATCTAGATACTGAATAAGTAACCAGGTTCATTTTGTTCTGTAAGGATGGAATGATTACGTTACCAGACAGCTGTATCGGAACTGATAATGCGACATAATGCCAATTATTCAACATTGAATGAGGCCTCCCCCTAATGACAGGAATTTCACGAAAATTTACGGTACCCTGTCAAAATATAATTGCATAATGTGTGTATGCCCGAGTAATCGGTTGCCCTTCTTGGTCGACTCGCATAATGTCATTATACCAGCGCGGCATAATTATGAACGTGTTTCACGTTATCAGATTTCAAACGACTTGTCTAACCAATATCATAAATGCATTGTGTAATAAGTTCTGATGCATTGTCAAACTGTTTCCAACCCATTTGTTTTACTTTCACACTGCGTTGTTTTACCGTTCACAACGGGAAAGTGATGCATCCATTATTTTAAAATAGACCCGCTATGGACGCGTCATGCACGCGTATTTTATGTTAAGTTATCTCTGAGCTGTACTGTAGCAGACAGTCCATTGTGCAATACAAATAATACAGTCGGTACACATTAAATAAGAATGCATTCTCGAAGATAAGCGTTAAATACACACAGTCGCAGTCACACGCAGCTTGTTTAAGATGTCTAGGCAAGTTGCTAGGCGACCAGTTTGGGTGCCTGCAAGACCTGTTGAATATTACTATACACAATACACATGTTTGCATTAGAAGCATAGTAATAAACTCGCCTTGATTCCCGGTTTACTAGATGGTATTGTGCGTTCATAAATCATAACATGCTACTATAAACACTAGTAGATAAGTTTCTGAACACATTATACAATCTGGCAACATACTCGCAAGATGCGAAAAAACTGAAAATTATTTCCCCTTCCTTGTATTATTTTATTGATTTTCTATAAATTAAGTGATGATATGAATGCAATTTTATGCATTGATAATATATTATTTAAAAACAAATATTTACAAAACCGATTTTTCATGAATATGCGGTTTTGCAGTTTTCAAATTGTGTCACCAGTTTTTTAACCATCATGCTTAAAAAACTGGTGCCCGTTCCAGTACCAGTATACAGCACAGCCCTAGATGAAGATTCAAGATCATTGAGATCTGATTGGGTTAATCTGTTATCGGCGCATTTCATGCTTTTCAGCATGGTATATCTATTCTAGGTTTTATAACTTCTACCACTATGACGCCAATTTTCCAGCCTTTATTATCTCTGGCAGAGAAATTGCCATCCAATATTCAGCAATCTTGGTGGACGATGTTGCTGTCTACGACTGCAGCATCTTCCATCAAACCTGACTAGAAAGTGTAACATTTATTATCTTTGGTCATTCATTTTATTTTAAAAATTTTTAATTTTTCCATCCGAGTACAAAGGGTTAGGGAAGAAGCGAAGTCATGAAACTTTGTCTGTACAGAGTCTGTCCATTAGGGGGTTACCATCTGGCCCGGACAAAGATTTTATGACAGACATACAAATACATGTAGGCAAATCAACATACCGAAAGAGACGCATCATATAATAACTTGATAACAGTAATAGTATTAATAACAACAGTAGTTAATCAGCTAGTACTGAGCTGTGTTTCTTATTGTAGTTGTAGATTGATAAAATGGGGAGTATTAGATCAGAATTTGAAATAAATAAAAAGCATTGACGCAGAATTGGGATAGATAGGATAGCCAGGATTGACTCATACTGGCAGTAATCGGCCACTACAGTTACATCTAGTAAATATGAGATCTGGCTGCTAGGTGAGGAAAAGGTTTAGATTTGGCACTTTCGACGCCTCTGCCCAGTTCACTTAATTCCCCTTATTTATGCAATGGCTGGATATGTTAGGAATAGCCAGCCGGAAAGCTGATGCTGCCTAGATTAAAGAAGGTGCCTTGAGTCTACCCAGTCCGAAAAGATTCAGCATTGACTAGCTCACATATCTGAAATTTATTGCCAGTGCTATGTGTAGCCTCTCCGCTACCCGACAACACTGATTTTACCTATTAGATATGGGACTAATACCCTCAACCAGTTTGGTTAGGTTAAACACATTCAACCCAGTAATCATTTCACGCCGCATTCCATGACTATCAGTTACAATACAAATATTAGTAATCTGTTTGATATGCTGGGGCTATCATAACTGTTCCAGTGGCAGAAGCAGTTCCAAGTCAAAGCAGCCCCAGCATTGGCATACAAATATTATTTTATTAGGTCGAGGCTTATTTGGCTTTGCAGGGTTCAAAGGGTTAATCCGGCAGTTGCATTAATGGTGATTGGTGTATTGTGCATTAATGGTTTTTGGTGTATTGTGCATGGTTACAGTGTGTCGGATACCATAGAGGGTCTATGTGGTCAACGGTGTCGGAAATGTCAAATGATAACAGGTCAGATGGTTGTCTAGATGGCTAATCTGGTGTATTGGCAAAGCCAAGCTCTGTCCCTGTAGTTTATGGGTAGGTTAGTTTGTAACATGCAGATTGGATTCACCTGAGTTGAACTGGTGGTAATAGTAGTAGTGGTAGCAGTAGTACTAGTAGCAGTAGTAAATTGGTTACAGAAGTCGAAGACTAGTCTTGCGACCACTCAACACCTAGAAGTAACCTAGAAAAAGAGAGTATGTGGAAGAATCAAGGTGCTATACAGTGTTTTAACAGCGTTGTGTGTCATATCTGGTTTTAGTCTTTGGATGACACCTATCCTATGTCTCTTACTAATCCTGAATTGAATTGAAACGAAAACCGGTTACACGAAAGTAAAGAATATACTCTGCTATTTCAGAAAATGGAATGCATCTCATATTAACTGAACAGCGATTTTATTACATAGTCACCATTACCATAAAACGTAACTATCTCCTCGTTAGTTAAATACGTTCAATTACATTACGATGTTTTCTAAATGTCAAAGTTGACGATTTTCTTTGGAAGATATTTCAGTGTTGCCAGATTGTAGTTATCTTAACCACTCCCATTCTGTTCTTGGAGTTTCCGCCAATGTCTGGCGCATCACCGTTCGGTGTATTATCCGGGAATCTCTAGAATCCGCAAATTACTGGAGTTTTCTATTAATTATATCAATCAATCAATCAATCAATCAATCAATCAACCAATCAATCACATTCTATTTCTGTAAGTAGGCTGCTACTAGCCTGTTATGACAGATTTTAAAAACAATTAAATTTCCTTATATGTCATCATGATAGTATATATTATACTATATACACACACGCAAACGATCATTAAATCTGACATTTATGTACATGCATGTACACACGCAAGTGATTTTCCTATCTGTATATAGGTAAATGGTCACAGATCATAGACGAGTAAATGTATGTTCACCAGAAACGTAAATGAGTTCATTGTTATTGAAATACATTGTAGGAGCATCCAGAAAGCATAAGGTGGACCGTACTTTTCTATGTGCAATTGACTTTAATTATACTAACTTGATATTTTATAATGCAAGCTGTGTTAGGTAATTCATTTCATTTAAGAGATGATTGCGTCTGATTTGAAGTTTATAGCAGAGTTTCCTGGAGATGGATTCAATTTTCGACATTGAATCGCTTCCAATCAGGCCAAACAAGAGAGTTGTGTCGAGTAACATCCGGAGAATAATATTCTCATCCTTGCTTATTAATTCCCAGCTATCTTCCGCCACTAGATGCTCGATTTCCGCTATATAGATGCTTCTGATATCTGCAAAATCTGGACACTGAACTAGGAAATGCATACGGTCTTCTATAACGTCCTTACAAAAAGGACAGGCATCATTCCCATATTCATTAAATTTGGATCTGTGTGCTTGCAGGTAGTATGTACCGGTTAGTAATCTTGCCTTGATGATGGCACGTTTTACATCATATGTATTTTCTGTCACTGTTGACCAGATCGGATGTGGCCTTCCAATATTAAGGATGTCAATATTCACAAACCGGGCTGATGATTTCTGCTTAATGTCTTCCTTTAGCATCTCTAGGACTACTGTGTTTACAGCCTTTTGGACATGACGCTTCAATACACATTTAGCTGGTGGTTCTTGTAGCAGCAGGTGGGCTGATGGTAATTGATATTTTTGTAAAATCAATTCGACATCTTGAAACCCAACTGTGTCTACCTTCTCTTTTCATAACGAGCTGCACAAATTGCTAACTGTTGTTGGACAGAGCCTTCACTCCTTAGTATTGCACCAAGTAATGTCAGCTTCTTCTTTTCAATTTGCGCCTCTATCGGCAGGGCACCAAGAAGTAAACATGCCAGTGAATTTGCACAACTACTTGGAAGTGATTGCAATTGCTTTAAGGTTTCCCTTTCATGTGTAGTGATCTGACTAATTTCCTTCTTTGGTATAATTAATGCCTCCAGTCCATACGTACATCGTGGTATTACATATGTTGACCAAAGTTTTATACTGACAATTGGGCTTAGTCCATTAATTCCATGAACGCCAGCACCCATCAATGAATAAGCTGTTGCACGAGCTTTTCTTATAATTTCTTTGCCTAGGCCACTTTTGTCGTCTGTTCTTATTAGTCCCAGATGTTTATATTCCTTTAGCACGTCCATCTTTTCTTCGTTTAGTGTCCACTCATATTCTGTTTCTTTGCCTTGATTGGAAACCATCACTTGGCTTTTGGCAATGCCATTAACATACCGTTCTTTATTTGCATGCATTGTTGCAGCATTCAGTCCCACCTGTAACCCATCTGGGGATGTATCTAGGACTGTCTTATCATCACATAGTGTTATTGAGCCCAGATATATTGAACCAATATGTAGACCAGTTGCTATTTGCTCAAGTAATTTTATTAGCGGATCCTCATATGGTTTATGAAAATCAGGAGATGTGACCCCATCTTGTAGAAGGCCTTGTTTGACAGCAAACTTTCTACTTCTATGTCCCTCCCACTTGACTTGTGCTGACATGTTTCTGTACATTTCATTCCCAATCAACCATAGCTTCCCTGTTATACCGAGGAGGTAAAGACGACGCAATAATGAAATATGCCAGATAACATCAAAGGCTTTTTGTGTATCCATAAAGCCAACATAGCAGGACACTTTATTTTCTCTGCATTCTGCTATAACTTCAGTCATTAGTACTGCTGCAACTGATGGTGATTTTCCAGGTGTGAAACCAAATTGTAGATTACTTTGACTTTCTGAAATCAATGGTCTAATTGGAATTCAAGATTATTTATTCAGATTATTTATTCAGTAGCAAAATATATATAGGTTATGGATTCAACTAGGTTGTCCGCCGAAGGCAATACCTATTATATGGCAGACACCTTACACACGCACGCACGCACGCACGCACGCACGCACGCACGCACGCACGCACGCACGCACGCACACACACACACACACATACATACACACATATATATATATATATATATATATATATATATATATATATATATATATATATATATATATATATACATGCATCTATACAAACAAATTAAACAGGGCAATAGCATACAAACACAGGACGTAGACAAGTTAAATAAAAAATTAATACATGTCTAAGTAGTAGTAGTAGTAGTAGTAGTAGTAGTAGTAGTAGTAGTAGTAGTAGTAGTAGTAGTAGTAGTAGTAGTAGTAGTAGTGGTGATGTTGCAATACAACACAAACATTTATGTTTTTGGTTGACTTTGGTTGTACAGTACATCTCGGAAATAGCCAGTTAATCTCAATAGTAAAATAAAAAAGTTCTGTTGAATGTGTTGAATATAAGTGAATTGGAAGCCACTGTTGACATAGGCAGCAATGTCTTCCAATCCACCCACATTCAAAACATACAAGAGAACATTTCTCACAGTGATTTTTAAATTATTCTAACAACAAGGTACTGTTTTTGTTTAGAAGTATGTCAGGTCATCCCCGAGCTGTACTGTATTTGTGCAGTTGATAAGATGTTTACAGGATGCTGGCTAGTGAGGAGCATCCTTGGGCAAGGGTGGGGAGGGAGGGATGGGAGGGGCACGGCGCTCATTCTCCTGCTCATCCAGTAGCTTGGTTTTATGGTTACTGAATATAAAAAATTAATCGTTGTTAGCAGTTGGAAACATCCAGTCGTAATGGGTGGATTGGAGTGGGTATGTAGTAGTAGTAGTAGTAGTAGTAGTAGTAGTAGTAGTAGTAGTAGTAGTAGTAGTAGCAGTTGTAGTAGTAGTAGTAGTAGTAGTAGTAGTAGTAGTAGTAGTAGTAGTAGTAGTAGTAGTAGTAGTAGTAGTTGTTGTTGTTGTTGTTGTGATAGTTCCAAGTTTTCACATATTCGTTTTGCCGTCTATTCCTAGATATGTCTATGGTTAAAATACGAGTTCGTTTGCCTAACTTTAATCTTTAACATCCGTTGATTTATCATGAACATTAGTTGGTTTACAACAATTTAATCAACAGAGGTGCAGCCTTTATGAGTTCTAGTGTAAAGGATTTTCTGCAGAAAAGTGGTGTAATAGCTAGTCGAACCACTACATTCCACCCAGTAGGGAACTCTCAATGTGAACGATTCAATGGGGCGATCTGGAAAGCTGTTCAGTTAGCTCTACACTCACGCGGCCTGGAAACTGGAAGTTGGGAGGAAGTACTGCCAGTCGCTCTTCATTCGATTCGATCACTAATATCGACTGCCACCAATGACTCACCACATGATCGTTTGTTCAGATATCCTAGATATACATGCAACGGTACCTCTCTTCCAGCCTGGTTGCAGGTCCAATTCTGCTTCGACGATTTGTTAGAAACTCTAATTATGATCCATATGTTGATGAAGTTGATTTATTTGAGGCAAATGAGTTACGCGTATATCAGACTGTGTAATGGACAGGAGAAAACTGTTTCTATGAAGGACCTTGCTCCCAGTGGCAGCGTGAATGGACAAACCACGAGATTCCATACAGGACAATGTTTCTGATCCCTCAGAGATAAGTGAGTCGAATGACTTATTTTCAAATGACACTAATCACACTCAATCCATTCGTCGTGAAGAGACTCATGTATCTGATGATACCTATACTGATTCAGGTGTTCATGATGACCAAAATGAACCCCGGCGTTCTACTAGAATTAAGAAACCTCCAAGTAGACTTGATCTGTAGAATAATAATTCAACATCTTTCAATGACTCAAATTGTACTAAAAGAATGTGTATTATTTCATAGGTGGGGTGGATTCTATTCTTAGATATGTCTATGGTTAAAATAATAGTTCGTTTTTCTGTTGATTAAAACCAAACTTTAATCTTTAACATCCGTTGTTTTATCATGAACATTAGTTGGTTTACAACAGTAGTAGTAGCAGTAGTAGTAGTAGTAGTAGTAGTAGTAGTAGTAGTAGTAGTAGTAGTAGTAGTAGTAGTAGTAGTAGTAGTAGTAGAAGTAGTAGTAGCACTAATATGTGTTAATTAAGTAAAGTAGTAGTGTCAGAATTAAAATGATACCTATCCTACCTATCCAACCCCACCTATCTCCTACCCCACCCTGTTGCTATTCCAGCCGGCTGGTGTGTGTGTGTGTGTGTCTGTGTGTGTGTGTGTGTATTGTGCTTTGACTCCGCACTGGGGAGTGTCGCTGTGGGTCTTTATCTAACCTGGTCATATTCCCCCGGCCCTAGTGTCTTACCTAGTTTCGAAATTTCAGGCAAGTTCTAGCGAGGTCTTTTGACCGGATTTGAACCCCAGTCTGCAGCCTGGGAATCCTATGCAATTCCATACTCTATTGATTGACCCAACGCAACACCACTAAAATCTCACCTCTTAGTAATCTTATCTCTGAGCGTGAGTTGTAAAATTGCTGTTACTGCGTCATCTCGAAGTTACATCAAGATCTAGAGGAGCTGATAAGTGCAGCAATACAGCAATGAGAACACATAACTTATCAGCTATAATTAAAAATGCATACATGGCCGAGGTAGTTAATGCGGGGGACCCTTGTTTTGTGTTTATTAGCAAACTTAAAATCACAGGTTCAAATCTCACTATTAGCATTTGTGGCTAACTCAGCCATTTCTGGTCCGACTTTAAAATGGTAAACAGTTTTGTAATTCTCGCTTCATTCCGGTCCTGATCGGCGCCAAGAACGACGATAATGAAGTGATTTCTTGGTACAATATAAGCATACACTCTCTCACAATACTGACACGTGGATCTGACGTGTGCGCATGCGTGCTACGCGTTCTTACAGACTTAGCCATACCTCTCTCTTAAAAGGGTTTTTTTCACGCACGCATACTATCCAACCCAGGGGGCATGCATGCACACAGCCCATTTAGAGACAGGCACCCACAGGGATATACAACCCCAGTACTGATCGCCAGCACCACACATAATAGGGTCTGAATGCCCATTTAGAGACAGGCATCCACAGGGATATAGACCACCTACAGGTAATGATCGCCACATATAATAGGGTCTGAACACCTAGACAGGCATCCGCAGGGTTATACACCACCCACAGTACTGATAGCCACACATAATAGGGTTTGAACACCCATTTAGAGACAGGCATCCACAGGGATATACACCATGAGTACCGTTGCACAGATTCGCGCTATTGCAAAGCAATTCGGCCTTAGAGGCCACTCTAAGGCCAAGAAAGCCGACCTGCTCCAGATGATCGACCAGATCCATGCCGAGGAGTGGCAGAAGTGACTCTCCCGAGCAATGAATATGGGAAGGTTTCGAGCACTTACCGAGGATCCTTGGAATCCCCGCAAGAAAGCGCAGTGGATATGTGAGTTTAGTCAGTTGGACGAGGAGGTGACTGCTAGCTTGTGAGCCAAGGCTGTAGCAAGCCGGATGGAGGCCCATTCACTGGAGCACTTAACTCTCCAATGCAGGGTGCCCCCGCATCCTATGCAGGCATCCACAGGGATATACACCATGAATACTGTTGCACAGCTTCGTGCTATTGCAAAGCAATTCGGCCTTAGAGTCTACTCTAAGGCTAAGAAAGCCGACCTGCTCCAGATGATCGGACAGGTACGTGCTGAGGAGTGGCAGAAGCGACTCTCCCGAGCAATGAATATGGGAAGGTTTCGAGCGCTTACCGAGGATCCTTGGAATCCCCGCAAGAAAGCGCAGTGGATACGTGAGCATCGGCAGTTGGACGAGGAGGTGACTGCTAGCTTGTGAGCCAAGACTGTAGCGAGGCGGATGGAGGCCCATCCACTGGAGCGCTTAACTCTCAAGTGCAGGATCATTAAGCAATGCTGAGGTCTGAGCCCAGCCCAGAGCATAAGGGGGCCAAGGTCTGAACCCTTATCCCGGAGCATGAGGCGAGAAGGCGAACACATTCTCGACCAGTGTCCCGGCGAAAGGGAACCAGAGGTTAGAGGATGCTGGTCAGTACGCTGGACAATCTTCAGAGGTCTAGAAGGAGACCTCACTGGCCAGATCATGCAAAAGATCCAGCAGACTGTCCAGAACGCCTTCTACCTCGGCTACACACATACCTATCGCATCCATCACATCAAAGACACTAGGGTGATGCTCTTCTACAAGAATGTTGCAGGGAGCCCATGGGTGAACACGATAGGAGCAGCTCAGGGCTGGGTGGCAGCAAGAGAGCAAGCGGCCTCGGCACAGACAATATCGATCGACCCAACACAAAGTGTGCTTTCGTTCGATCAATCAACGTTGTGGTCAGGGCTGTCATCGACCGCCAACCTCTGCTTGGGACAGGCCCCCTCCCAGACTGGCTATGATAGAAGAAGAGTATGACTGCCCTCGAACCTACAGGGACAACATGTGTCTCTGGAGATGTCTAGCAGTCCACCGAGGAGTGAGAGCTGATAGAAGTACAGCTCCTGCACGAGAGCTTGCCACACAGTTCTACAGCAAGACAGTACCTGATGTCTGCAAGACCTCACTGGATCAGCTGGACAAGGTAGAGTTCTTCGCCAAGATTGGGATTCGCGTGTATGAACCAACCAAAGAGGGCACCTGGCACATGATCAGGCAAGCGGCTCACTACCGTGACACCATGACCATAGGAGTGTGGGACCACCACGCCTTCTACATCAAGAACATCTCCAAGCTGGCACATACACTAGTCTGCAGTCACTGTCAGCAGAGGTTTACACAGGCATGCAATCTTCAATGCCACGCTGTTCACTGTACAGGCGACAAGACAAACATTGTGTGTCCTGGCGAGAAGGTTGAGGCACAACAGTCTGCGTATGAGAAAGCCTTCTATGCACCCCAACCATCCAGTTCAGTGGCTACTCGTTGGATCGAGTATGAGTCGAGAAACAGAGGCATACACATACACCATGTAGAGTGTGGGCACGGTGGCGAGCGTTGGATCGAGGGCGCTCCCATAGATGGTTATGATCCGACCACCAACACCGTTTACCAGTTCCATGGATGTCACTGGCACAGGTGTCCACAACACCAGCGAGGTGAGGATGCCGAACAAAGATACCACAAGACAGGCCTGAGAGAGGAGAAGCTGAGCCTCTGGATGCACGCTTGTGGTACAGTGGGAGTGCTGTATAAAACGCTGCCCAAACATCCCTAATAGAGTTCGGACTGCCCCATACCCATACTTCATGGTTTACGACTTCGAAGCACTCCTAGATGGTATTAAGACTCATCCTACGGAGACTCTCACGATCGAGAGTACTCACATACCCATCTCTGTGTCAGTTGGCTGCTCTTTAGAGGGTGCCACGAGTGAGCCCACTCACCTATGCAATCCTGACCACAAAGAACTGATCAGAGAGTTCATGCTGGAGATCCAACGGTGAGCATCTCTAATCCGGACAAGGGTTAGGGCACAGTACATACCGACAGACCTGGACAAGCTCCTAAAGCGACAGCAGCGATTGATCAACCAGTGGTGTGACGAAGTGCCTGTACTGGGGGTTCAACTCTGGGCGGTATGACCTGAACCTCATCAAGAAGTACTTTGTCGATGAGCTGATTGACAGTACAGGTACAGTGAAAGTCGCCAAGAAGGCTAGTCAGACCATGTTCCTCATAACACCTGAGCTACGGTTTCTCGATGTGCTGAACTACCTCGGCCCAGGAGTTTCGTACAAGGTATGGGTCAAAGCTGACGGGTGTACACAGCAGAAGAGCTGGCTCCCATATGAATTGTTTGACACATGAGAAGCTCAACTGGTGTAGTTCGGATCGACCGGCCCGGTACCGGCTGTACCAGCCAGGCTGGGTACGCGCCGCCCGTCCTGGATTCGTTCCCTGAACACGCCCCCTGGGTAGAGCCATAAGCGTATATGGGTCTATGAGAGAGATCGCGTTATAAAAATGACTAAGTTCATTAAAACGCATAGTGCGCATGCGCAGGCTTAAATGCTATTTTTAACGAGATGGTACAATGTAATCAATGCATTAATCAAGACCAGAATTCGACGGGCTTTTGAAATCGTTTAAGAAATGGCTGAGTTATCCACGGAAAACCCCTTTTGATTATCTTCAAAATATTGTCGTGACGTCATAACCACGTGTACGCAGAACTTCTAGAATGTTCCAGAACATTCGACTGCATTATTATTAGTTATGCGCTGATTGGCTGTTGCTCGACCGATTATTGGTTGGAGCCTGTGCCTGTGACATCACGAGTAGTATAAAAGGAGACGAGATCCAGAGCTCGAGAGTATCCTCGGCCAGGGGCCGAATAGGTTGGACCTGTGTCAGCCACGATCAGCCCGACATTACGCAGATCACTTCGCTTTCTGTTGGTTTCTCTCCCGTAGCCAGCAGTAATCCAGCCCACCGCCCTAAAGCAATTCTGTAACTCCCGTTACTTGCGGGAGAATTTTTGGAACTTTGTAGATATTGTTCACGAATATATCAAGAACTAATTCGGAACACAAACTTGCGGTGATACCTTTCCCGGCCTGAAAATGTGATTCTACAGATGTAGAGGCAGCGATGTTCTTTGGTGGATGACTCACCGGATCTGCCGGCCACGCCAAAAAGTGGTTATTTAACTGTCCCCACACTGATGTCGTGCAGGTTTATCTAAACTTTTCGACCGCAGCAAGTAAACTTTTCCCGGTATGTCTTCAGGGCTGGTTGATGTACCCTGCACCGTTAAGCTTAATTATGTATCTCCATCTGCATTAAACAACCCCCGCTTATGATCGGGTTGTTGTCAACTTCCATCCATACCATCGGTGTACGGGAACTTTCGTCACAGCGGTAATGTTATTGTATCTCTTGCTGACTACTCGTTAGACATTCTTATATTGTGATTACAGTCCTGAGTTCGATCCGCTCCCATCATGAGCTGCTTGCGAGAATCCTGTTTGCGGGAACCAGTGTGCGGGAACTTTCCAGCTTCCAGGGAATACATCAACTGACGTCAACCTAAGGGTGACGTATCAATTTCAGTAACACAATAGCCCAGACATAAGAATGGCTACCGATTATTCAAGTAACTATACTCGACATTTTTATTATTCAGTTAATTGTATCTTTGATAATTATATCGTATCTGGATAAATGGTCCCGATGACTAAAAGGTCTTAGGACCGCTAGTTATAATTTCTGTATTTGTTTATAGTTATTCTTATTTTCTGTAAGGTGGTTTCGCTAACCGCACCGTAGTAGGTTCCTTAACCTGTACTATAGATATATTATTCTGATCATTTTACACTATATTGATTGTTCTGGTTAGTTTATATATCTGGCCAGTGGCCATCAGTTCATATGTTTTGTTTATTTGTAGAAAATATAGGACTGCAGTGCACGTAGAAAACACTATACAGCAACATTTATATATGCAGCACTTTCTCCCTCCACCAACAATTTTTCACTGAGGCCGCTGTTCGTGCTATAACTCTTAGCCTGGCATGATACCGACTAAAAACCTTTTCTATTCAGCTCGATAGGATAGGTTTAATATGATTAGAGACAATTTCTTCATTAGGAAACATGTGGTGTACGCCTCTTTTCCGGTAGTTGCAATAATTTAGCCCCGCACTCCGGCAAGGTTGTGTAAGATTGGCCAACATGCCTAAGGGTCTCATATTTCCAAGTTATTGTTTCTCCTCATGTTCCACTAAGCCTTGTGGCTTCCTAATTGTTTGGATGTCCATATCCGCACCATGGACTGATCCGAGCCTGGGAAACTATTGGGATTTCCGAGCGGTGATTGCCAGGGTTTGGTATCACACATATTTCCCAGGTATCTTCAGATACTTAGTAGTTGGCACGTTTGCCAATGTAGGAAAGCACTGCGAAAACATGTCTTAATTACTATGTTCTTTTAATCTAGTGAACAATCCTCCCGCACCGCAGTGCATAACTGGGCAACTTGCGTTTAAACCTAACGACAGGTTAAAAAGTTAGTTCCATAGGACCTGGTGACGGGCGAGATGCGCATCCCCACCAAATTTTGTAACAATATCTGGGCATGATATTCAGATCTGGCATGCCCTTATGGGAAGGACATTTACGGTGGGTATTTGTCTCTCTCACCCCCACCATAACGATTGATCAGTTGCCTAAAATGCTTTTGTAAAAAGTAACCAATGCCCTGTAATGTTTTATGTGGTTACGGAGCGAGATGTCTGGGTTCTTATCCAGTTCAGAGTTCTTGCTAAGTAACATGTATGCATGCTGTCTTCAGTGTTGATGTCTTATGGCATCTGTTCTCAAAGACAGCCGTATCTAAAAGCTAGGTAGACGCCAACCATTTGCAGCCTAAAATAATTCTTGTCCATGAAAACTAAATGTTAGGATAAGTATAGAGGAAGACCCACATAAATAAAAGCGGCAACTACTAATGTAGCATACTGAGAATTACATAAGACGGTGACATAGGAATCCTTCGGGAATCGTTCGTCCCCTCTTCACGTAAAACAGCACGCAACCTTATAGTCGTAATCTCACTAGGTATGGTCTTTTTTTCTATCATTTTGGTTAAATATTAGAGTGGGCCCCGTTTCTTACTACTATTCTTCTCCTGCTTTAAGCAGTGGTGACATTTTCTCATGATGGAGGCCCGCGTGAGGCACTTGCCTCTCGCAAGGATTCAGCGACGATGGTCCACATGAGGACAATACTTCTCACCCAAACTAGCACTAGGAGTAGTGCCCACGTGAGGCACATGATTTTCGTCACTCCAAAGATAATTTTCTTTCCTTTCAGCTTAGAGGTATAATAGCTTATATTAAATTAATTAGTTAAGTCTCGTGTACGGGGGCCTCCCTTGCGGGGATACCTCTGCGGACCTACGGGTCTGTGTGGTACCTCCGGGAGCCCCACGTTTAAAAGTTCATCAGGCTATCTCTGTGTCTTGTATTTTCCTATGCTCATCACTTTTATCTAGCATACTTGACAGTCTGTTTAGGTAAAACTTTTGCATAGACTTAGTTTACTTAGGTCACCAAATCAAATCTTGTTAGTCCATAGATCACGAAATTGCTATGGACAGGCATACTGGTGACACAGACCCTTGGGATGAGACTGTTGTGTTTAATGTTCGCGACGATGGTCGGACGGCCCGACCAGAATGATTGAGTTCCACCGGCCTTAGGAGCCGGTCTTTGTTACCCATAGGGCAGTATCATACAGGATCCATCACCCCGAGACCAGAAGCTAACCAGCGTTATCATTCGTCATGCACTGGCGGCATGGCGAGTCGACATCAGACACCGGAACTGCCCAACACTACCCCGTGAGCTACACTATCCAGGGCTTCCTGACTACTCAGCATGGACATCTGAGCTCAAGGGTGGCTACCTCTTGACGCGACCAGAGTGGGAACAGTGTAACCAGACATTTAGCGAGCATGGAATGCAGATATTCATCCGACTGGCTGCGATACTACAACAACCTTGACGTCAGTCCATTCATTGAAGCCCTAGAGCGGATGCGGGATTTCTACACAGAACGAGAAATAGACATCCTCAAAGACGCGGCGTCTCTCCCAGGTGTGCCACTGCAGTACCTCCTATGTAGGACCGCTCAGCACATGCTGGATGTTAACCTCTATTCATCGGACAAGGAAGCCTATGAGATGCTGAAGGGTGCTGTTGTTGGTGGTCCCAGCATCGTGTTCATCAGACACCACGAGGCCGGTGTGACTCGAATTCACCAGAGAGAGCATGTCTGCCAACGTGTACTCGGCTATGATGCAAATACTCTGTACCTGTCAACGATGGCCAAAGAGAATCCCATGTGGTAAGGCGAAAGTGTGCCATTGGTCCGGAGCCAGTGGCGTAGCTAGCTTTAAGGAGGCTCTCCTAGCAGACAGCTGGTTTGGGTTTGCTGAGGTGGATATAAAGGTCCCCAAGGCTCTGTGGGCAAAGTTCGTGGAAATGCCTCCTCTCTTCTATAACCGCGAGATCCCGGTAGAGGCAATCTCATCTGAGATGCTGGCATATCTAGGGCGAACAGGGAGGGAGCGGCCCACCACCCAGAAGCTGGTCGGTGCACTCTCTGGCAAGAAGCGGCTGCTGTATGCCCCGACCGTCAAATGGTATATAACCCAGGGTCTGGAGATCACTGCTGTATACTGCACCATAGACTATGAGGGCAAGCGCCCATTCGAGTGGTTCGCGGAGAATGTTACAGAGGCCCCCACTCTGGAGATGTAGATAAGAGCAATGCACTCTTGGCAGATCTCTTCACACTCCTCGGCAACAGTGCCAACGGGAAGCTCATCGAGGCCCTAGAACGGCATAGCAACACCAGCTTCACGAAGGATGAACGTGTGGTGGACAAGGCCGTGTATAGTGCATGGTTCGAAGATCTCGAGGAGATCAGTGAGTTCGAAGGCTCTCGTGGCATCGCTCTCTGCTCCAAATGCTACTACGCGGAGAGCGCAGCTGCAAGTAAGTGCTCAGCTAAGGGAATGTCAAAGCGGAAGAATCAGGTCTCTTTGCAGAGATTCTACAGCGCCCTACATGGCGGGGTGGACAGAGCTAAAAACCGAGGCCTATGCATGCGCAACCAGGGTATGGTGACGTATACGCAGGAAAAACTCGGACTCTCTGCTTACTATGAAAAGCGCCATGTGCTGCCAGATGGGGTCCATACTGAGCTCATCGAGTATCTTGTTAGCACCCTAGCGGGTGGTAGCTGTGTGTCTTCAGGAACTAGCTGAAGCTCTTCTACGACAAATGGTTACCTAGGCACTCCATGATGGCATGCGAGGTAGTACAGCATAGGCCCCCCCACCTCCAAATACCTGTCAAGCCTGTGAACATCTATCGACCAGTTAGGATCTGTTGCACACTGTCGACCATCTTCTAGCTCACCAGGCTCATACCGGTACCGAACCAGAGCATCAGGTGGTAGGCACTCCTCTACCTTGTTCGCTCCTCTAGAGCTGTGACCAGCAGAGTGTCTGATAGCCTCTACCAGCTTCTTCCCGATTAGCCTAGTAACCTCGGCATTGGATCTCTCCACCACAGCAGGCAGCCCTCTCACCCATACTCTAGAATGTTCACTCGGTGTGGCCATTTGCTGGGCGCATTGGTGTTGGAACAGTCTCTCTGCCAGTGTCCGATTCCACCGCTCAACGATAGCCTGGGCATGGTGATGCCCTACCTCGCCTCGCCTAACTGCCACACCATGTTTCCGCATGAGGACTGCAGTCTCCCCTCCAAACTCCTTACCCCCATCCACTTGCAACAATTCTGGCCACTGGAGGGGATTTTCCGAAGCCTCGTAGACACCCTGGAATGCCTGGGCCACCTGGCAAGCTGACTTGTCTGTGAGCGGTACTGCCGCCTTGTACCTGCTGGCGACATCGATGATGGTGAGGGCATACTTGTAGGTCTTACGACCAACCGAGTTGTGTGGAAGGAATAGAACATCTGCCTGGTGAAGGTGAACTCTGTTCGGGACAGTTTCCTCGAAATGGGCATGCCTGATGTGTCGTGGACGAGGTCTGTATATCTGCCATATCGCCTGGTGGCTGAGCCACTGGCTAACTGTCTCCAATGTGAAGTTGTGGCCCTTGCGACGTGCAGCCTCGAGTGAGTAGTTGAGGGGGCTCACGGTAATATCCACCAGGCTGATGGTAGAGTTCTTCAGAAAAGACGGTTGATAAACTCCCGGATTTCATCACTGACGACCACTCCCGTCCTGTCACGCACGGCCTGGGTGAACTCTAAACAGACGAACAGACAGCCGTCATTCATTCGACCATCACTGAAGACCTCCTCAAACACCTCCGTACACTGGCATCTAATCTCTGTTGGATCCTCACTGAACAGTAGTTTATCGACCAACCCGCGGAAGTTAAGGGACTTGACTAGGTCGTACAAAGACGCCATCCTTATATAGTACTGCTTAAATGTTCGGCGGCCCAGATGGCCGCGAGCGCTATGACAACATACGGTAGCCAAGTGTCTGTGGCTCCGAAGAACGTACCTACTCCTGAGACGATGGCTGGTATGGCTGCAGAAATCTTCTCCACCCCATGGAGAGCATTGTTGGCGATCTTGCGGACCATCTCACCAGCCTTCATTGTGAACAGAGCGATCAGAGCCCCAAGTGCTGATGGCGGACCGATAGAACCTTTACGTAAGTGTGATAGATTCCTTTTGCTCTGTGTACTAGCTTGCATGATTCAGGCTCTATACCATCATACTCACCCGCGGTCTCCGCTACATCGTAGTCGTCTGCATCATAATCATCCTCCTCATCACAGTCCTCCTTATAGTCCTCGTCATCTATATCCTCGACTGTATCAGCCTCTGGTTCATACATCGCGCTGGGGATCCGTCACTGGGGCAGTTATATAGTCGCTTTAAACTGTAATCTATAGCATGGCCTCTGCAATCTTGAATGCGAGCGTGTTTGCCTTAGCGAACTGGGGACTCAGCTTCGCCGACAAGAAGGTGGCAGAGGTCGAGTGTGAGCATCATAACCAGGCAATGGAGAAGCTGTCTAAAGAGAAGCTTGAGTACAGCAAAGCACTCGAGCATATGCGCCAGAGGGAGGCACACCGACGACAACTCCGAGCTCAGGCCAAACAGAGCCTCAAAGAGGCAGATGAGAGTCTTAATGAGTACTATGAGGCTGTAAAGATATCTGAGCCAATGCTCGACTATGAAGCATCGACAGGTCAGAAGACAGCAGAGCTTATAGTAGTGGTGGCAGCTGCAGCGGTGACGACAGGAGTCATGCTCTATGCACACTCAAGCTGAATACCTGATGTGTTTGACACGCATACCTTAGCATAGCCAAAGTAAAGTACCGTCACACCTAATGAGCGAGTCCCAGCTATGAGGTTTCCAATGTTGAAGCTGAGCCGGTTGCCCTGATTAGGTGGGATGTCACTGCCTCCGAGGTCGTCGCTTCAACTGGTTAGGTGCAGAAGTGCATATGACTTAGTTTTCTGTCTGTAGAGTTGGCAATCAGCCAGCTCGCGTACCTCACCAAGAACATTGGTCCCAGCAACCACAAGCTTGAAGTCGTCTAGCTTATCCACCTGCTGGATGGCTCCTCCATTCTGAACCAGGACCACAACAGTGACACAGTCCGATGCACCATGATGCAATGTCAGCTCTACCCGTTGGTTAGCTGTGGCGTGGACCTGCTGGTGTTCTCGCTCCACATGCACGATCCGCTGTTTGGAACCTGTTTGCTTCAGCTCCTGGTCATTCTCGTCATGCCAGACTTGAAGTCTTGGAGCATTCATCGGCGCATCTGCGAGCTGCTCAATGTACACCCGGAGGAACAGCCTATCCTGCATGGCAGCCAGATTCACGTGTGTGTTCTCGAAGAGGGTTAAGAGTGGAACTGCCACAGGCTTCTCGACACCTGCCCATAGTTCGAATTCCGTGAACCCCTCATTGTACCCCACAGCATAGTACCCCTTTCCCTTCGCCTAGAAGGTTGGTCCACGAGCCAGCGGACCTAGGACTTGGTACTCATCCTTCACATAGGTGGTGTCCATGGTGCTGTTGCTCTGCATGATCTCCCACCTGTTCAGAACCTGCGGGAGCTCTACCGTCTGTTCTATTGTGCTCTTGATCTCGTGGATCTGTGCCAAGATTGCAAAGTCAATGTACTTTCCAGCAGCGGACAATGGGTTCTCATCATGTATACTGGGACGAATGACGATCAGGCAATCCTTCCGAGGATCAGTGCGGTGCGATGTCGTGGGTTAAATGGCCTCATCTGGATGTTGCACATACTGTAGCATGTTTAAGGTCTGGGTATATAGAGGGGTTAAAACGGCTGCCATGTTTGGTAAAGTTCTCCAGCAGATTGTCTATAGGCAGCAGGACAAGTTGGCATGACAGTCAGTACGACAGCCATGGCATGCACTGTCCCACTGTGACAGGGTCCAAGGACTGCTTCGTAACATCAACATTATCCACGAGCGAGCCAAGGTCACACCTCCGTCTGATGCGGAGATACTGGCCGCCATAGAGGAAGGAGCGCCAGCTCGTAGTACAAAAGAGCTCCTGAATCAGATACCCTACTGGAAGTTTGACAACACCCAGGGCAGGGCACTCAACCTACCTCCTGTGGCCCAAACCAACAGTCCTGTTATTCTGGCTCTCCAAAGGGCGAGGGTCGAACCCAAAGATCCAGCAACGGTCGGGAAGTGGGCTGCTGTATTTAGCCTCCATAGCCAGGAAGAGTGAGATATACTGGATAGCCTCCAGTCTGGAGCAAATAACTACTTCACGGAGGTCAGTGCTGCTGTAGCAGAGAGCCATGACACTGGTCATACATAAGCTACTCAGGAGGGGCTCACTGTTGGCCGCAAGGAGGCTGTTGAGCAAATCTTCAATGAAAGAGGGCGCGAGAGATTGGACAGTAATCTGCCAGCATTTCTGAAATTTCCAGATAACTACCAGGACTACCTCATCAAATCCACTCGTAAGTCAGATGCTAGTCACACATGGAAAAAGTGGATCTTCCATGAGAAGTTCCAGAAAAAGAGAGCCCTAGTCTCTGACCCTCAGTGGGTAGGGCTTAAGTGACAGGCTTCTTACGAAACTGACGAAGTTCCTCAAGCTTCTGACGAAGTTCCTCAAGCTTCTGACGAAGGTCCTCAAGCATCTGACGAAGTAGCGGAGACTGCGGTCGAAGTTCCTCAGCCCTCTGATGAATGAAAAAAAGTTGCGGCAGCTGCAACAGTCTGTCAGCGATGACACGTAGAGCAGGCTAGTTTCCTGGCTGGATTCAGCTTGTAGTGAAGGTCTGCGCCTTTTCCGGAGATGACTTGAAGTGTGACAGCTCACTTGTCTCCTTGTTGCTGAAGATAAACAGTACAGCTCAGCTGCCCTCTGTACACCTGCGATAAAGTCCCCTTTGGTCTCCTTGAGGGTTAGGCTGTCATATATGGTCTCACGCAGGTCACGTCCATACTTGTAGCTGAAGCATAGCAACCGGGCATTGTGGCGGATGTACTGTGAGATCTCGCAGGTGTACTTCTGAAAGAGGATGAACACAGTTATCTTTGTGTGCCGGATGTGCCTGGTGATGTTGCTGAGGTAGGTAACTGTCTTCTGGTCCATTGCAGGGTCATCGATAACTAGAAAAAGTGCTTCTGTCAGTCGGGCTGCCAGCAGCTTCTCCATCAGTGCTTGCAGGTTCTGCGTCTTGATGATTGGGCTATTGTACCATTGATCATTACTGTCAACCGCCTCAGCGGCGGAGTCAGACACCAGAAGGATGTATTGAGAGTGTAGATGTTCGGCCAGAAGAGCCCACAGCAAGATATTTTTCCCTTGTCCTGATGGGGCCATGATCGGCACCACCTGGCCAGCATTGGCCGGCCTACTGTCGAATGGTACAGACATGCGTGCAGAGGATGGTTAGCACTTCGTCAGCGGTAGCCTCGTCTATATCTGGGAGACTAAACGGCAGTACTTCCTGCACCAGCTCATTCGCCTGCAGAGCGGAGATTCCTGCACCTCTGGCGGATACGAAGAATGCGATGGAGGCATCAAGCATGAAATCCCAGCAGCAGCTGAGACGATAGCGTAGAGGGCTTGTGTCAGCACCCACAATTTCTAGTACATCCAGTATCTGTATGATACATGCACGGGAAGCCATGACTATCCTGTGGTCTTAAACGGCAAACCAAAGTACCCTGACTTCTTCACCTCTGGTAGCCGGAGCCTGGCGGTAGCACCTGTTTGTCCATTGACAGTGATATGGCTCAGGCCAAGGGTGCCTATCTTGAGATTCTCTCCATCCTGTCGGAATGAGCTCCGTGGTTTCAGGAGATCCGTAACCAGGTCCTGTGACTACGACTCAGCCATAACCTTGATGGCTTCAGCCTCATCGACTCCGAGCATACCTCGCATCGTTGTCCTCTCCTTGATCCCCATCCCCTTGTATACAGTCTTGGCCTTGTTAATGGCTGATTGTCCTACTGTATCAGTGTTCCCGATGAGATCTTGGGCTGGGATGGTACCTCGGATCTTCTGCGGGTCTCCCTTCTCATCGAAGTCTAGGAAGGAGATAGGGGCAACAGTGTCCTCTGAACCGAGGCATGCCTCACCCAAGTGAGCAAGATCGCCTAGCTCTGCTTTCAAGGTCTGTGAGTGACAGAGTCATAGTCATATACAGACGGATTAAACCTACTAGTCATACCACCAGTGAAATAGTTGAGCATAGGAGGACCACGCAGTCGGCCAAGGGAATAGGTAGCAGTGCTCAGGGTACTGGCCCTCTCTGCAGGGGCACGCCTTGTGGGCGGTCCACGATTCCCGGGCATTGGCCATCATCAGTCCATGTGCTCGACTATGGGCTACACACCACCCTCCGGCACGCCATGCCTCATATGCTGTAGGGGTCTCGTGATGCATCTCTCACTATTCAGAGGGGTGGAATGTAGGGGACGATGATCTCAGCCATTGCTAGCCCTAGAACCGCGGCCTCCATTAGTGTAACACATTCACCCATGATCTTGGTGGCAACCGTGGTAGAAAGCACCACTGAGGGCGATCTTTGGGATGGGGTGAGTTATTCCGAGACAGTGCCCGGCCATCCCACTCACCGCTGTAGCGAGGACAGCCGCAGTGGCGGCAGGAAGTACCTCATTTCCCCCTGTCATCTTCACCACAGCCACATTCGCCGCCACGCTACTGGTGACATGGACTGCCAGAGGTTTTGCTTTGGTCAGTAACTTCTGTGTCTTGGTTTACAGCAGATTCTCCACCTTCTGAAGACTCGTCTGGCTCTCGGGCAGTTGCTTCAAGATCTGTACCATTGATGTCATTGTTTAAGCACTGAGTATACAACGCGGTTAAACGTCTGCGTCCTCTGTCAAGAGAGCTAATAAGATCTTCCCAGTCTGTGTCTGCCAGGTGGCCAGGTTGGTACTCAGGAATATTCATCTCTCTATTGAGACATCTTAAACATGTCCACGCTCAGTCTCTGCAAGAAGTACTATGATGTCTTCCGGAGGGAGTTAAAGGACTACAAGAAGAAGAAACCAGATGAGCTCGCTCAGCTCTCCGATGCTGAGCTGACAGAGGAGCTGACAGCTGTGAAGCTCTATCTAGTATTTGGCAAGGGATCTGCTTCCTCGAATACCTTATTATCGGCGGGAGTATCGTCGAGCAGCTCCTGCGAGCTAAAGGTTTCTACAAGGATCGGGAGTATCTGTCAGATGTGTTCCAGCAGTTGCAGAGCACCATGGCCTCATCGGACTCATAGCTGAACAAGGCTCTGCGATACTACAAGCTGATAAAAGGAATCGCTGCCGAACCCTCCATCCCTTGGATGTGCATGATGGCAGCAGGTATAGGGGCTGTAGGCATGCCAACCTGGTTCAGTGCCTCACTGTGGTCCCCACTGCTACTGTAGAGAGTCAGGATAGTCTTATAGCTCATTTGCTAGCAGTGGAGTAGGCTGATCCCGAGCGCCACGACAGCTAGGCCTGACACCACACATAGAGCTACCACGGGAAGTGGTGTCATGTCGACTGGCTGCAGTGGTGGGGCGCCTGGAGCTGCCGTGTCGACTGGCTGCAGTGTCAGGGTCGGAACGACAGTATGGCTCGTACTATGCATAGGTGCGTTGATGGCAGTGTTGAAGCCAAAGTGGACACCGGGGGAACTCCCCTCGACCATCAGGTTGTTATAGCCCCTAACTTGGTGGTCCTCGATGTTGACGATCATGTTGCTCAGAATCAACCGTAGGTGTGGCGAAATAGCAAAGTCAAGTTTGCGATGGGCCTTCTGCAACCCCTGTTGGAAATTAGCAATAAGACTACTGGGGTCTCCCACGATGATCATATCCTCAACGAGACTGATGAACATAGCCTGGACCTCTGCTCCGCTGACACCATCTATGGAATGCCGCAGCTGGGTCTGTGCAGTAAGGAGGCAGTAGCACAGTGCTTCCAGGGACTGGTTGATCCGAACGATCCCTGCTGGTGTGAGGCTTGAGGTAGTGTGTGGGACAAAGTACTTCCACACATCTGGATAGTCCTGTCACAAGCCAGTGATGTGCATATTTTGCACCAGTGCTCCAGGGTCGCTGTCTTCCAACGGCCTACTCGTCAGCGGGTTCGATAGCGGAATCCTGAGTAGTCACATCTCGGGTCACCGTACATAACCCCTAGACCGCTGTTGTCCCCACCATGCCACCGATAGTCTGGGTGAGCGCTGAACTCTCTCTGTAGTCTGCTGGCCACTGAGACACTATGACTGTTGAGCTGTGGGTCGAAGGCGTTTGTATCAGGGAGGCTTGCACCCAGCTCATGGAGGATTCATCGCACCATGAGGTACATGTGGAATCTGAGACAGCTGGCGATGAGCACAGCTTCAGGAGTACCAGAATAGGAGTGTAGCAGGGTGGAACTTACTCCACATCCTGCCGTGGCACACCACACGGCAAAGTTCAGCTGCTGATTCCAGTATGAGAGGCTTGGAGCAGCCATCCAAGTATGAGCTTGCTTCGCATCCTTGATGGTGATGGGGCGGTTGTTCAGCGGTCATGGGTTGTTTGAGAAGCTGGTTCGGGACCGTCCATCAACTGTGATGGAGAACGGTGTTAGCTCTGGTATATCATCCAGTAGACCTCTCAGGCCAGTCAAGGGTTTACCCAGGAGGGGCGGTTGGCTCTGGATGACTGTCGTGAGGTTCAGTGGGAAGGCCATCTATACTGTTGTTCTTAAAGCTACCATACATGCAGCACACTATTTGTAGTCGTCTCGACTCCAGAGACCAGCGAGGCGACCTCGCCGTAACATCTCGTTTTTAACTCCTCCATATCAACCCACCCACTGGAGCCTTTTAGGTATTGCTGTCACACTTTAGGTTTCTCCGTGCAGTACAGGCATTGGACCTTAAATATATGGTTGTACTCTTCATCGGTGACCTGGCTATCCTCGTGAGCTTTGCTGACAGACTCGTCGATAGTCCGTAGCATACTCTGTGCCAGTGCCATGTACTTAGCTTGCTTCTCCAGCATCCTTGTGATTTGTCGCTCCCCAAGCCCGTGGCCAAGACAGTGGCGGCTAGTGCCACGCCACCCAGCGGGATGGCGACGATGGCACCCACCCCTCTAGCGAGAGTGACCACCCCAGCACTGGCTCCAAGCACACCCCAGCAGTGCTTGTACGCGCGAGGACGTTGTAGGCTGTCTTATATCGCCTGCGCATTCTGCTGTACTTTTCTGCCTCATGGATGAGATTCTGTCTGATGGTATCTATCTGCTGGATTCGTCAGCCGTGGATGGTACCGCCCTCCTCAGCCGTCAGGGAGGGGTATAGTTCTGGTTGCTTCCGCCACTCTGATTTTGCCATAGTATATCTGGAGGCTTAAATGGCATCACCTGCAGAATCTGCTCATGAGTCATAGAAGGGTTAATATTGGAGAGCCTGGGGAACCATGCCAGCTTGCTGGTGTCGAAACAGACGTCTTTTAGACAGGGGTCATCCAGCACTATGTTGGGTGCCAGTAGCTTTTTTGAGACATGACATCTGGAACTTCACCATATGACCAGGATAGTAGGTCCGCCGCTGGATGGCTTTCTTGATCTTACACTTCTGCGCCATCTCCTCTTCCCACTATATGGCATCTGGCTCCTTCACTTCCGTGGTCTCTGCTGCATCGTCCATGGTGTCTGCTACATCTGGCTCATCGTCGCATGTGAAGACATCGTCCTGCTTACTCTCCTCCAGGAGGGACTGCCAGTATCGGGAACCTTGACTGTTCCTACCCCTCCTTGCAATGCTCGCATTCTGTTGATACCAGCTCTCCCACTGTAGTCACTCGCCTTCTTGTTGACAGATCTGTTGCTGGGGTAACCCTGTAGCAGGCTCTTCATCATCTCTGCAAACGTCTGGTGTGATAAGAGGGTAAACTCTAAATGGGCGTCCTATACCCCATCCATGCTGGCATATATGTTAATGGAGGGGCTGTCAAACAGGTGATTTACAGGTGTGAACAGGCTAGGACTGATAGCTTTCCATAGGTTGCGTTGGCACCTGGGAGATTCTCTATCACGTCTCGGCCGACTTCTACCAGTGAGCTGCTGTGTGCACTGCCCGGAGGTTGATGTAGCACAGCGGCGTGTATGTATGTTATGCCCCACTGGGGCACCTCGAAGAGGAACCATTCTACATGGTACTGTACCACCCGTCTCCCCTCTAGAGAGGGTGAGATTACGTTCTCACCACCGGAGAGCAGCAGTCGGACAATCGGCATGGTTATATATCCTGTTTAAACCCCTCCTATAGCATACTATGGAACCTGTATTTGCTCACTCGACTGGTCTTGCTGACCTGGCAGATGTGTACGCAGTTGATGCTGCCAAGGTAGAAGAGAGTGATGGCAAGTCATTCTCCCTACAGTAGGAAGCAAACTCAAATGCATTCTCCCTCCACCCCATTGGTGGTGATGGGGTGGAGCTGCTCACATACCTCAAGGATGTGTCGGAGGAGCGCCTGGGTCGCAACATACATGGCAACAAGGTCATGTTTCGGTACAATTTCCCGAAGAGGAAGTACAGCCTCGAGCCATTGATTGAGCTCTCGGATACAGAGGTGGCAGACAGCAACACCCTAAATAACGACCTCAGCTTTCATCTGGTCAAACTCTATTCGAGCGGTGCCCTACCGATGGCCCATGATGACCTGCTATTGACCCTGGGAAAAAACCTGCAGTTCATATTTGAGAAGAATGAAGTGTGGTACCGCGCTGGACCTGGCGGTGACTGGCAAACATGGTTGCCCCTATATAGGCCTCCCGCAGTCATTGACATAGAGGTTACTCCCCTCGCCACTGTTGTGAAAAAGGATGGGACAGTTCGAAAGCTCTACAATCGGGGATCATCCTTCCTCACCTACATAGGTGAAGGTGTCTCCCTGATGAGGGACCAGAAGAAGCTGTTAACCTCCATGAGGGCACCCTATGGGTAGATGGTGTGTCACATGTCTCCAAAGTCAAGGGTGCTGTTAAACTGCTTCAGCGAGTCGGCCTTACTAGCCCGCAAACAACTCATATTGTCCTAGAGCTACGTCTCTTAGCCGGCGGCAGAGTGAAGCAGCTGGCCCCTGCTCCTGAGATGATGAAGATCACTATCGATCCGGATGGAGCTGGGCTCGATCTGGCACATATATTTCTTGAGGGGTTCACTCTGTTCAGTTTAACTCTTCATATATAGCTATGATTCTCATCATACTGCTCGTGCTGGCATCTACAGCAGTGACACAGTGCGCTGAGACTGCCATGATATTGGATACCAAGTGGGCCCACTTCCGGGATGCCCCCCCCCCCCCTACAATCCTTTGGTCGACCCCATTGCAGAGAAATATTTACGACCGCTTTCACCCACGTAAACGGATCAAGTCAAGTCTGCCTGACACATCTATGGGGTGGAGAGGGTAGGCCGTGGTTGTCTGCTGGAGACCCCTGCTCAGCGCCAGATTCTCTGCATAACATATGAACATGCCAGAGTCTGCCGTGGTTCACATGCTAATCACTTTAGCCTCCTCCCAGGTGAGAGTTGTCAAAGTATGGGTGGTCGCATCATGCTGATGCGACTCTGGCAGAGACTACGTGTTTGTCTGAGCCTACACAGAATAGAAAGAGAGGCCGGCCCTGTGGTTGATGGCGATCAGTGGTGTTTATCACTGTGGAGGCTTGTCTCTAAATGGGCGTTCAGACCCTGGTAGTAGTAGTGTCGGAATGATACTACCTCCCTGGCAGCCGTTCTGGAGTTCCGCGGTGGCCCTGCAACCTATGCACCAGGGATTGAGAGGGCGATGGTATCATTTGTCTTGTAGTAGTGTCAGAATTAAAATGATACAACCTCCCTCAACTGGCCGCCGTTTGCCGATCTGTGGCCCCACTGCCCTCTCAATCCCTGGGGGGTCTCCATCTAGAGGCATACCAACCACCTGTCTCAACAACCCTGGGCCTCCATCTAGAGGCATACACCAACCACATGTCTCACCAACCTATGCCCCAGGGATTGAGAGGGCGGTGGGGGCCACGGATCGCCGAACGGCGGCCAGTTGAGCTAGGTGGTATCATTTTAATTCCGACACTACTACTAGTAATCCTTTATTGTTTTCTTGAATGATTTTGTTGTCAGTATTTTGTCCTGGATTTCCTGTTTAGTATTATTCCATACTTGATTGGCTGTAACTGATATTCTGTTTTCCCAGGTCTGTGCGTGTGTGTTTTTCATGTAGTTTATGTCTGCTTCTAGTGTTATGTTGGTGGATGTTAATATTGTTCACAAAGAAGGGGGGTATGGATTTGGGTAGGGTGCTGTGATGGAAATTTTTCACAACGGTTAACATTTGGAATTTACCTATCTCAGTAAGTTTGAGTAGTTTTTCTTCTTTAAACATATCTTGGCCTTCTGCCGGTGGAGAAAATAATTTAATGCTCTTTTTGGAGGCTTTGAATATTAGATATTTTGTTTTTGTAGGTGTTAGTCCAAACAGCATTGCAGTATGTGAGGTGCGGAAGGATTAAGGTGCTATACAGTGTTTTAACCATGTCAAGTGTCATATATGGTTTTAATCTTTGGATGAAACCTATTCCTCTTGCTACTTTCATAGTAACTGTCTTAATTTGTTTGGCCCAGGTCAGATTTTTAGCAAATTATACTCCTAGAAACTCTTCAATTTCCTTTTTGATGATACAAATTTTCGGAATATCTTTATTTGTATATTCTCTAGATTTTGAAAATAACATAGTTTGTTTTATCCACATTTAATGACAGCTTATTTAACGAAAACCAGTTAGTAATTTCTTCCATTTTCTCATTTACGTTTTTGTATAAAGTAATTACATCTTTGTCAGAGCAAAAGGCAACAGTATTAGTGACATGTGTTTGCATATATTGGGCAGATCATTCATATACAAGAGGAACATCAGACGGCCAAGGATGGATCCCTGAGGAACGCCACAAGTTAGTCTCCTATCTTCAGAGCGGGTTGCATTAAATTGCACGCATTGTGTTCTCTCATTTAGGTAGCTTTGAAACCAGTTGAGTGCACTTCCTCGGATTCCATAGTAGGCCAGATTTTCTAGTAAAATAGAGTGGGGAAGTGTGGCGCAGCTCTCAACATCTACCAATACAGAGATTGTGTTCTTTCAACACTACCTTTGAGTAAAAAGCCCGGACTTTACCGTGCATGGAGGGATCAATGAGCTCTGTCGTCAACTAATACAATATGCATTCTATCTAGAAATGTCCCTGTTAATGAGTGTTTGAGTGGAATCACATCACCCTTGTAAAGGAAGTGTCTTTGGCCCAGTACTATTCCTTATATTTATAAATGACCTGCCAGATGTAGTCAACTGTATGTGTACGATTTTCGCAGATAATACTAAGCTTTCCGAAAACCCAAATGATGATATATTCTACAAAATAACATAGACAAAACTTGTAATTGGTCAACAGATTAGCAGCTGCGTTTCAATTCTACTAAGATTCACATACTACATCTTGGGAAGGACATCCCCCGGAAGCAGTACTTCATGACAGACACCGACACTCATCCACCAATAGCTGAAAATGAAAACGACCTTGGTGGATACATTGACGACAGGCTATCCTTTGACACCCACGTCAATACAATCATTACAAAAGCGAATGGAATACTTGGCGTGATCAAAAGAACATTCACATATATGGACCAAACCATGTTCACTACATTATTCAAGCCCCTAGTCCAACCAATCCTTGAATATTGCAATACAGTATGGACACCTCGCCTAATGAGAAACTAGAGGACATACAGTGGAGAGCAACGAAGCTTGTCCCACAACTTAAGGAACTCCAGTACAAGGACAGATTAACATCGCTCAGACTGATGTCTCTAAAATATAGACGCTTCAGAGGTGATCTCATAGAGCCATACAAAATACTCCATGGCTACTACAACATAGAAGTTACTAAGGAAGTCCCATGTGGAGTCCACACGCGGCCACACATATACAAGCTACATAAGCAGCAGTTTAGCAAAGACATTCGCAAACACTTCTTTTTTAACAGAGTAATTACCCCATGGAACCTCCTGCCAGCCAGTATTGTAAATGCCAAGAACACAGAGACTCAAAATCTAAATAGACAAACACTTCAAAGACATAATGCACAACTTCGACTAGAGACGAGTACCAAGTACCAACCAAACAGCCAACAAATAAATAGCTATCACAAAGCTATGCGGTACATGCATACATACATTACACACTACATGCTCTAGATACAAGTGGGCAAGCAATAACAGGGAACGGCGCAAGCTGCACTGAGTGTAGCCAGCACACCGCAGCTAATGTTCAGAGCAGTGCCCCATGACCGTCGGCGGCACACCGCAGCTATCGGTTTGGACCATGCACCCTTCCCCCCAACACAACCACCTTGCAAATACAAAATACAATTTATAAGTCTACTAAAAGTACTCAACCAATATTTGTCCAATGCTATCATCACAGACTACGAAATCACATATACACAAATTGATGCAAGGCACACCTTAGAATAGGAAAGTCTATTAACCACAGCCAAACTAAATCAAACGTTGCAAAAAAAACCCGCCTAAATCAGCCACACAAAACACAGTAAACCAGTCATCTAACAAATAGCTACATGTATGTAGGAGGGGGGGGGGTTGCAATCTGTTCCAAGTGTAGGCGACACACCGCAGCTAACGTTTACATCAGTGGTCCAGTACTGTAGGCGGCACACATCAGCTAAAGGTCTGGATCAGGCACTTCTCCACCAAAACTTAGCACAGCTTACACTTCAATCATGACCCCCATTAATAAGCAACAAGGACGCTAAAATATTGCTCATAATCAAATAGCTAGAGACATAAACTAAGTCATGTAAGTGTTAAGTAAGTAACTAAGCTAAAACCAGACAACTTATCTTTTCAAGACAATAAAGTAAAATAATTGTACACATGTCAATCGAATGTATCCTTTTCTGTATAGTGTAAATAATCCCTTTTGCCTTGCTGGAAGCCGAAAGTAAGTATGTTAAGATACATCTGATACTACCGGGACAATAAGAAGCCTTGGCTTATGTCCCAAGATTCTTGATATTGATATTGGTATTGAAGTAAAATTGTATTGTTTTTATGCCAATTTGGCGAATGAGCATACATACATTGAGCGCACGAGTACTATATTATGTCTAAAGACATATATAAAACTCAATAACATCTGTTTGAACTTTATACGTGAACATATGCTCACATGCACGCGCGTGCACATGTACGCGCACACGTACACGCACATGCACACGCACACACACACACGTGTGCGCGAATGTGAGTATGCATTTGTTCACATGCATGCACGCACGCATTCACATGGCGGGCAGGATGTAATATGTGTATATCATAAACCACTGTGCAGGATAAACCTTTCACCCGAGTAAATCCACACACCAACCTGGGTTTAACCAATCAAATTACATAATATGTGAATTTGCACAAGTGTGGAATTTCCCATTGATATGATAAAAAGCGTTACATGTAACAATACTAACAATACAAATATACCTTATATGTACCTTATGGGCACTAACCACTAGCATATCTATGCTGTTTTACAGCCCGAGTTCGCCCCGGCACTGAACACTGCACTGTCACAGGTAGCATACATAATCTCAGGGAAGCCTTCAGCCTCCAAACTGACCTTAGTAAGAATGCCATAACAATGGTAAAATGGGGAGGCCAGCTGTCCAGTTCCTTCAATGTTGATCAGGGTGTAAGACAAGGAGGTATTATTTCGACGAATTTGTACAAGTGACATATTAACCCGTTTCTGTACCAAATAGGTAGTGGGAATAAAGGAGTTATGTTGGGAACAACTAAAATTGGAAATCATTGCCTTGCAGATGATCTCACTATTATAGCAACTAATAGAATCAAATTACAAACCCAATTCAACATAAGTACAACATATGCTGACACCAGGAGAGATAAATATCAAGGAACAAAGAGTGTTATTGTGGCCTCCAGGTGTACGCACTGGTCCGCCGGATACTCTCGCTCCACGGCACCGCAAGTACATGGTATGTTGGGTGAGGCTGATGGTTAGCTGTAGATCGTGTGTGTGTGTGGGGGGGGGGGAGGGGTGGGGGGGAGGTGCAGATCCGGTGTTGCGCGTCTCCAGATTGTACAAAGACCGACTTCGAGAGCCAGTGGAACATTCATGTTCCAATGGAACCTTGCGACCATCATCGCGGAAGTTAAACCTCAGGGTCTCATCCCGGCTGTTTCTGTCATTGGTGTGACAGTCCATTTGCTCCATTTGGAGGCGATACGTAGTTAGATATATTATTAGTTACAAGGTAACAGACAAACAGTGGTACTCGTTTGCTGCTACAAGAGAGAAGATAATTACATAGGGTCAAGTTGATGAATCGTTATCATGGTCCTCGCCAGAGGTAACTCACCGATCATAATGCGTGAGGCATCCCCGCAAAGGAGGGTCATAACGCAACTACTTAGTAAGTGTAATATAAACTAAATTAACCCCTAACACAAACATTATTTGTTGCGGGAGGAAAGTGCCTCGCGCGGGCCTCCGTCACAGGAAAATGTGGAGGAAGAGAGATTTCAAGAAGGGTCACTGGCCTGTTCAAACTATGCTATGTAAAAACAGTCAACCTGGTGAAATTATAAGTTATTGTGATGCACGCTGTATTACGTGAAGATGAGATGGATGATTTCCACAGAATTCAACACCGTCACCTTATGTAAGTTCAAAGGTACTGAATTAGTAGTTGCCGCTTTATTTATTGGTCCTTCTGCTAGATCCTAACCTACCATTTAGTTTTTGGGTTCAGATCAAGGTTAAGCCGCAAATGGCTGGGTATTCTAACTATCGTTAACATAGAAGCCTGACCAGCGCGAATGCCCGGTGACTGTATAGTCACCCTCACGGAGCACCCCCCTCAGTTAGACAGCGTGCGGATATGTCATGGGGTGGCAGCTCCAGAATCATATGACGAACCTGTCACCACCGCATCATGACCACATATAACAGCACAGGAACAAGTCACATTACATAAGCATTGAAAAGCACATATAAGTTTATGGTGGGGACAAAGAGACAGCTATCCAACGATAGCGACCTTCCCGTGAGGGCATGGTGGGTTCTAAGACCGCACCCAGTCACTTGTAGAGTTAGATGGAGAACGGTGTCCTGTCTGTCACCAGCGTGTCGGGGGCGAATCATGTGAGACCCGCACCTGAGGACTAACATTTTACCTGTCTTTAGGGTTATGTGAAATCTCCCAGAGATGCACTGCAGGCCAGTAATTATAATATTTTCGCGGTGCTTCCTACGTTGGCGTGGTTATCTAACTAACTAGTATCCAAAGATACAGGGGAAGTGTGTGCGGTCATCGACACTTTAGTTCTAACTGCTCTGAAACCCCAATAGTTTCAAAGTCAGCTCTAAACAATGTGGCTGAGGGAAGTCCAAACAATTAATAAGCCCGGAGGCGGGAGGAACGTAAACAGAGACAATCACTCTTATATTCGTAAGAATAGGAGACCTTATGGTATATGGCCAATTTATACAATCTAGCCAGCGTGCGGTTTTACATATCCGCTACTCCCGTAAAGGAGACTTACACAAAATGTCTCCTATAGAGTATATACACACAATAAGTAATTTAAAAGTGTTTAGAAAGTTCTGTACTGGTGCGGAAGTTTGAAGCTGCCCTGTGGTTATGAAGGGCTACAGTTGAAAGTTAATAAATGTGGATGCATTCTGGCGGATCACAAGACGAGATGCATCATATAGCTCATGCAGTGCATCGGGCAATGTCCCCTGACTGCAGTCGAAATGTCTAAAACTGTGCACGACACATGTGCGGATTTGAAGCTACAACTTATTGACATGGTACGGCAGATCTGGCGAGTTATCCATCGAGAGCATCACTCTCCCTATATACCGTGATGAGCGATCCATCGGGACCAACAGGCCCACCTGCAAGAAGGCCCTTTGCGGTGTTGGTAGTGGGGGTTTCCTTCACTTAAATTTAGTTTTTGCACCCACCCCCCACCACCAGGGTGATATTTTCCCAGGAACGTACAAAAACTTGTGATGCGGATGCTGCAGCTATGTGCCAGGGACGAGACTCAAATCCGATAGGCACTGCTGCGGTTGTATGTCAACGATGCTAGCAGTAAGCAGTTGCGTGCCTCGCAATGCCCTGGCCACACAACCTACAATCTTATCGCTTCTACTCTGCTCTCGATTCTGATTTTTCAGCCCCTTTTATACTACTCATGCTGGAGTGCCACAACCAATCAGCATGTGAGTTGCAGAGGCAGGGAAAGCGATCACAGGATACGCTATCCTCCCCATTCACTTGGTACATGTACGTGCTTATGGCTTTTAGAGAAATATTTTGAACTGAATTTGAAGGTTTAATTAAGGATAACTCGGCCAAGGCAATCTAAGTATACAATGTCTGACACCCGCTCATGCGCGCTAGGCGATCTCACGTACTTTGCCATTTTTAGAACCTCTCTCATATGGCTTTATACACGCATACTGTCCTACCCATGGTGGCGTGCTTGGAACATACCCGGTCCGGTCGTTCCATATCCAGACAGGCTGGGATGGTTCATACCTGACCAGTCGATCTGTGCTACATTATCATTACAAATGACAAGAATGTACAGAGTAACAACCTAACAAGCCAATGGGAGCTAGGGGCGGGGTGGGGTGCAGGCTGTAGACGCATCACAGAAGGGGATACACCTAGGTATAGTGAGAGACACACATGTTGGAACCAATCAAGCAACCTGTTGGAACAACCTCAAGAAGGCACGTAGGTCTGTGAACTGGCTGATGGGGGCAGATATACATGACAAAGGAGGGGCCCCCAACCGCTCATCCTGAGAAGTATGCTAGCCTGTTTCATACCAGTACTGACCTACGGTTTGGAAATAGTGTTACTCAAGAAGAGTGATGTTGAATTCCTGGTAAAAGAGTTCCGTGCCATACTTAACAAGCTCCTTATGTTACCAACCATGGTGGAATCAGCTGCATGTTATTCCTTGTGAGGAGTACGGCCCGTAGAAGTGGTCATAGACACCAAGATACTTATTCTCTTAGGAAACCTCTGCAGATGAAATTGAAAAAATACAGTGCATTGCAAGGTGCCTACTGGCAAAGTACTTGTTACCGTCAGCACATGAAATTATGGATAACCCTCCATCTAACATTTCCTGGAAAAAAGTAGTGAAGGATGCAGTGGATACATACTGGGTAGATTACCTTCAAGGTCAAATGGGCCTCTATCCGTCTATGATGATATCTGCAGAGAGAGAGAGACAGAGAGAGAGAGAGAGAGAGAGAGAGAGAGAGAGGAAGGGAGGGAGGGAGGGAGAGTGAGAGAGAGAGGGAGGGAGAGAGAGAGAGAGGGAGAGAGAGAGAGAGAGAGAGAGAGAGAGAGAGAGAGAGAGAGAGAGAGAGAGAGATAGAGATAGTGGCACGGGTCGACTGGAGGGGTATTGACCATCCCAGCTAAGCTGGGTACAGGACGGCCATTCTGGATTCGCTCCAAGCATGCCCCCACCCTGAGTAGGATAGTATGCGTATATAAGCCCTGAGAGGGTATCATTAAAACGCGTAGCGCGCATGCGCGCACGTCAGAGTTTCCCTGACAACACGTGTCAGAATTGGGAGAAAATTTATGCCTATAGTGTACCGAGTTGGTACTTGTGATTTCCTTAAATCATATTATTCTCGTCGTTCTTGGGAAGGCTCAGGACCAGAATAAAACGAGGATCATAGAACTTTTTACCATTTTAAAATCGGACCAGAAATGACCGAGTTATCAACAAATCTTCCGTTGAATTATTTACAAAATATTGCTCTTGACATCGTAATCGCGTGTATGCATTAACTTAAATGGGGAATGTGCTGTTCACATGATAGCCACGTCAACACTTCCAGCTGCACGTTAATTGGCTACAGCTCGCCACTGATTGGCTGAAGTACCTGCCTCTGACGTCACGAGTAGTATAAAAGGAACGAAAAATCGGGAGCATTATCGGCGTGGAAGCTGACACGTCAGGAAGACTGCTGGACCAGCGCGGGCCAGACGTGGGACAACTGCAGGCCAACGGTGATTCCATCGATCATCATCGTGGTGCCATTCGGAATTGAGTTCTCCAGTGCCGGTGGGCAGTCTTCAGACTTTCCGCATTACAACAATTTTGGATGCTCCCAGACGGGCATTCGGGAGCAAAATAATTTAAAGTAATAACTCCTGCATCCGGACTTTCCTAGGGAGTTTTTCTGCAGAAAGGGCCTGGCAGGCCCGATGTAATTATATGGGATGTAGAACTGATGGTGATTCTTGGTTGATAACTCGCCAGATCTTCAGACCATGCTGAAATGTAGACTCAAACTTCCGTGCTGCATGTCGCGTGTGATAATTAACTTTTAGACCACAGTCCAGTGGGACTTTGCTCAGTGCACCACAAGAGCTATGCGAAGTATTCCACACCATGTACCCAGTTATTGTACTTGCATAATAAATTATAACATTAGCCCTCTATGTTAATGGGCAACCTTCAACTTTCACACCACCGTCACCGGACGGAAACTTTACAACAAACTGTTTAAATGATGTATCAGTTAAATGACTATCTAATGGATATCTTATTATTCGCTCTTCTTCACTATCATGGGAATGTGCCGCATCAATAGTCTACCTCTGGAAACCTGCTTGCGGAAGCCTGTTTGCGGAAACCTGCCTGCGGAAATCTTCCCTGCATTAAAGATCGTGCCATCTCGCGCTATGTTTATATTAGCGCCTCAATTTCAGTGACTTATGAACTTTTACCATACCGATGACCAATAGGTACTCAAGTAGCTATACTATTGTATGTTTCATTATTTCCATATATGCTACTGATGCCTGATAGGTACCTTACCGGTCCTTATCACCGCAATTTTATACTTTCTGTTTATGTGAATATTATCCTTATTTACTGTGGGTGCTTCCAACTAACAGCACCGTAAGGTCTATTGACCTGTGATATATATCCTCTCATTGTATTAGTTAGTTGCGTATATGGCAAATAGCCATTCTAGTTAATATGATTTGCTTATTTATAAAAACTCTAGAATGCAGTACGCTAGGTAATACTATACAGCAACATATATATACGCATCACTTCTCCCCTAGCATCAATTTTACATTGAGGTCGCTGATCATGCTCTAATTGTTTGAGCCTGACATGTTACTGACTAAACCTGGCTATGTTAGCTCAATAGGATAGGTTTAAAGTGGTTAGGGACAATTTCTCCGTAAGAGTCGCATAGTGTACGCCTCTTTTCCGGATGTAATGGATATGTAACACCACACACCGGCTAGGGTATGTACAATTGGCCAATTACCTTAGGGCCTCTTAAATATATCATGTTATTGTCTCTTTCCACGATCCACCAGCCACAAGGCTTAATAATCGTTTGGATTCCCTATCGACACATTAGCAGGATCCAGCTCTGGGAAACTGTCAGAGCTTTTCGAGTAGTGATAACTAAAGTGCCGATTTACATACATCTCCCCCTGTATCTTCGGATACTAGTTATTTAGAAACCACCGCCAATGTAAGAAGCACTGCAAAAAGAAATAATATTATGTAATACTGGCCTGCAGTGCATCTCTGGGCATTCTGGAACTTAAACCTAATGACAGGTAAACGTTAATTCCGTAGCACGTGGTGATGGATGAGATGTGGATCTCCATCCAATTCGTTGTAGTATCTGGGTTCTTGAAACCCACCGCGTCCTTATGGGAAGGACACTAGTAGTGGATATCCATCTCTTTATCCCCACCATAAATACCATGGCGCTTTCTTAAAACTTGCTTCTTTGAACGGTGAAACTTGTCCGGTGTTGTTATATGTGGTTGCGGGACAGCAGTGACCAGATTGTTATTTGATTCGGGAGCTACTGCTCCGTAACATGTACGCACACAATCTTTCAGAGGTAGATGCTATGCAGGGTGATCTACGGGAAGCTGAACATCTTCGCCTGTTAGATAAATATATCTAAAGTTAGGTAGGAATCCCTGCCACTTGCGGCTAATGCTTTTATTCGTTTCTAATAACTAAATGGTAGGCTAGAATGTAGCAGAAGGTCCCGCATAAATAAAGCAGCAACCACCAATGCAGTAACTATGGACCTACATAAGACGGTGACTTGTGAATTTTTCGGAAATCATTTGTCCCGTCTTCATGTAAACCAGTGTGTATCCCATTAATTATGGCTTAACTAGGATTTTGAGCACTTGGCATTTTCTGTTTGAACAAAAGAGTGGCCCTTTGTGCCAAGTCTTTTCCTTCGCTTCAGCGTTGAAGGCATTTTCCTGTGACGGAGGCCCACGCAAGACACTTTCCTCTCGCAACAACATTTGTGTGTGTGTGTGTGTGTGTGTGTTAGGGGTGTAATTAGTGTATATTAAACCACCAGGTGACCTCGACGTGACGCTCACTTGCAGGGATACCTCTGCAGATTTACGGATATGTGTGGTCCCTTCGGCAAAACCACATAGAAAGAACACTGGATTCTATGTTCTGTATTATTTGCTCATTACTGTCAAACGAGTGATGTTGTTTGCATAGTATATATTAATTTGTGGCTGTTTAATTATTATCATCTTGTCCGTGTTCCTAAATTAGGATGGACGTCCTACCGGCGACACTAATAGTTGGGATGAGACCAGGTAGTTTAATCTCGGTGGTAATGGTCGCACGGCCCCGCTAGAACGTGAATGTTCCACTGGGTTTAGAGGCCGGTCTTTGTACTTTTCTGAGAGATGCGATACGGGATCCACAACCCCGAGAACCGCAGCTAACCAGCCCTCCCACGCATCATGTATATGCAGTGCAACGACCACAGACACCTACGGGGGCAAACACATACTTCACGACCATTTAGTTCACCAGTGTCATCAATGGGTGACCAGTGGCCGGACGCTCATGTATTTTATCCCGCATCTCTGCCACTTCATGCGTCGTCACCATATTATCCAGCAGTGACGTGTTATGAGCCGAAGGATGCAGCAACTCCTTTTCAGCAATACGTCAGAAGACCAACACATCACGCACATCATCCCTGTCAGTCACCTGCACCGCCACTGTACGAGGAACGTCCATCACAAATACCAGCAGAACGTCCGCATCGTCTACATAACACGCCTCCACCAGTCTATAGACCAACACCTGTCCATGGACCCGCATCAGGGCGGTATTCAGCGGAGCCCACATATCATGCATGGCACCAACGATGGGAATCACCTTCATGGACAAAGCGTCATTATCATCATCAGGGACATCCATGGGATACACCACCAACACCACCACCACCAACAACACGCAGACCAGCCTCCGCATTTTCATCAGTCTCCCAAGCACCACTACCTGGATTCGCGCCAATCACTGTGCCGCGTGGACATGGCCAGACCATTCTCGTGGGGAGAATTATTAGACCAATTATAAAGTTAAATTCGAAATAATAAGTCGTACAAACCGGTGGACAAGTCGTCAAATGGGAGAGTAACTTGCTACTAAACTGTCCAGGAAAGCATTATAAGTCTTGGCCGAGTTAGGCACAGATTATACACCAACATACACGGAGTTAGAGAGCACGTTGTCGGGGAGATTCGGCGACACTGCCCTCAGAGAAACAAGTCGGCTGCATCTAAAGAACTGGCGTCGACATTCGGGAGAAACACTACTAGATTTGGCTAGTCGTATTCGATGACTAGTTACCTGTGCATATCCCAGTACGAATCTCGAGGGTGTCACCCATCTACATCTAGACACTTTCATCGATGCGTTGAGTGGTGAGCCCGCCCTAAAAGAAAAACTATTCCTTACGGAGCATGGTAGTCTTCAGCAATTGACAGCAACCACGGCTCCTATTGAGAATTTCTTAGAATGGGAAAATAATAATTGCTGTCAACTGCACCCCATAAATGAAGTGAACGATGCCAATCTCGCCACCACCACCGACAACAGCATTGCATCTGCACAAACATCAGCATCAGACATGCACACACAACCAGAACAACCCACCAGTCAGAATCACGTGTCTAGAGGAAGAGGGCGTGGTCAATCCCATCACGGGGGCCATAACAATACCCCCAGGATGCAGGAACCAGCACAACAACAGCAATAGGCAAAACATGAAATATAGGTTAGACGAGATCACTAAACAAATCTCAGCACTTACCAACTTAGTCACCACGCTCAGCACAACAGTAGTCACGCAATCCACAAAACGACCAGCAACCACAATAATTTCATGTTTTGGATGTGGTCAGCCAGGCCACTGGAAGGAGCGATGTCCTAATTTCCCGCCATCAACAACCCCAACCACTGACAGACGAACCCCGCAGCCTGAGACACTGTCAAACTAACCAGGGCACCGATTACAGAGTCACCTCTGTGCACATTCTCATAACCCAGCTCAACTGCAGCCTCTGAACGACAACGTCAGGTGGCCCACACTACCATTCATTTTCCTACCACATCATGCATACATACGCACCCAGTTTCTTATATGTCAATGCCAACGATGCACATGCCATCCATAGCACTGACATCTCCCCTTGCCGGAAATTGTAACCCCACAATTTCCGCATCTAACAAACCTTCTTTTCTATGTAAAACAGCAGTGGTAGGTTGTAGCACCTCCGCTGAAACAACGTTTATACAAGCACCACGACCCACCGCCAAGGCACCTAGCACCTGGTGTCCCTTGGTGGTTTGCAAATCACAAGTCCTTACAGCATCATCTACTACATCCAGCAGCAGCAGTGATTCATTCAGCATCAGAAGGAGCATCGTACGAAGGATGGAACACAGTAGCCTTCATCCGCGATCGTGATAATCCTATCCACACTGCTGTTTACACCAACTCAAAATACACAGAAACAGCAGCAACACCACCACCATTACTACCCCCAGCTCCGTCATCGCCTAAGCAGGTGCAGCAGCAGTGATGGCGGGTTGGCCCTTTCCACACTCAGCCACCAACCGTACACATGGAAGCCATCTGGAAACAAGCCGACTATATACAGGATGATACCACACCAAAAATGCTTCCGCAGACAGTATCACTGGAAACTCTGCAGGTTCACCGTAAAGTGATATATAAGTGTGGCAGTCTGTTTAGCGGTGTTTCCATCAGTGCCACTGTTGACACTGGAGATTCCATCACCGTTTTAACAAGCACTTGCATGAGAGCATCCCACCTCATAAAAAGCCACCCCTTAAACCTACAAACATATTTTTGCAAACAGCTACGGGAGCCGATGTTCCCATGTCTGGTGTAGTAAACCTCGTAATACAGATAGATGTGATGCAATTCACTCAGTGAGTTGTTATTGCCTCTATTCAAAATGATGCCCAGCTTGGCTCTGATTTCCTCAGCACCAGCGAAGCTGTCATACATTACAGACAACAGGAACTAGACATATACGGCCGATGTGACTGGAGTCATCGCTGTACGACACATGTGCTGTGATTTTGGCATCAACAGCCACAGTTAAGCTGGAACATGAGAAAATCTTATGGGCCACCACACCACAGCTAAGAAACAACACCCACATAGCCATGCTGGAACCCGACTCTGAATATATAATTGCCTCACAATGCGCCAGTCCCCGAATGATCATGGACACAACGAACAAGGATCACATACCATTTATTGTATTCAATGGCACAACGGACCCAATAACTCTTGAACCAGGAGTTCGTTGTGGCCATCTGGTGGACATGATATCACTGGAGACACCCACTACCGCACTTACAACAGCAACAACTTCTGATGATTTGCCAGAACATCTACATGACATATATCTGCATGCCACAGTTGGATTGATGCAATCCCACAAGAAAGACATACGGAAATTACTATACAAATATTGCAATAGTTTCTCGGCCAAAGACATGGAACTTGGAGAAACCCATCTCATGTGACACTCCATCACACTGGAAACAACCGACCCGTTCGACAACCTGTTCGACGTCTTCCCATTCACAAGGAGGTGGAAGCACACCAACAGGTAAATGACATGTTGCAGACAGGTATAATAGAGCCATCAGCACACACACCCCCCATGGGCCAGTCCCATAGTACTAGCAGGCAAAATGGACAGATCTTTGCTGTTTTGTACAGACTACCGCCACCTTAATGATCTTAGCATCAAAGATGCTTATCCGTTAACCTGGATAGACCAGGCCTTAGATTCTTTGTCCGGAACCAAGTGGTTTTGCACCATTGATTTAGCTAGTGGATACTGGCAGGTAGCCATGGATGAGGCTGATAGGGAAAAGACTGCAATTGTATGTAGAGACGGTCTTTTTCAGTTCCGCAAGATGCCCTATGGCTTATGCAATGCTCCTGGAATGTTCTACCTTTTCATTGAGCAGGTATTAACTACGCCGCAATGGGAAATCTGTCTGTGTTACATTGACGATGTAATCATTTTTGGTTCCTTATTTGAGCAGACTTTGTCCAACCTGGACAAAGTACTTATGCGTTTTCATATAGCCAATTTAAAGCTCAAACCAAAAAATGGAGCACTGGCTGCATCATTCCACAAAATTCTACCCTGATTTTTACGCGCATGTCAAAACATATGAAAATATCATCCCAAACCCAGCATATGCAGCAGAGATCAGGCAGGAGTTGCATTACTCTGGCACAAGGACATCGACAACCTGATTACCTGATTACCACACTAATGGATGGGAGTGACACAGTGATTTGCACTATTATTAGAAACATGGACACAAACTACTTATTGATAAATGCATATCTTCCATCATACAACAGGACACAGTCTAGTGAGTCACATCACAAATATCAGGAAACAATAGCTGAGATCAGTAAAAATATGACGAAATGTGCAAGCTTCAAAATTATTCTATGTGGGGACGTGGACGCATCCCTGCACCAGAACCCACCTAATGAAATTGATGTCATTCTTAGAGAAGTTTGTAAAAGTAAGGACATATGGCCTATAACTGATTACCCGGTGAATCTTACATTCTATTGGAACAAAAAACGTGATGGCATCGGGACTGAGAATGAACATTATGCATCCCAAATAGACTATGTGTTATCTACGTGCAGTTCAGCCATCGAGAGAGTCGAGATCATTGATCATAACACACCATTTTCTCAGTCCAATGGCTCGGACCCTGACCCTGCAATAGCGATCCTGTCCTTCAGGAATACAGGCAAACCAAACCCAAAACCCAGGTCGACAAAAACAATGTCTTGGATATGGCACAGGGCCGACCTCTAGAGATTCAATGGTGAAGTTATGCTAAATACATGCAATCTAATGACGACCAAGTTAGAAACTACAGTGCATGTTGAAATAGCAGTCAGTAGTCTAATAGATGCTCTGAAAAATGCAGCAGAGAAGGCAGTTAATCATAGGATACTGTTTTCAAACCACAGACTGATATCAATTCCGAGATGTGTCCTAGGTATACACAAAAGGTCCAAAGTAGCTTTCTGGAGATGGAAGGCAGTTTGAAGGCAAAGGGACTCAATACTTTACAAAGATGACATGCACCTCAAGAGAGATGTTCGTAAAAAGCAGCGACAGACTAACACATCAAACCGGAAAGCGATCTACTCCCAAATCCAAGAAGCCAGCTCAAATAATCAGCAACATTTCTTCAAGCTGGTAAACTGGCAGAGAAATAGTCAAGCAGCAGTAACCAATGGGCTAATCGTTAATGGTGACATCTTTAAGACCAGCGACTCCATTAGACAAGCATGGGCGGGGTATTTTGAAGAGCTGGCTTCTCCAAAGGACAACGTAGACTATAATGAATCATTCAAGCAACTAACCCAAGCTGATGTCACTGGCATAAGACACCTTGCTTCGACTAATGCAACCATGATGAAATCCATAACACCTGATGAGATAAAGGAAGCATCGAAGAAACTTCACAAAGGCATGGCAGCTGATAAACATGGAATTGTATCAGAATATCTGTTCATGCCATTGACACTTCATCAGCGATCCTTAGTCAGTCATATCTTCAGTGCAATACTCACCCTGCAGAAAATCCCACAGGTATTCAAAGATGGCATCCTGACACCAATTCCTAAGAAAGCTGACAAATGCAAAAATGTGCCAGACAACTACATAGGTATAATGATTCGCTCCACTATCGGAAAGCTGCTCGAACTTATTCTAGTCAGCAGAATGATGCCATTTCTAGATTGCATACAGAGCCCGTTGCTGTATGGCTTCACAGACTGTACAAGTTATTTGAATACTGAATTTGCCATCTCCGAAACAATTGCTGAGTTCAAAGAAGCTGGTGAAGACATACTGTTCATTATACTTGATGTGCAGAAGGCCTTCGATGAGGTGTGGCATGATGGTCTGATTGCAGAACTATACAAGCTTGATATTCCCTTACAGATGTGGAGGCTACTAAATGACTGGTATAGAGGCTTAAATGGCAAATCAAATGGGAAGGTGAGCTAACCAGACCTTTCAAGATTCCTCAAGGCAATGGGCAGGGGTCTTTCTCACCCGGTAATTACAAGGCATTCAACAATACCCTGCTGTTAATGATCGAGAAGGCTGGTATCGGAGTGCATATAGGGGACATCTGTGTAGCGGCACCAACATGTGCAGATGATTTGGCTATCCTCGCAAAACGCCAACACCCTGATGCACAAACTGCATTAACAGTAACACAGAACTTGGCAGACTTCGGGGCTACACCATAGGTATGAAGAAGACAGGCGCGATCGCGTATCCAGCTGGAACCACCTCTACCCAATGATCTGGTGTGAGCTACAAGTCTGAAAAACTCTCTATATCTGAACAGACAACCCAACTCGGCTTTCTGCTGAACGACTCTTCCAAGGTTAACATGCTCAGAACTGAGACAAATAACACTTCAGCCCGTGGGGCAGCATACAGTCTATTTGGAGCCAGTTTCAATGGGAAAAATGGTGTGAACCCTTTTGTGAGCCAGAAAATGTGGACAACGTTTATCTTTTCATGCCTTACTCATGGAACCGAATTATGGAAACTCTCAGACAGTGAAGTTGCACCCCTCGAAACACTTACCAGGTCTATCCTGCGACAGCTACAGAGTCTTGCTCCAGGTACAGACAACCTAACTGTGTATTGGCTTCTTGGAGTTCTGCCAGTAACAGTCGAAATTCACGAAAAAGCACTACGTCTACTGAGAAAACTAGTTGCCGACCCAATACAACGTGAGTACACAATCGTTCTTCGACAACTTGCAATGAAGTCCCTTTCTAGCAACTCCTGGCTTTCATACATTCAAGATATTCTCAGGAAATACCAATTACCTTCAGCCCACGCTTTAATTATCCAAACGCCAGCAAAAAGAGAATGGAAGCACAAGGTTCATTAGTCAATCATACACTTCTGGGGAGCTAAGCTATGGGACACTGCATCAGATATGTCTACATTGCGATACATGTCACAAACATCATTCAAACTCGGGAGGGCACCAACCGTTCTATGGTCGGAATCCAAATCAACATTGCTTGAAACAGAAAAGGCTGTCCTCAAGGCATGACTTGTGACTGGCACCTACCAACTACAGTTGGTACTTGCAAAGTAGGATAGGCCCAGCTCCAAACCTCCAACATGCTGCCTCTGCAACCTCATCCCGGAGGATATGACACATATTTTATCATCATGTCCGTCACTACCGTTAGTCTGTCAACACACATGCTCTCAGACTGCATGCTACAATTGGCTGTGAACTAAATGATGATATTGTAGGCCTACTGTTACTCAATCCGATGCTTCCCGACATCTCTCTCTCTCTCTCTCTCTCTCTCTCTCGCTCTCTCTCTCTCACACTCTCTCTCTCTTTCCATCTCTATCTCTCTATCTCTCTTTCTCTCCCTCCCTCCCTCCCTCCCTCCCTCCCTCCCTCCCTCCCTCCCCCTCTCTCTCTCTCTCTCCCTCTCTCTCTCTCTCTCGTCCACTACACGAGAGCGCTGTATCCCGGATTGAACACATCAGCCAAGATTGTATTCGGAGCTGTCACAAGGAGAGGTCGAGACTCTTAACAAACACATAATGAACAACCGACATCACAAGTACATATTTAGATATCTCATCAAAGTTACCTAACTTGCTTATATCACTTCTAACCTGTGTATAGTTAATGTGTGCTCTCTAGCCTAATTTTGTGCCATTTGTTTACTTGTTTATTTTATTATTCCCCACCACCCCCACCCCTGTTTAACTTAAACTACTCCGAAACGAGGTGCCTCATAAAGGGGGGTAATTTGCATGTAAAAACAGAAAAAGATGAACAGGAGGCAGCATACAGATAAGAGTATAGCTAAGTAATCAAGTATATAATGCAAGAGTATAACAAAAGTTATGAAAGTCGCTTAAGTATATTAGAACTTACGACCCTTATACAGCGTGGATTAAGACGGGATATGATAGAGAGATAAAATACTAACTGGTAAGGAAAACATACTCAGGACAAGTTTTCATCCCTGCTGTTAACACACATCCACGTGGAAATTCTAAGAAGACTATTCAAACCTAGTTGCAGTACACAATTGAGACAAGCTTTCTTTAGTCAATGAGTTATATGTCACAGGAATAGCCTACCGGATCATGTTGTTAATAAACAATTTTAAGAAGCAATTAGATCGGTTCTTGGGGGGAGGGGGTGGTGATGGATATATAAATAGGCCTGAGGCTTATCCTCGTCCAGCAAATGTAAGTGTAACTGAAACTGTATCCTACACAACACCCAGTCTATATAGACAGGAGTATGCTGAGCAACCACGTTCTATGTCGTGTCAACAATAGCCAGATAATATTATCGGAATAGTATCACAATGCACAGAATCCGAAAAGTCAGGTTATGCACCAAGTAGCTGGGTGTCTTCATCATCACCATCATCATCATCATCATCATCATCATCATCATCATTTTACGAGGCATAAGCCATTGGCTTGATATTGCCTCAGTGATATTTGTTATAGCATGGCTTGCTCAGTCCAATTAAAAAAATCTTTCTCTGAAGTAGAGTATATCTAGTTTGTTCTTGAATGATTTGACTGTTGTCGCTTAATTAAGTTTCCTCGAAGCCTTCAGTATATAAGTGACATTAGATTTAAGACTTGAGCTCTGTTTTGTGGAAATGCTGTGGTGCAGATGGGTGTTCCCCGTGTCACCTGCGGTGTGCCGCCTACACACATGGTTAAACCCTGCTGCGCCTAGCCTTTGTTTGCATGCTGAATTGTGATGGCCGCGGTTAGTCTTATTGCTTTGTTTTCATTTTCTGTGTTCATCGCTATCTGAGTCTCCTCCCCTACACTAGTGTCCCTTCGTGCAACCACAAAGTGCAGATGTGGAAGCAGAGATGTATCTACTGGTCATTGGAATCGCTACCGACCATGTTCTTTTCTATACACAGGCTACTCCAAGATCAGTCCACTGTATTGAAAGAATTGCAGTATGTGATGGGCTGGTATACGTATGGCCTGTTCAGTCAAATTCAAATGTTTTCTCTTTGAAGTAGCTGTCTAGTGTGTCCTTGAATGATTCGACTGTTGTTGCTTCGACTATTGTAGCTGGCAGTGAATTCCACTGTGGTACCACTCTGTTAGTGAAAATGTGCTCGCGAATATCTTTATTGCTGTGCTTTATGTTGAGCTTGAACCTCTGTTGTCCTCTGGTCTGTGTCATACTGGATGGCTCGAAAAAGTAGTCCTTATCAATATTATATAGATCCCTGCTGAGCTTGAATGTTTCAAGTAAATCTCCTCGAAATCGTCTATATTTCAGTTACATTAGATTTAGGGCTTCAATTCTTTTCTTGTAGCTATACTCTTTCATTTGCGGAACAAGTTTTGCTGCGCAGCGTTGACCTATTTCTAATAGCTGTGATTGCCTTTTAAATCTTGGCGACCATGCTGAGTTGCAGTACTCGAGGATAGTTCTCACTAAAGACTTGTATAATTTTGATAAATTTTTTCTTGATTAGTCCTATTGTGCTGTTCGCCTTGGAATCGATATTCCCAACATGTATAACAAAAGAAATGTTTCTGTCAATATGCACTCCCAAGTCTTTTTCTATCTCTGACATTAATACAGGATACAGACCAGGCATATCTGTCATATAGTATTTTGTTTGAGGGTTATTTCTGTCAAAGTGTATGACATGCGTTTTGTCTGTGTTCAAAGATAGTTGCCATACCTGCGAGCACTTAATACTTTGTCTATGTTGTCCTGGATCTTACTGGTAACTGGGTTCCCATATATCTGTGTGTCATCTCCAAATATGTTGCAGTGGCAGGTTAGTCAGTCAGGTAGGTCATTTATATATATATATATATAGATATCAGAAAAGGTATAGGTCCCAGGACACTTCCTTGTGGCACGCCGCTGGTCACCTCAATCCAGTCTGATGTTGATCCTTACCCACAAAAGTAATGGCAGTACGTCCCTTGGTTAAATACTAAGTAGGCTTTTGCATAAAGATACCTACCAAATCTAGCCAGGGACATAGATAATTCATAGTTGTGAGTCCATGGTATCCTCTAATTTGAGCATGGATGCGGTGATACTGCTTGGGAACTCTAAATTTGATTTTTGGGTCTCCAAGATTTCAGCTGGGGACCCCCAGATTTCAGGGTATGGAGCCCTGGGACCTCCAAAATTGAGATAACATCGCTCATGCAGTAATTTGATCTGTCACTTATGCAGTCATCCGTTCTGCCATTCATGCAGTTATCCGATCTACCACTCATACAGTCATCCGATCTGTCACTCATGCAGTCATCTGCTATGTCAATAAGGCAGTCATCCAATCAGCTACTCATGTAGTCATCCGATCTTTCACCCATGCACTCATCCGATCTGCCACTCATGCGGTCGGGCAGTCGGTTGGTCAGTCGCTTGGTCAGTCAGTTGATGGGAGGTTTGGGCTGTCAGCCTGTTCGTCAGTCTGACACTCATGCCTTCATCAAATCTATCACCCATGCAGACCGTCAGTCCATCACTCATGTGGTCGTTCGGTCGGTCTGTCTGTCACTCATGCAGTCATCTGCTCAGCCACTCATCCGGTACGCCAGGCTGTCACTCGTGCAGTCATTCTACCTGACACTCAGGCAGGCATCCGGTCTGCCAGTTATGCAGTCCGTCAGTCTGTTATACATGCAGTCTGTGATCTGTTACACATGCAGTGTGTGATCTGTCTCTCATGCAATCATCCGATTTGTCATTCATGCCGTCATCGGATCTGTCACCCATGAAGCCCGTCAGCTGTCATTCATGCAGTCATCTGACTTGTTACTCATGCAGTTATCTGATATGCCATTCAACCAGTCAGGCAGTACGTTACTCATATAGTCATCCGATCAGTCACTCATGCATTCATCTGTTCTGTCACTCAAGCATGCATCCGATCTGCCACCCATGCAGTCGGTCAGTCGGTGGTTTGGTCTGTCAGACCTTTCGTATGTCTGGCACTCATGCAGTCATCCAATCTGTCACTCATGCAGTTCATTCATGTGGTCTGTCTGTCGGTCTGGCTGTCACTCGTGCGGTCATCTGCTCTGCCACTCATCCAACACGTCCGACTGTCACACATGCAGTCATCCGATCTGTCATTCATGCAGTCATCATATCTGTCACTCATGCAGTCATCCAATCTCTCACACATGCAGTTATCCAATCCATCAATCTGCCATTTACGTAGTCATCCGATCTGCCACTCATGCAGTCATCTGATCTGTGACCAATGCAGTCATCCGATCTGTCACTCTTACAACCACCCAATCTGGCACTGGTGGAGGTATCCAATCTGTCACTCATCCACTCCAGCAGTCTGTCACCTATGCAGTCATCCGATCTGTCACTCATGCAGTCATCCGATCTCTCACTCATACAGTCATCTGCTCTGTCACTCATGCGGTCATTCGAACAGTCACTTATTCAGTCCGTCAGACTGTCACTCATTCAGCCATCCGATCTGTCACTCATGTAGTTATCTGATCTATTACTCATGCAGTCATCCAGTCTGTCACTCATGTAGTCATCCGATCTGTCACTCACACATTCATCTAATCTGTCACTCGTGCAGCCATCTGACCTCTCACCCATGCAATCATCCGATCTGTCACTCATGCAGTCTGTCAGTCCATCACTCATCCGATCGGTGACTCGTGAATCCACCCCGTCAGTCTGTCACTCATGCAGTGATCCGATCTGTCATGCACGCAGTCGGTCGCTCATGTGGTCCATAATAATAATAATAATAATAATAATAGTAATAATAATAATAATAATAATAATAATAATAAATAATAATAATCTTTATTTAAGGAGGGTACATCGTCAGTGGCCTGATCTACTCGAGACCCTCACAGAACAGCTATATGTGCATTATGTACAATCACGATATGATAATTGCACTATGTACAGGCATGGGAAGCTAATTACGACAAATTAATAGCACTAAACAATCAATTTAATTACTATTATTAATATTAATGTTATTATCATTATTGCCATGATAATAATTTCTTTTATTACTAACGCGCGGCGGTCATAGGTGGGAGTATTATGGTTAGTTCAATCTGTTATTAGTCCGTCTGTTTTTCAGATCAATATCTTTAGCGACTAGGAAGTTAGAATCATCAAATTTGGTACATAGATTCAGATTTTAGATGGCTACGGATACTAAGTGAGTTTAAGGTCAAACAGTCACATATCTAGATCAAGGGGTCACCAAGTGCGAATTATCTAGGTACAAATCAGGAATTCAAGTAGGTAGAACCACCATACTCGGCACATCCATTATTATTACAGTTCTATTAATCTCCGGATACATAATCAATATCAAGGTCACGGGGTCAAGATCTCTGCTTTCCAAAGTTCTTTTGATGCGTGTGAAAGAATTTTCCGATATAAAATCTAAACAGAGGCAATTATTAATTATATTGTTATACAAAAAGAAAATGACGAAGAAATAACGGCATCAATTCAGGCTATACTAGATCATACAAAAGTGTTTGCAACATGGGGCATTTCATCATTTGGTGAAGGATTTAGGACTGGGTTCTGAGAGAAGAGAGAAAATGTAACATATGAAATAGGGGATGAGTCCACTATATATTTATCTGTAGCTTTTTTCAACAAAACCGACAAAATTACTACCTATATATTATTAGAAAATACTTAACTTCTTCAAATTCCATAAGCTCTGCTCGACCAACAATGCAATGTTTGCTATCAAAAATCTGTCGTCTTATTAGTGTGATTACCACCTATTTCACACAGGAATTTGGCATAATGGGCATTGCCATGTCACGAGCCTTCGACACAATTAAGAGCTCAAAGATCCTAGATGTACTACGCCAGGCCAGCAATATGAGCTACGAATAGTGAGACTACTGCCTGCAGACCCCAAGCTGAGAGTACGAGTTAAGTCAGTGAGTTCTGTAGAGTTTGAGCTCAATCGGCTCTCCACAGGGAGATGGTCTATCCCCAATGCTTTTCACCTGTTACTTTGCTGCAGCATTGAAATCCGTGCGGGAAAATTTGACAAGACCAAACCGCCCAGTGTCAATACTGGGTATGCCGCTAGAGATGGAATATGCCGAGGATGTGGACTTCATAGACGAAGAAAAGAAACACATTGACGAACTTCTCCCAATAGCTACAAGCAGACTAAAAATTGAGAATCTCTTTATGAAAGAATCCAAAACAGAGTTCATCGACATATACATATCTACAAAGCATGACACCAAAGAAAATGACTATCCATTTTGTGGCGGCGAACCATGGAGGAAAAGTAAAATCATGGGCTCACTGCTTTGCAGTACTGAAGACATCTCTGCATACTGCGTCAGGGAGAACATAGCTTTCCAGTCCTTCTGGACGCTATTGATTCGTAGATCGTTGATATGAAGACCACGTTTATACAATGCAACCTACGTATCCTTGATGCTGTGTAACTGTAACAGCTGGGCAACTCCAAAGGCAGCTGTAGACAAACTCGACGCCTGTCACCGCAAACACCTACGCACCATCACTTGAAACTGATGGCCAGACAGCATAGTTTCCAATGATGCGCTATACAAGATGTGTAATACATCGAAGCTGTCTGTAAAAGTCGGCCAAAAAAGATGGTCCATGTTTGGCCATTTGCTAAGGATGCCACAAAACACACCAGCACAGAGAACCTTCGAATTCGCCCTACTTGGAGCCAGCAAATACAAAGCCAGGAGAGGAGGCCTTTGCATAAATCTGCTAAGCGTGCTACGAGGTGACCTCTAGAAAGCAGGACTGGGTACACTCAAGTCAAGAATGGACCTGAAGAAGCTAAAGATTTCGGCTGAGGACAAGACACAGTGGGCAAAAGCGAAGAAGGGCTTATTGCAGCAATAGGATGTTTCTACTACTACAGCCGCGGAATACAGTAATCATACATATGACCTATTTCCAACGTTGATGAAACCGCCTAACAAACATGGAGAGATAAACGCGGAGAAACAAATAACACACTGACTACTACTACTACTACTACTACTACTACTACTACTACTACTACTACTACTACTACTACTGCTGCTACTGCTACTGCTACTGCTACTGCTACTACTACTACTACTACTACTTCTACTACTACTACTACTACTACTACTACTACTACTACTACTACTACTACCACTACCACTACCACTACCACTACCACTACTACTACTACTACTACTACTACTACTACTACTACTACTACTACTACTATCGAATTATCAATGTACTAATTAATCACACCGCCTACCGTATGTAATATGTAATTTTCCCCATATGTAGCTCTGTGACCTGGGTGTAATAAAGAAACTTGAAACTTGAAACTTGATCAGCTTACCCAATATTTCCGTTTAACCAATAAAAAACAATTTGCCGACTTGGAACAACAAATTGCATGCAGACTCACAAAGATGATCGGTTGAGATACTCCCGTCCCACCCCCTCCCCACCCACCCCATACGCACGCTATCCCAACCCCGTCTCTCTTTGAGAAACTTGATATATGCTCATCATCCTCATCATCATCATCATCATCATCAGCAGCAGCAGCAGCAGCAGCAGCAGCAGCAGCAGCAGCAACAGCAGCAGCAGCAGCAGCAGCAGCAGCAGCAGCAGCATCTACTATGCTGATTTTATTCAAAGCACCGATTATGAGTTGAATTCAAAGCTATGTGTCCCTGACGTCGCCAAGCATTGGGCGATCGTCTTGATTGACATACGTCATTATTTGACCTGTGCATCGTGAATGTTACGTCAGAAATGCGTGTAGTAGATGGGACAAATGACGTCATTTTTGCATGCGGTGTTGGGTCGGCTCGCTAATAAATCGGCTCAGGACCGATTCTTCTAAAACGGCGCCGAGAGACGCGCGTCAACCGCGTTGTATGGACACACTTTGGTTCAGTAATGGAAACCGTCCCTTACACTCAGGCCTTGCATAGGCATATGAGGTATTACAGCCAGCGGGGGGGGGGCGGCCAGGCAGGCGGGCGGCCGGCCGGCCGGCATGCAGCAGGCAGGTGGGCTGGTGATTCGGCAGGCAGGCAGGCAGGCAGGCAGGCAGGCAGGCAGGCAGGCAGGCAGGCAGGCAGGCAGGCAGGCAGGCAGGCAGGCAGGCAGGCAGGCAGGCAGGCAGGCAGGCAGGCAGGCAGGCAGGCAGGCAGGCAGGCAGGCAACTAATCTCAAGAGGGGAACCACTCTAAGTAAATCTAAAGTTGGTCTCGATAGGAGAAATTTAGGTAAAGAAATTTTTTATTAAATTCCAGTGCCAATGACGTTTTTCGGTGTAAAGACAGACAGGCAGGGAGGCAGGCAGGCAGGCAGACAGACAGGCAGGCAGGCAGGCAGGCAGGCAGGCAGGCAGACAGGCAGGCAGGCAGGCAGGCAGGCAGGCAGGCAGGCAGGAACAAGATGAATCACGACTGACTAGTTCACGTTCACCTTCCTACAGTAGCTGAGTAGATCATTCATGTACTGCTGATGTTGGCCTAATTAACGTTAGCTTGTGCCAAAACCGTGACACGTTCCAACGGTAAGGCATTCAGCAAAACGTAAGGCGCGTCACGATAAAATGAATTGGCACAAATCCGTACTCAGCTCTTTGCTAAAGAAGCAGGTCTGGCCATCGCCATGTAGTCCTCTGGCTGGAGGGAGTTCTGGATGCAATCATATGTCACCTCGGTTTGACATTATTTTCTGTTATGGCATGGTATTAGAAGTAAGAAGATCCTTGGTAGATATTCTGAATCAGGTAGACAACTTTCTCTACCATGGTTTTATATTCAACCATATTCGGGATTATGCAACTTAAACGCTGGGAGCCATGAATCAAAATTTTCATAGGATATTGGGTGACGCAAAATTGATCAAAGTTGTTATCATTGGAGGGAAGTCTAATTTCCTGAAAGTTTTAGATAATATAACGGTGTATTCTGCTGAAAATTGCCAAAAATCTAGAATTTTTGACGAAAAATCCTTTTCACTTTTGTTTCAGCAATTCGGCAAATATATGTATATGAACAGTTATAATAATAGCAACCAAACCATTCATACTTAATAAATAAAGCCTTGTTATTACGGATTCTAAAATTACTAGGATGACTATTGTGGCTTCATTATTCTTAGTGCATTGTCAGTATATATCATCCCCATCCCCTACCCATTATTTGATTTATGTGGGATAAGAAAAATAGCAATATCACGCTTCCGGGCATAGCCATTCTAACTGTATAGGTTTTTATACAGAATGACACGAGTGAATGATGGTTGTCACACATGCCCATTATAACATAAGTTCAACTGTGACTGTTGGAAACACGACGAGGACTATGTGGACTTATTTTACTAATAACACTTTATATGCTACATAGATTGACCTATCCTGCCTAATGATGCAATAAACTGATCCACCAGTAATCATATATCATCTAAAGGTATTGCATTTAGTTAGTAGCCGTAGATGGTATGCTACAAATGAACAACATACGTGTTCTTGGAAGCTCGTCTCTCATCCTCAACATTTCAACACCTGCAAAATGTGCAGCATGGGACCCCTCGTTTTTTACATGCGCACCATTTATTTATAGAACACCTTGAGCAGTTGTAACTTAGTACCCGGTCCGAGAAACGAAGTCTTTGGCAAGTGGACTTAACTAGCATGTCATCATACACTTCATAGTTCATACCAATACCGTTTCATGGTTAGAGTCACATCAGTCATGCAGTTTATTTACCTGTATATGGCATAGAAGGCTCTCTTTCTGCGACCAGGTGTGGCAGGTCTTAATAGTGATGGTATAAGAAGGTCCTAAGGGCATTCATAGTTTTGCATTCAACTGTTTGTTTGTATACACGGACCACATATTCCTCAACACTAGCTAAACATAGATCGTCCTCCCAATGTCCTGGATTTGTCTTTAACGCTGAAGCTTTTGTACCAAATTCGCTTGTGCACCCACTTCCGGTAAGTGTATGTAATGCTGGTAAAACACATGTTGATCCTAATTGGAATGCCAGAATAGGAAGTAATATATATGTCTAGCAGTCCCTCCAACACTAACCGTGCCCGTGTTTCTTTCACACCAAGGTGCTTCCGAATATCACAGAAGTACAATGTTATTACAAGCACATCAGGGGACAAAATAGCTACTCGCTGAATTCCATTTTGAGATGAGTACATGGCATGCATTATGATACGAACATCCGCCTCTTCGCAATTAGAGTTCTGCAATTCCCTTTTCATCTAGACAACGAATAGGATAGTGCTCTTTAATCCATTTACTGAGCAGCACTTGAAGCATGGATGTATTCTTAATCGATGGCCAGAAAGAATGTCTTTATCCAGTTGTGTATGTCAAAACAAAAGTCCCGGTTTTTCGATGACTGCTGTCACAGTTCTCCTGTCTCGTTCGCTGTCTTTCACAGAACCCTAAATATGTATGTAGCAAGCACAAAATGAATCTGTGGCATTTCTGCAATGTGACAGTATCATTGACAGAATTGCAGGAATCCCGAAAAGTTGTCGTCTTTTGTGTTGACCTTTCTAATAAATGTCATAACAGGGACAGTATAACATATCTCTATATCATACGCCCATTGTGTTGGGCTCTGGTAATCATTCTCGTATAGTTTTTTCTCGAACTTTTTTCTTAACAGATACTTTTCAGAACTGGTCATTAGGCCATCCCTGTTAAACAGAAAACTTGAAGGTAACAGGTGAAACTAAAAAAAATGATATGTGGTATTGTACCCTCTAATTCTGGCCAAGTCAGTGTCTCTCTGCTCTATGGCGACCGCTTTCTTGTCCTCCTTCTTTTTCGATAATTTAGTTTTCTATAGACATCGTGCACTAGAAATTGTTTTCAGATTGTGTCTATGAATTGTCGCAGAGATTGGCACAGCTTTCTCTATACACCTCTCCCTTCAGAGCATTGTGTAATGTGCTAAACTTTAGCATAAAGCCCTTTCCTTCACTTTAAGCAGCCTCGTACTGATTTCATCTGGCATTATTGCCTATGTGAATGTAGGCTAACATCTCCTGAGTCAGCTTCTCATTATATTAGGTTTCTGCGGTACTGAATTCATGTCTTACAATTAACTCAGAACTTGTAAATTTGACTCCACTTATTTCTCTGAAACTAAGCTGGTTGATTGCCTGATCGAAACATATGTCAGGAGCAACTGTAGATGGGTTGTTGAACGTTTCACCACAGATTTTCCTACTACAACCATCTGATGAACATATTAGCAAGTAACTGGCAAATTGTTCATATCCTCGAGATATAAGGAGCACCACCTCTAAATAGGTGTTTGAGTCAAACAATGCAAATAGATGCAGAGATTCCTGAACACAATCTATATGGCGTTCCCACAGCCACTCTCTGTCAGCTCTAACAAGATTTCTTACCAGTCCAACAATCTTTGTAAAATAGTCTCAATATGCAAATATGTTAGTATTGACATATCAGTTTGTCCTAAATTCCTCAAAGTCCGTAAGCATAGCCTGTGATGATTCTTCAAATATTTTCATAAGATCTCAACTTAAGCACTGGTCCTTCAAAGACACACTTTGTTTTAACTGACTAAGTATATCCAAGACCTCTTTATATTTGCCAACGTGATACAATTGGAAGAACTCAACTAATTGTAGTCTTTGCATTGTTCCTGCGAGCAAAGTCAAGTCTGTCAAAGAGCACTCATAATCTGAACCACCTATCATTTGTTGTACAGCATTTTCCCCAAAGGCAAGGTTCTGAATTGAAATGTTTCTATCCCACTTCCACGCAAGTATTTACCAAGTACGCCAAGGAGGATTTTGATCAAATGGAAATTTCCCATGAACAGAACCAAATCTATAGCCTGTTGAAGATTCCACAGAAGCATTTCATGAGCAACCTTATAAACACCTTATATTAGGAGTTGTGTCTGTTGAAGTTGGCCGCAAATATTCTTAAAATTCTTCAACGTGGTAAACACTGTTTGGTATTCTGTGACGGGAAATGGTAACTGTGAGCAAGCCATCTTCACGTGCAATGCTTCATTGCTGATTAGAGAATTGAATGCATTCCATGAGGGCATTGTTTGGCATTCCATTTCTGCACTAGCGTATCCTTGTTCAATGCCGTAGTCTAGAAATTGCACATGTCGTATCCTTGAGCTTTACTTCTCTTTTGAAAGACTCTTCTGTATGGTACATGTAACCACACAATCTGGAGGAATATCGGCCCTTTTGGAACTCATGTTATATGCCACTCGCAATTAGCATGGAAGTCAGAGGGACCCCTGCCTCATCCATAACAGTGAAAACAAAATAAATATGTGTTACAAGATCATAGGTATTCGTCGTTATACAACTGATATGTCAAATTCCTAAATTTAATTATAATTTATGTGAGTAACAACTGATGTTATTTTTTTGGAAACAGTGTTATTCAAAGTTGTTGCATAAAATAGCAATAGCATTCATCAACTGTTTTCAAACTCTCCTCTACTATGCTGTCAGAATTAGAAATGTACATCACTATGGTAGGGAGTGTACCATTTTAATATCTCAAACTGTATTGCAAACATGACATTTCTACAACGTTGAACATGAAAGGCTAATGGTGGATAGCTATTGAACGTGGTGTGGGCAGACAGCGTGTTTCATCATACATAGATTTATTAAAGTGACCTCCTTAGCCGGTATTGGTGATTTCTAGCCGTATATCATTCCTAAAGTACCACTAATAATACTAACACAATACACACATGGGTAATCTTCTGTGAACCAGTTCCTATGGCCTGGTTATACAGATTAGTTCCATGTGGCTGGTGCTTATGAAAGGTCAGCACATATATCATGTTATTCATTTTAGTAGTCGCCAATACTGTCAATGCTGAAGAATCATTTCTTGCTAATTGATTCATCGATCAAATAAAAAATTCTTTTATGGCTTGAGTTAATCGTTTTCGAATTTCGATGTTCGTATATGCTCGTTATTTTTATGAGAGATTATGAAATATTGATTTTATAATTTGGCAAACCAAAAATGATGGTGAGAGATGTATCATATGTAGTGAATATTCTGAATTTACCCACAATACGTATTCTGAACATTTATGAATCCATGATAAAAAGGCTTTATTTTGAGGTATGAATAGCGTGTCTACTATTATTATAACTGTTGATAAACCTATATTTTCTGAATTTCTGAAACTAAAGTGAAAACGATTTTTCACCAAAGATTCCAGATTCTTGTAAATTTTCATCAGAATACTCCTTTATATTATCTAAAACGTTTGGAAAATAATACTTCCCTTCACTGATGATAATTTGGATGCATTTTGAGTCATATATCGTATTAAAAATTGGATTTGTAGCTCGTAGAGTTAAAATAGCATAATCCTGAATATGGTATAAAAAGTTGTCTAGCTGATTCAAGATGACTACCCTGGATTTTATTACTTCAAATACCATGCCGTAACAGAGAATAATGTCAAACCGAGATGATATATGATTGCATACAGAACCCCCTCCAGCCGTCCGACTAATGTTGAAAATAGGATTCTGCTTTTTTACTGATCACGGCTGTGGTAAGGATAGATAAGTGTTGTTGCTATCGTTTGAGGTTAACCCTTCATGTGTCAACAGCGCCTCAAAGCGCTCAAAATGCTACCTATATTAATTAACCATTTAATGGTCAAGATCTTTTCCAAGAAAATTATAATTTTCCCACTTAAATCTCCTGCGAACGGACACTCTCATGGCCACTACAGACACCGTTTTTCGCAGGCCAGACGATTCATGGATTAATTGTCAAGAATTCAGCCTAACAGAGTGTCGATATGTAGGCCAAGAGTGCCCTATTTTTGAGAATTTACCACTGGAATGACCGGCTCGGTAACCGAGCCAGTCATTCCAGTGGTAAATTTTCAAAAATTTAACACTCTTTGTCTAAATATGGACACTGGCTAGGCTGAATTTTGGATATCCTTTGCCTACGAATGAACGTTGCTCAACACCACTTCATAGGTCAATGGCCAGTTTGACAATTAAAAGGTTAATTTGACACAAGAGCGGTTAAAGATGACTAAGGGAGCTTATTGGATGTTCTATTTGATCGAAATGCTCGATACAATAGAGGGTTCCGATCTTTCCACTCAAGTATATGACGTCATAATTAAAAAACGTTACATGTAGGCTGACGTCACAGTCATAACTCCGTCATAAAAATTGAAAAGTGTGTCATGAAGTATACGAATTGTATGCTTTTGATGGATTTACTATTTAACAAATACTTTGTTGGATATTTTGAAACTATTTTGACTGGGCGCTGTTGCCGCCATATATAGCAACGGCACCCAGTCAACTTATTTTCAAAATATTCAACAGCCTACCTGAATAGTTACCTTGAAATTGGGATTCTCGGAAATCAGGATTCAAGGTATATAAATTAACATACCTGCGTAACAGTGGGCGGAGCTTAGCTCGAAATGGGTGGCGTGGGGCATGGACAGAAATGGATCCTTCTATTGATTTTCAATTTTATTTTACTGTCGCTCAAAGCAAATGGACTAAACAGCTAGTAACCCGTTTACAGTAGAAATTCCAGCATCTCAATTTCAAGTCAGTTGAGCAGGAATTTGTTGAATATTTTGAATGTAATTTGACTGAAACCGGTTGCTACCACAGTGTTGATCTGGAGTGCTCCACATCACATCAATAGTTTTATAAATATGAAACGCAGAAACATATTTAAATAAAACATCTTCACTTTCTTTCTTAATGGCATTCTTAATGACCTCTCTGTATTATTTGTTTTGGGAAAGGCTTACTGATATTTATACACATTATCTTATATAGTGTTCAAAATCAAGGGAATTAAGTCAATAGCTACATTATGCGATAAATATATACGAGTGGTCTCCCCTAACATGCCTGACATGATGAGTCCCTCGCAACCATAGAGTTATCTATAGGAGAATAAGGGTAGATAATAATGGAATTCTTAAAGAACCAGTAGGAATTGCCTTCCGTTAGTTGCCAATTCATAAATAACGATAGTACCGTTACACCATGAACCCTAAAGCCCTATGCTCTCAACGTAAGCCAATCCTACAGGGAAGTGGTTTAATTATTTTGATAGTGACTCGGCACGGACAAGCTACTGTCGTAGCAGCGACAACTTTCAGTCAAATCAGTAGCAAACTATTCAACAGACTATTCCTTGTATCATAAGCCATCTGTTTGAAAAGGGTCTCCATGACCAGCTAAGATTACCATGTGCCCCATATTCTAATAATTACAACAACAGGCAGCAACAGTTTCCAGTCAAATTAGTTTAAAAATAATCAACATAATATTCCTTGCATCATAAAGAATTTGTCGTTGGGGATTAAACGGTTACATATAGGCAGCTGCGCTACAAACGCTCTAAGTAGCACTTTGAGGCGCTGTTGAAATAGTAGTAAGGAATCCATTACGCTCGCCCCTTAGGGGGGAAGAGGATATTGCGTGTCTGTGCATGCGCGCGTGTGGGAACATGCGCGTGCGTGCGTTGAGCTACTACAAGAACAAGTACTACTACTACTACTACTACTACTACTACTACTACTACTACTACTACTACTGCAAACTGTTGCCGGCGCTGCAGCAGCCGCCGCTACCGCTACCTCTCCCGCTTCCCCTACTGCTACCGCTTCCGTCACAGCTGCTGCTGCTGCTGCTACTGCTGCCGCTGCCGCCCACCGCTGCTGTTGTTCAGATGACTCCAGGTCCCTGGGGAATTGTGAATAATTGCCCATGTGTTGACAGGATCATCGCCAGTGTTTACCGAGTATCATCTAGAGCGAGATTGTTAACGTGACCAGGATGATCGATCTGAGGATATGACGATATGTTTTACATTGTTCATACATACGTGTCTAAGTCTAATGTTTTAGAACTCTCATATCACTGGGAAATTTTCACACATTCCTAGTTTTAGAGGTGGATGAACTGTGGACACGCTAATAATTGGTGACACGCAACATGCGTGCGCACGCAATTTGTCAGCTGTTCAATGGCATGTTTGCCGGATTGGCCTCCTACCTAACACCACCGAATCTGCCATATTTAACTGGATAAGTAGGATAACTGCGATAAGCGATAGGTCAGTTTATAAATAACCAATCACTGTATGTATAACACATGAGAAGATGAAGATGTACCCTTCGTAAAAAAATCATTGAAGATGGATCTTCCGTAAATAAAGATTCTTATTTTTATTATTATTATTATTATTATTATTATTATTATTATTATTATTATAAAATAGCTATCGAGTAGTTAATTGTCTATACGCCATCATAACTACTACGTAGTTCCCCATCCACCCAGATTTCAGTCTAATTCCCTCCCTCCAGCAAATTCAGCTACCATCATACATTAACTCTCAGGCCTGTCCCAGTTTTACACTCCACCAGCAACCTCACCTCCCCAACAAGCCCCACCAAAATGAAAATTTGGTTTTGCAAACTCAGATTCGCGAGTCTGGTTATGCGCCTACATTAAGTGATAATCGAGTGTACACACCGTAATAGTAACTTTGACAGTAGTAAGGTAATGGCAAAACAAAGAAATCCAAACAATGTAATTAATTTAAATCTTTAATAAAGCAAATTGTGTATTTGAATGTATCCGAATGTTACGTATAGCTCACAGAGCTGGAGTGACGTGTTCATGACTATGGAATTCGCACATTTTCTTGCAAATAACTGGTGTTACACTAATACGAATTCTTATCTAATTACTCATAGTTAATAAGACGTAATATGGCAGACAACGTTAAAATTAGCGAAGTGTAGGCCTACATATTATCATGTAATTTTATACACAAAATGTCTGCGTACCTCATTCGCTGTTGGAGACCTCGTAGCTGGCATGCGTACGTATGCACGCATGCTTACTGTATTTTGCTGCTGCAGTAGTAGAAATATTCCACACCTGCAACCAGTCCTTCCTTTCTGACCACTGTGTCTTGTCCTCGGCCGAAACCTTTAGTTTCCTCAGGCCCATTCTTGATCTGAGTGTGTCGAGTCCTGTTTTCCTTAAGGTCACCTCGCAGCACGCTTACAAGATTTATGCAATGGCGTCCTCTCCTGGCTTTATAGTCGCTGGCTCCTAGTACGGCGAATTCCAAGTGTCTTTGCGCGTGTGTGTCTTCTGGTCAGCTTTGCTGGGCGGCATTTATGGACAGCGGCAGTGTATTGCACATATTGTAAAGTGCATCGTTGAAGATTATGCTGTCCGGTCATACAAATTCAGTGATGTTGCGAAGATGATTGCGGTGGCAGGCATCACGTTTGTCCAGAGCTACCATTGGCACTGCCAAGCTGCTATAGTTATACAGCATCAGGGCTACACAGGTTGCGTTGTATAAACGTAGTCTTTTTGTCAAGGGCATCTTTGATCCATGGATCCATAGCTTCCAGAAGGACTGGAAGGCTATGTTCCCCATGACGCGGCGTGCATCAATGTCAGCAGTACTGCAAAGCAGTGAGCCCAGGATTTTACTTTTCCTCCATGGTTCGCCGCCACGATGCAGATCGTGATTTTCTTTAGTTTTATGCTTTGTCAATAACTATCTGTCGGTAAACTCTGTTTTGGATTCATTCATAAAGAGATTCTCAATTCTCAGGTTGCTTGCAGCTATTGGGAGTACTTCATCAATGGGTTTCTTTTCCACGTCCATGAAGTCCACATTGTCGGGATATTCTATCTCTAGAAGTATACCCAGTATCGACACTTGGGCTGGGGTTGGTCTTGTGGAATTTTCCAGCACAGATTTCAATGCAGCAGCAAGGTGATAAGCGAAAAGCACATGGGATAGACCACCTCCCTATGGGAAGCCGACTGACTTGATTCGTACTGTCAGCTTGGTGTCTGCAAGTAGTAGTCTCACTATTTGCAGTTTATCTTCATTGCAACTGGCCCGGCGTAGAACATTTAAGATCTATGAGCGTTTGATTATGTCGAAGGTTAGTGACAGGTCTGTGGAATTTTGTGGACATGACTACTGACACAAGCACGCTTTGAGCCCTTACAGTGTCTGAGCAGCTTCGTCCAGGTTTAACTCCACTTTGGCATGATCCAGTGAAGGCATCGATCTTGTCTCGGATGCGGCATAGAGTTGCAATGGATAGATTTCTCTGTATGCTGTTGAGGACCATAATGGGATGCAGCTTGTCTGGGACCGGATGGCATCTTGGGCATGGGAAAGTATACCATCTTATTAAACATGCGTTTTTGAAGACTATTGAATTGAGAACCGGATGAGATATCTAATTCCTAATCGTAAGCTCCACATCATATTATTGATATATTTATGAAAGCTTAGGAATTCGCGGGAATTGTAGCTGTTTGGCCACATGTGTGGCTTGATACGCGCATTTAATGCACCCGGTACTCTTGGATCTGTAGATGTGATTCTCCAAGCTACGATTATGGTGTCATTAAAATGGCCATAACCCGACAAGATAAGCTTCCAGCCGCACAGACACGCGGATAGCAACCAGTAATTAACCGTACTGGTATTCATGATGTAGCTTTCTAACTCACCACACTGATTATGAGTTGTTGTGGTTGGGGCACGGGTGGGGAGGGGTGGGGTGGGGGCATGATATTTCACAAGGACGACATACTGATGTATGCAATTTCGCGTTGCCGTTGACCTTTCCAAATCATTTTTGGCACACTTCTCGAGTTTTCATTCGATCATCACTCGGTTAAGTTCTCCGAACTCGTTTAACTTGAACTGAACTTTAACCAAATTTCCTCCTGTATCAGGATTTCCAGGAAATTACACGTGCCCTGTCGTAAATTTTAAATATTTAAACCGCTTCTTTTCCAGCAGGTATTATCCGAGTTTCTCTAATCTTGCTAAGTTTCTAGAACAGTGATCTCCACATCGGATTAGTCACAAAATTTCCATTGGACCACAATTTTTTGAGAATTTTTTTTGTAAATATGAAATATTTTTCACGCCACCCCAGATAACGCAGCTTACTGCCCCGATGCTGGGCCGATACCGTGCCGATACTTTCAGTATCGTCCAGTATCGGCCCAACATCGGCCCAGTAAGCTGCGTTATCAGGGACGATGTTGCCACCTCTCTTCCCGTACGCTTTCTACCCTTAGTAACCTACACTGTGGTCAACTTGTACTACACATTGTTGCTTAAATGGCTCTTATTTCTCTTTTGGATCAGCCCACGGGGTTTCGCACTTCCCACTGTCGTGACCAAAACGTCCCATAGGACATGTATAGCAGCGATATTTGGATGGTGACTCCTCCTAGGGTTTTACGAAGGTCGCATTTGGGACTTCTAGGATCGCTTGACCTACATCGGATCCCAACACAATTCACCTTTCCAGAGTATGTACGCATCATATGGCGTCATAATCATCTACGCGGTGTGTAGAATGACATCATAATGGATGACGTCATGAATGATGTCGATAAGTACGTCACGAACGCATATTTGAAGACGGTCTATGCCTTGTTGTACAAATTGTTTGCTTTTACTATTTAATAAATAATCTGTTGAATATTTTGAAACTAATTTGACTAGGCGTTGTTGCTGCCATAGGCAGCAACAGCACCCAGTCAAATTAGTTACAAAATATTCAACAGCTTCCCTGTATAGTTTTCAGGAAATTGATAGCTAGGGCATTCGGGGATCGTACAATCCAAACACGGCGAGGTGTGGGTGGAGCTTAGCTAGTGATGGGTGGGGCATAGCTAAAAATGGAAAGGTCCATTGTCATCCTTTTGGGAAATTTGCTACGTAATCACAATTTTATGACATCAGTGTAATCATGTTTCTAGGGGTGTCCTGATGGTTGACGTTTGGCGCATGAGTAGATACACTAACGTAAAATAAAATCATTAACGAACATTAGAACCTTTCTGTTATTGTAAATCCTTTTAAAGAAAAGTTCAGACAGCAATTTCTTCTAGAATCTTTCACAGGTCGCGTTGAAACTTAACAGCCTTCTAACATATGTTGACCCACATCGGAGCCCAAAAGAAATGTGGGACATATTGGGAAGTTTTTATGTTTTGAGTTTTGTATCACACACAAATCTTTCTGTAGGGAATATATGCAAAATTGATTTGATGTTAATGACACAGTTTTCAGACTATAATCTCCAACCTTGGGACACTTCTATTACACCATAGGACCTGTCCTGTCTTCAAAAACAATTTGAATTTGGCGTATGGTGTCCGGGAAATCTACTCTTCCATGGCCAAAAAGTCATATAGGAAATGTATGGGGGCGATATTTGGACAGCGATTCTTGCAAGATTTCGCAGCTCACGTTGAAACTTAAGAGACATCTAGCATCTGTTGACCCACATCCGTCTCCGAAACCTTTTCTATCTATTCTATTGGACAGTTTTGAGATTTGTATCACAAACAAATTCTTCCAAAGAAAATGTATTTGAAATTGAGTTGCTAATAAATGGCGTTGTTTTTAAACTATCTCTCCAAACATGGGGCACGAGAGAACATATGGTTATCCACAGCATTTGGATCTTGTTCCTTGTTTCTCAGAAACCTGCTTTTCCATGCCGCGAAATGTATGCGAGCGATATTCAGAAAGCGACTCCTCTTACAGTTTCTTCCAGATAGCGTTGAAACATAACAACCTTCTAGCATCTGATGATCCACGTACGATCCCAAACAATTCATGGTTCATTGAGAGATTTTCGCGAAAAATGCAACGTAAGCATCATTATAATGAATGTTTCTAGGGCAGTCAGATGGGTGAGATTTATCACATATGCCTACGTAGCCATGCCATAGCGAACTATGCTACTATCCATTAATAAAATAAAATTATTGACGAACATATTAACCTTTCTGTTATTGCAAATCTGTACCCACAAGGGCAGGACCTAATAGAACAGATTAGAAAATCAGAAATCCACAGTGCCTTAAACACAAGTTCTATTAACTGTGTTTTCGCATACCTTTACAGACTAGTTAACCTTGGTGGTACGAAGACGCATGCGTATTCAGATTACGATAAACTGTCAGAGGGCAAGAACAGGTTTGGTTCAAGTCACGAAAACAAACAATTACTGGAACAGTAACTGTCACTCCCTAGTTATCACATGTATGTAAGTGTCTCAATTTCAACAGTCTCATTAGTGATCTCGAATAGTTTGAAATTATTTTGACTGACACCTGTTGCAACAGTTCTCAGTCAATATAGTTGGTGGAAAATGGTTCTTTATGTGGTTTTCATAGGGATTTCACGGTCTAAATGTCTGGGACTGCTGGATTACAGTTAGATTAGTATAAATTGCAATTTTGATTTGTTCTTTTTGTTCATTAAAGCTTTACAGGCGGCATACAATATTTGAAAATCAGTATAAAGTTTGTCTTTCTTCTAATAGGACATGAATGAGGTCAACAGTTGTGGATTTTGGAGAACTTCTGTATGCTCTGAACAATACCTCGATAGCACAGGGTACTACACAAGTACTCGTCCAATACCGAGCCAGTACCCTGCATATTTATATACATATATATATGTGTGTGTGTGTGTGTGCGTGTGCGTGTGTGCGTGCGTGCGTACATCACTCGTAAACAGCGAGCTGAGAAATAGATCCATCTCTTACCAGTTCTGTTAGACTGTATGGCGACAAGAACTCTGGACACTGTGAATAGGATGCTTCACAAGTCCAACAGACGGTTCAATTTATATGTATCGTACAACCGTCAAGGATATACAATTCTGATAATTTCATGACGGACTTTTCCAGTTTTGTGACAGATTTACGTCATTTTAATTGTAACGTCTGCTAACAAATTATCTATTTGAGTATGGTGTATTTGAGCATTGAGTGACAGATGGGATCGGTCGATATGGGACTGACTGACTGCACCCATCCAGTATTCTCGCGCGACAATTGTTTACAAGAGCATGCGATGCAATTGGCAACAATACTCGTCTGGTATTGTCACATGATTTGCATATCGTTTCACGCAATAAGCAAATGGCTCCATATCTTACTCTTTTATGTCATCCTTCACCGTTTAAACGCACGTTTTGTGACACAATATGTATATTTAACATATTTATTTGTTAATAAAATCAAGACTATAGTAACATTTCTAAAATGGACAATTAATGGACTAGCTTTTGCGTCAAATGTCCACTGAAAATCAGTTAGTTATTAAATTAAATGGGTTGTGTAGGTCCCATGGCGGTGGCTCTTTAGAAATGATAATTGTGAGGTCTAAAATGAAGGAGATAATTTGTCACTCAAGTATCCGTTATCATCATAATCAAATAAGTCACTTGTTTGCTGCCGTTGCATTTAAAATGGTGTAGGTTCGTCATGAACATGGCACTTGTTGGTCATGAAAGTGTATGGATTGTGGCCAATATATTTGGTGAATGTACAATTTGATAAGAATTATGTTTAATATTTCAAAACTAATTTGATTGTGGCCTGCCGTTGCCATAGCCTATCAGTCAAATGACTTTCAAAATATGCAACCTCTTAGCTGTATAGCTCCCTAGAATGTATGTTTATGGGAGTTCAGGGTTCACCGTCTCGAATCGATTCCAAGCCGGCTCCAAAATTGGCGGAGCGTAGCCAGAAATTGGCCTTTCCAGTGCCCACTAAAGAAAGCTTAACTGTTCATGTTATTTTGAAAATATATGCTTCTCCCAGACACACACACCACCCACCCACCCACTCACCCACCCACCCACACACACACCCACCCACGCACGCACGCACGCACGCAGGCACGCACGCACGCACGCACGCACGCACGCACGCACATACACATGTTATTCCTAAGAAAACAACAAACCCAATAACCTCATAATTGTATTATGTTTTAGGTAACGATCGTGTCACTGTCAGCATACCCACACTTTTTAGTTTAGTGGCCAATAAATAGTCAATTTGTCAAAAATCCAAAACACGGCCAGAGACTGACTAATTATTGTCTTTTTATGACAGAAACTGCATGATTGAGTACATCGGGACACAAAGTAAACAATCATATATGCGCTAATATCTTATGCACCTAATGGATTGCAAAGTGGTATGGGCACTTCAAGTCAATTAGGAAAGGTCATAAACACACTAATAACTGTGGGAAGTACTATTTGTGTAGATTATGCCATTAGTCCCCTTGAGGACTTTGTCTTAAGCCTTTAACCTTTGGATTTGTTCAAGAAATGTAAATTGATTCATAGAAAATTGCAATTTGCAGACCAAGAGAAGACAATTTTTGAGAATTTACCACTGAAATTACTGGCTCGGTTATCGCGCCAGTCATCCTATTAGTAAAGCTTCAAAATTAGTCTTATCTTGGTAGGCAACTTGGCATTTCTCAAGACGATTGTAGAAGCCGTTTTTTGCTGATCTGAGTGTTAAAGAGTTCAAATAGCGCATCTACCGAAGGGTAGGCACTATATCTACCTGAGATTACGCCACCCAGCCTATTAAATTCCTCAAAAAATTGGTAAAACCTTTGGATGCTAAATAACTATATGACTATTTGCTACTTTATGAAAACTTCCACTAACTAGGAATTTGCTGGAGCCATGTTTTTTAAACATTCTAGAGCATTCACCTGGGCGCAATGAACGGCATAAAACTAATGCTAATGATAGTCATCGTTCTGCTGGCTTCCAAGGTGAGCGGAGAGCGATGGAACATGATGATGTGGTGTGTGGGGGTTGGGTTGGGTTGGGGTCGGCTATAACTGATTACGGCCATGGAAACAACATTTATGGGTGCATTTGCAAACACTAGCTATTATTACTAATAACGCTGTATTATTGAGAGCATCCATGTTTTCATCTGACAAAGGTAAAATTTACTTTATTCAAAAATAAAACTTAGGATTCTGAATTATTTGAAGACAAAAAACACAATCCTACAGACATCAGATGCCTCAGATCCCGCACTGTATTGAGGTTATCCCAGTTCCTGCCCTGTATTCATGTTATCTCACTTCCTGTCATGTATTGAGGTTATCCCAGTTCCTGCCCTGTACTGATGCGATCCTAGTTCCCACCTTGCATTGAGGTTATCCCAGTTGCTGCACTCTATTGAGGTTATCGCAATTCATGCCCTGTGTTGATGTTATCCCTGTTCCCGCCCTGTACTGTTGTTATGCGCTTCCTGCGCTGTATTGATGTTATCCCATTTCCCACCCTGGATTGAGGCTATCCCAGTTCCTGCCGTGTATTAATGTTATTCCAGTTCCTATACTGTATTAAGGATATCCCTGCTCGCGCCCTGTATTGATGTTATCCCAGTTCCTGCCCTGTATTGATGTTATCCCAGTTTCTGCCTTGTATTGATGATATCCCAGTTCCTGCCCTGTATTGAGGTTATCACAGTTCCTGCCCTGTATTGAGGTTATCACAGTTCCTGCCCTGTATTGAGGTTATCACAGTTCCTGCCCTGTATTGAGGTTATCACAGTTCCTGCTCTGTATTGAGGTTATCACAGTTCCTGCCCTGTATTGAGGTTATCACAGTTCCTGCCCTGTATTGAGCTTATCCATGTTCCCGAACTGTATTGATGCTATACCAGTTCCTGCCCTGTATTGAGGTTATCACAGTTCCTGCCCTGTATTGATGTTATCCCAGTTTCTGCCATGTATTGATGATATCCCAGTTCCTGCCCTGTATTGAGGTTATCACAGTTCCTGCCCTGTATTGAGGTTATCACAGTTCCTGCCCTGTATTGAGGTTATCACAGTTCCTGCCCTGTATTGAGGTTATCCCAGTTCCTGCTCTGTATTGAGGTTATCACAGTTCCTGCCCTGTATTGAGGTTATCCCAGTTCCTGCTCTGTATTGATGTTATTCCAGTTCCTGCTCTGTATTGAGGTTATCCCTTCTCGCGCCATATATATTGAGTTTATCCCAGTTCCTGCCCATAATTGATGTTGTCCCAGTTCCTGCCCTGTATTGATGTTGCCCCAGTTCCTGCTCTGTATTGGGGTTATCCAAGTTCCTGCCCAGTATTGATGTTATTCCAGTTCCTGCTCTGTATTGAGGTTATCCCTTCTCGCGCCATATATATTGTGTTTATCCCAGTTCCTGCCCATCATTGATGTTGTCCCAGTTCCTGCCCTGTATTGATGTTGTCCCAGTTCCTGCTCTGTATTGGGGTTATCCAAGTTCCTGCCCAGTATTGATGTTATTCCAGTTCCTGCTCTGTATTGAGGTTATCCCAGATCATTCCCTCTATTGAGGTTATCCCAGTTCCTCCCATGTATTGAGGTTATCCCAGTTCCCACCCTGTATTGAGGTTATCCCAGTTCCTGGCCTGAATTGATGTTATCCTAGTTCATGCACTGTATTATCCGTTTTCCCACGCTGTATTGATTTTGTCACTGTTCCTGCCCTGTATTGATTTTGTCCCATGTCCTGCATTGTATTGAGGTTATCCCAGTCCCTGCCATATACTGAGGTGATCCCCGTTCCCGCCCTGTATTGAGGTTATCCCTGTTCCCGAACTGTACAGATGATATCCAAGTTCCTGCCATGTATTAATGTTATCCCCGTTCCTGCACAGTATTGAGGTTATCTCTGCTCGTGCCCTATATTGATGTTATCCCAGTTTCTGCACTCCATTGAGGTTATCACGGTTCATGCCCTGTATTGATGGTGTCCCAGTTCCTGCCCTGTATTGTGGTTATCCAAGTTCCTGCCCAGTATTGATGTTATTCCAGTTCCTGCCCTGTATTGATGTTATCTCAGTTCCTGCTCTGTATTGAGGTTATCCCAGTTCCTGCCCTGTATTGAGGTCATCCCAGTTCCTCCCATGTATTGATGCTATACCAGTTCCCACCAGGTATTGAGGTTCCTGTCTTGTATTGATGATATCGCAGTTCTGCCCTCTATTGAGGTTATCACAGTTCCTGCCCTGTATTGATGTTATCCCAGTTCCTGCCCGGAGGTGAGGTTATCCCAGTTCACGCCCTCTATTGAGTGTATCCAAGTTCATGCCCTATATTGAGGTTATCCCAGTTTCTGTAATGTGTTGATGCTATCCCAGTTCCAGCAGTGTATTGAGGTTATCCCAGTTCCTGCCCTGTATTGAGGTTATCCCAGTTCATGCCCGGTGTTGAGGTTATCCCAGTTCACGCCCTGTATTGAGGCTATCCAAGTTCACGCCCTGTATTGAGGCTATCCACGTTCACGCCCTGTATTGAGGCTATCCAAGTTCACGCCCTGTATTGAGGTTATTCTAGGTTCTGTCCTGTGTTGATGTTATCCCAGTTCCTGCAGTGTATTAAGTTTATCCCAGTTCCTGCCCTGTATTGAAGCTATCACTGTTCCTGCCCTGTATTGATGTTATCCCTGGTCCCGCTCGGAGATTCTGACCTGTATTGGGGTTATCCCAGTGTCTTGCCCTGTATTGATTTTGTCCCAGTTCCTGCCCTGTATCGAGGGTATATCAGTTCCTGCCCTATATCGAGGTTATCCCAGTTACTACCCTGTATTCCGGAAATCCAAGTTCCTGCTCTGTATAAAGGTTATCCCAGTTCCTTCCCTGAATAGATTATTCCAGTGGCGGCTGTATATAGAGTTTATCCCAGTTTGTGCCCTGTATTGATTTTATCCCAGTTTTCGCCCTCATATGGGGTTATCTCATTTCATGCCATGTATTGAGGTTATTCAAGTTCATGCCCTGTATTGAGGCTATCCAAGGTCCTGCCTTGTATTGATGTTGTCTCAGTTCCTGCCCTTTATTGATGTTATCACAGTTCGCGCCCTGTGTTGATGTTATCTCAGTTCCTGCCTATGTTGAGGTGTTCCCTGCTCGCGCCCTATATATTAAGTTTATCCCAGTTCCTGCCATGTATTGATGTTGTCCCAGTTCCTGCCCTGTATTGAGGTTATCCCAGTTCCTGCCCTGTATTGATGTTGTCCCAGTTCCTGGCCTGGATTGAGGTTATCCAAGTTCCGGACCAGTGTTGATGTTATCCCAGTTTCTCCCATGTATTGATGTTATCACAGTTCCCACCCGGTATTGAGGTTATCCTACTTCCTGCCTTGTATTGATGATATCCCAGTTCCTGCCCTGTATTGAGGTTATCACAGTTCCTGCCCTGTATTGATGTTATCCCAGTTCCTGTCCGGTGGTGAGGTTATCCCAGTTCACGCCCCCTATTAAGGCTATCCATGTTCATGCCCTATGTTGAGGTTAACCCAGTTTGTGTCCTGTGTTGATGTTATCCCAGTTCCAGCAGTGTATTAAGGCTGTCCCAGTTCCTGCCCTGTATTGAGGTTATCCTAGTTCCTGTCCTGTATTGAGGTTATCCCAGTTCCCGCCCTGTATTGAAGTTATCCCAGTTTCCGCCCTATTTTCAGGTTATCCGGGATCCTGGCCTGAATTGATGTTATCCTTGTTCACGCTCTCTATTGAGCGTATCCCAGATCCAGCTCTGTATTACGTTTATCCCAGATCCTGCCCTGTATTGAGGTTATCCCAGTATATTCTCCTGTATTGATTTTGTCCCAGTTCTTGCCCTATATTGACGTTATCTCAGTTACTGCCCTGTATTGAGGCTATCCAAGTTCCTGTTCTATATAGAGGTTATCCCAGTTCCTGCCCTGTATTGATTTTATACCAGTTCCAGCCCTGTATTGAGGTTATCACATTTCATGCCATGTATTGAGATTATTGCAGTTCCTGCCGTGCATTGAGGCTATCCCAATTCCTGCCTTGTATTGATGTTGTCTCAGTCCCTGCCCTGTACTGTGGTTATACCAGATGGTGCCCTATATTGTTGTTATCCCAGTTACTGTCCTGTATTGGCTTATCCCAGCACCTTCTCTCAATTGAGGTTATTCCAGTTTCTGCTCTGTATTGAGGTTATCCCATTTCTTGCCCTGTATTGAAGTTATTCCAGTTCATGCCCGGTATTCAGGATATCCAAGTGCCTGCACTGTTTTGATGTTATCCAGATCCTACCCTGTATTAAGGTTATCCCGGTCCATGCCCTGTATTGAGGTTATCACAGTTCCTGCCCTGTATTGAGGTTATCACAGTTCCTGCCCTGTATTTTTATTATCCCAGTTCCTGCCCTGTGTTGATGTTATCCCAGTTCATGCCCATTAATTGAGGTTATCCCACTTCCCACCCTGTATTGAATTTATCCAATTTCCCGCCCTATTTCAAGGTTATCCCACTTCCCACCCTGTATTGATGTTACCCCGGTTCCTGGCCTGTATTTATGTTGTCCCATTTCCTGCCCTTTATTGATGTTAATCCAACTCCTGGCCTATGTTGAGGTCCTCCCAGTTCCCGCCCTGTATTGAGGTTATTGTACGGGCTCAACGTTTGCTTGTGTCGGTAGTCATGTCCAAACACTAGGACTTCCACAAAATGGGCATTGGTATGACATGAGCCTTCGACTTAATTAAACGCTCAAAGATCCTACATGTACTACGCCGGGCCAGTTGCAATGAAGATAAGCTATGACTAGTGAGCCTACTACTTGCAGACACCAATCTGAGAGTACGAGTCAAGTCGGTGAAGTCTGCAGAGTTTGAGACATCAATCGGCTCCGGTGCTTTTCACCTGCTACCGTGCTGCCGCATTGAAATCTGTGCGGGAAAGTTCCACAAGACTGAGCCCTATGTGTCAATATTGGGCATGCCGCTAGCGATGAAACATGCCGACGATGTGGACTTCATAGACTAGGAAAAAAAACCCTTGAGGAACACCTCCCAATAGCTGCAAGCAAACTAAAAATTGAGAATCTCTTTATGAATGAATCCAAAACAGAGTTCACCCACATATGCCTATCAACAAAGCATGAAACTATAGAAAATGATGACCCACTTCGTGGCGGGGAACCATGGAGGAAAGATAAAATCCTGGGCTCACTGCTTTGCAGTACTGCTGACATTTCTGCACTCTGTGTCATGGGGAACATAGCTTTCCAGTCCTTCTGGAAGCTATGGATTCGTAGATCAAATATTCCCTTGATAAAGAGGCTACGTTTATACAATGCAACCTGCGTATCCTTGATGCTGTGTACCTCTAGACAAACTCGATGCTTGCCCCCGCAAACACCTACGCACCATCACTGAACAACGATGGCCAGACAGCATAATTTCCAACGATGCACTATACAAGATATGTAATACATCGCCGCTGTCTGTAAAAGTCGCCCAGCAAAGATGGTCCATGTTTGGCCATGTGCTAAGGATGTCAGAAGGGACACCAGCACAGAGAGCGTAGGAATTCGCCCTACTCGGTGCCAGCAAATACAAAGCCAGTATAGGGCGTCATTGCATAAATCTGCTAAGCCTGCCACGAGGTGACCTCAGGAAAGCAGGACTTGGTACACTCAATTTAAGAATGGACCTGAGGAAGCTAATGATTTCGGCTGAGGACAAGACACAGTGGGCAACAGCGAAGAAGGGCTGATTGCAGCTGTAGGATATTTCTACTACTACAGCCGCAGAATACAGTAATCATACATACATTGAGGTTATCCCTGTTTCTGCCCTGTATTGAGGTTATCTTAGTTCCTGCCCTGTATTGATGTTATCCCGGTTCCTGCCATGTCTTGAGTCTATCCAAGTTCTTGCCCTGTATTGAGGCTATCCCATTTCCTGCCGTAATATTGAGGTTATCCCAGTTCCCGCCCTGTATTGAGGTTATTCCAGTGCCTACTCTATATAGAGGTTATCCCAGTTCCCGCTCGGTATTGGGGTTATCTGAGTTCCCACCCACCCTGTATTGAGGTTATCCCAGTTCCTGCCCTGTATTCAGTTTATCTAGCGAATGGTCTAAATCTAATCAGCAGTTAACACTCGATCCTATTGGCTATATAATTGTTCTCCAGGGTGTACAAGTTTGGATAGCGTGCTCAAATATAGTAGGCATACTTCCTGGGCCAGGCGAGGGAAATGCCTTCTCTTTGTATTTCCTCTGTGAAGCGACGGAAATACATTGTTTGAGCGGATCATATCTGCCTGTACACACAGAAAAAACACTTGTATAGCGAATTTATTCCCCGTCAGAACGGAAAATTACTGAATGAACCAGCAGAGCAATGAATTGATGAATCATCAGAGCAATAAATTAATTAACCATCAGCGCAATTAATTAATGAACGATCAGAACACTGAATTAAATAACCATCACAGCAATGAATTAACGAACGATCAGAGCAATGAATTAATGAACCTTCAGAGCAATAAATTAATCAACCATCACAGCAATTAATTAATGAACAATCAGTGCAATAAATTAATCAACCATCAACGCAATGAATTAATGAACCTTCAGCGCAATGAATCAATGAACCATCAGTGCAATGAATTAATGAACCATCAACGCAATGAATTAATGAACAACCAGAGGACTGAATTAATGCACCATCAGAGCAATGAATTAATCAACCATCAGAGCAATGAATTAATCAACCATCAAAGCAATGAATTAATGAACCATCAGAGCAATAAATTAATGAAAAGTCAGTGGAATGAATTAATCAACCATCAACGCAATGAATTAGTGAACCATCAATTCAATGAATTAATGATCCATCAGTGCAATGAATTAATGAACCAGCAACGCAATGAATTAATGAACCATCAATGCAATACATTAATGAACCATCAGAGCAATAAATTAATGAACATCAGAGAAATGAATTAATGAACCATCAGAGCAATTAATTAATGAAGATCACAGCAGTTAATTAATGAACAATCAGTGCAATAAATTAATCAACCATCAACGCAATGAATTAATGAACCTTCAGCGCAATGGATCAATGAACCATCAATACAATGAATTAATGATCTGCCAGTGCAATGAATTAATGAACCATCAACGCAATGAATTAATGAACAACCAGAGGACTGAATTAATGCACCATCAGAGCAATGAATTAATCAACCATCACAGCAATGAATTAATGAACCATCAGAACAATAAATTAATGGAACGTCAGTGGAATGAATTAATCAACCATCAACGCAATGAATTAGTGAACCATCACCGCAATGAACCAATGACCCATCAGTGCAATGAATTAATAAACCATCAACGCAATGAATTAATGAACCATCAGAGCATTGACTTAATGAACCATCAGAACAATGAATTAATCAACCATCAACACAATGAATTAATCAGCCATCAACGAAATGAATTAATGAACCATCGACGCAATGAATTAATGAACCATCGACGCAATGAATTAATGAACCATCAGCCCAATAAATTAATGAAACATTAGCGCAATGAATTAATAAACCATCAGAGCAATAAACTAATGAACCATCAATGCAATGAATTAATGATCCATCAGTGCAATGAATTAATGAACCGTCAACGCAATGAATTAATGAACCATCAACGCAATGAATTAATGAACCATCAGTGCAATAAATTAATGAACCATCAGAGCAGGGAATTAATGAAACATCAGAGCAGGGAATTAATGAACCATCAGCGCAATGAATTAATGAACCATCAGCGCAATAAATTAATGAACCATCAGAGCAGGGAATTAATGAACCACCAGAGCAATAGGTTAATCAACCATCAACGCAATGAATAAGTGAACCGTCAATGCAGTGAATTAATGAACCATGAACGCAATGAATTAATGAATCATCAGAGCAATACATTAATGAACCATCAGAGCAATAAATTAATCAACCATCAACGTAATGAATTAATGAACCATCAGCGCAATGAATTAATGAACTGTCAGAGAAGGGAATTAATGAACCATCAGAGCAATGAATTAATGAACCATCAATGCAATGAATTAATTAACTATCAAAGCAATGAATTAATGAACCATCAGCGCAATGAATTAATGAACCATCAACGCAATGAATTGATGAACCACCAGAGCAATGAATTAATGAACCATCAGAGCAATGAATTAATGAACCATCAACGCAATGAGTTGGTGAACCATCCGAGCAATACATTAATGAACCATCAGAGCAATAAATTAATCAACCATCAACGTAATGAATTAATGAACCATCAGCGCAATGAATTAATGAACTGTCAGAGAAGGGAATTAATGAACCATCAGAGCAATGAATTAATAAACCATCAATGCAATGAATTAATGAACCATTAGAGCAATGACTTAATGAACCATCAGAACTAATAGGAATTAATGACACATCAATGCAATGAATTACTTAACCATCAAAGCAATGAATTAATGAACCATCAGCGCACTGAATTAATGAACCATCAACGCAATGAATTGATGAACCACCAAAGCAATGAATTAATGAACCATCAGAGCAATGAATTAATGAACCATCAACGCAATGAATTGATGAACCATCAGAGCAATGAATTGATGAACATCAGAGCAATGAATTAATAAACCATCAATGCAATGAATTAATGAAATTAATGAACCATCTGAGTAAAGTCAGTGAGTTCTCCTACTCCCAATTAATTAAGTAGGGCAAGCTTATCTTCAAGGACATTCCATTCTAACAGCGTTGCGCGGTTTGCTATGTAAGATGTGATGTCTGGTCCAGTCAGCGAATGGAGAGGTAAGAATGATATTGACAAACTACGAGGCAGGTTGCTGAAAACTTCAACGTATCTTCATTACTGCGCCAGACATCATCGAAAGGCATTCTAATGGACCTTTCAAGTATATCCTCCAATCCTATGATGCCATACACAACTACGCGGCATGTAGGATGACGTAATGAATGACGTACATAAGTTCATCACGAACGCTTAAATGATGACGGGACTAAGCGCTGTTGTACGAATTGTATGTCTATAGTATTTAATAAACATACTGTTGAATATTTTGAAACCAATTTGACTGGGCGCTGTTGCTGCCATGGGCAGGAACATCACCCAGTCAAATTAATTCAAACATATTCACAAGCGTACCTTTGTAGTTATCTGAAAATTGACAGCCAGGAAATTCAGGTATCGATCAAATCCAAAACAGTGAACTGTGGGTGGAGCTTAGCTAAACGTGGGCGGGATATAGCTAAAACTGGATTCCTTCATTGTGCACGAGGAAAGTAAGAAACTAACAATATCAGAAAGTCTGTATCCCTTTCAGACACAACACCCGTGTGGAAATGCATGTGGATAACACGTAATACCCAGCTCGTGCCAGCCTGCTCATGCATGGCTATGAGAGAAGCTATGACAGTTGTTCCATTAGATGTACAAATTCTAATTCCTAACCAAAGCATCTTGCTACAACGATTTCCTTATTATCTGGAGCATCAGAAATCAGTTCTGACAGGAATCCAGGCATGTCTACTGATGTCTGATAGTATGCCTTATATATCACTCATTATCTTCCTCTGAACAGCATTTTCTTCAGCGTTCTTTGGTCTTATCTTCCAGAAGACCATGGCTAGCATATAGAAGTCTCAAAAGTATATACAGACTGTCTGACATACATGATATTGAATCTTTTTCACTGACAGAGATGCCTTTATGGCCTAGTGTGATCCGATTAATAATAATTTAGTTTTACTTGCATTGACAATCATTTGATTTTCATTACACCATTCCTTGACTGCATTCATGTCCTCATTTAAGTGATTTGTTAGAGTGGTAATACAATTGGATTTAAAATAAACTGTAGTGTCATCAGCATACATATCAGTGTTACAGCGATTACTATGAGATGGTAGATCATTAACAAAGACTATAAATAATAAAGGACCTAATATAGAACCCTGTGGCACACCATGCTTAACAGCCATGCGGTCTGCTAAGCTTCCAGACTTACTTACACACTGCCACCTATCCTTTAAATATGAACAAAACCACCTAAGTGCTGCATTATCAAATTTATATAATTCTAATTTTCTAAGTAATAGCTGGTGATCAATTACATCAAATGCCTTTTTAAAATCAATTAATACATTTCCAGTTATTTGCCCATCATCAATGGCTTTCGTCCATGTGTTAAGCATTTTAAGAAGGATTGTTTCACAAGAGTGATCTTTACGAAAACCAGATTGATTGCTACAAAGTAGATTGTACTGAGATAAATATTCAAACATGTGATTGTGAACATGACGTTCCATTATTTTAGATAAGATAGGAAGTATAGAAATTGGCCTATAGTTCTCAATATTGTTCACATCACCAGTTTTATACAAAGGAAAGATTTTAGCCCCTTTCCAATTTTCAGGAAATGTCATGGATTGCAGGCTAAGATTTATTATATAAGCTAATGGGAAACTAATTATAGAACTAACCATCTTTAAAAATTTAGGAGGTAGATTATCTAATCCTATTGACTTCTTTATATCAAATGCATTAAGTTGTTTTAACACAAAGTCTGGAGTTACTTCTGGAATGCTAAAGTAAATGGTTTGTGGAACATTTATTTCTACCATATGTTTTATCAAATCTATATACCGGCCTTTATTATTGTAGTCATAGGGAGGCTGCTGCTTCAATAAATTATCTGCTACATCAGAAAAGAAAATATTGAATGCATCTGAAATTGCTTTTGGATCGGACAACAAGTTACCATCTTTGTCAATAAAATGTTCAGTACTAGCATCATGTTTCTTAGGATTTAGTTTTCCTAGAATTTTCCAAATATCATTCTGACTGTTTTGATTCATAATACTTGTTTGTAGTAACTTTCGCTTACTTTTTTCTATTAAGGCTGTTGTCTTGTTGCGCCAGTGTCTATAATTTGGAGTATCTTTCATATCATAATAATTATCTCTGGTTTTCATAGCAGTTATAATTTCATCATTTAACCATTCAGGCAAGAATCTATGCTTAACTCGTTTTTCTATCATAGGTGCATGTTTATCTAGTATTCCCAAGAAAGATGTGACGAAGAATTCTAGAGCTTGGTTTACATCATTAATGACAAAAATTCTTTCCCAATGGAAATTTTCTATATCCATTTTAAATGAGTCTTCAAGAAATTGTGTCATTTTCCGCATATGGACAGTAGTATGACCTGATTTTTTAGGCTTTGGCTCCTTATAATTTAGCGCTGACACCACATCACTTAACAGTTTTGAGCTACGTCAATTAGAGATTTAAATATATCTTTCTGTTTAGGTTCATATCTGTCAATAATGGGCAATACTACCGATTTCGTAATCATACTATGCTCATACTTTGCAGGAATCAATAAAGTTTATCTTTCGGATGAACATCTATTAAGTGGACGAAAGAAATAGAACACATTCGAAAGTTATGTTTCTAATTTTTCTTTGAATGTTGACTTTCTACTGATGTACGACTGCGTTGTGACAATGGACGAATCATCAACCAAATTGACATATCGTTCCCAAGCATTATTCATTTGGAGTATATGCCCTCTTTTAGCAGAATAATGCCGCTTTTTGTAAAGTCAGAGTTTGCTGTACCATACCTTGTTTTATTGGTAGAGCTCATAAATATACTTGGGCATACTAAATGATATGTAGCTTTGACTCCTAGTAGATCACGCACCCCGATTAAACGAAGATATCTTTGTGGTCCACATGTGTAGTATCCATGATTTGGTCAATCATCTTTTAGTCATCACTAAGCTTTGCTGTAGGCGTTGCTTTGGGCGAACACATTGGCAGAAGACACAAACGCTCGAGTCTAATGCATCTACCTCTTTAATAATGTATAGTATTATTAATTTCACCAGCAGTAGCACTATTGCTACAGCTAACCGTATTATTGGACTACTTCCTTAGTGCAATCAGTACATATTTCCTCTTAGCTCTATCCATGTATTGCGCATCCAAGGTCTTGTGCCGCACTACTGTTTATGTACCATTTTTTCCTAGAACATTTTCAATGTGGCTTATCGCATCCCTATTCTTTGTGTCATGCAGTTTGTTCTACTGCTGGTAGCATTGTTCTCAGTTCAAAGTCACACATTATGAGCCACTGATAGAGGTCCCTTCATGTTTAGCATTGGATCCAATATTGCCTAAATGCATCCATATAAAGCATAGACAAACCTATAACTTGTGATCAACACATGTTGTTTAATGAGAATTGTCCTTTGTATGCACATTAAGATGTAACGTATTAAGATAAAGTGAAAAAATCATTTGTGGTTTACTTTCTAATATAGTTTCTAATAGTATCCTGGATCATTTGCGTTTATAAATATTTAAAATACACAACAATACGATATGTTATCATTGTGTGATTATTTTCTTATAAGCAAGATAGATGTCCAACATTCTAATTTCAGCTTTGGAACCATGATATTCATATTCAGCAGAATTATTTAAAATAACTATAATCGCAAATTTTTCCCAAAATGTCATTTGGAGTAACCTTTCCAGAGATCTTTGCTAGTTTAAAATGGATGCTTAAATGAAAGAATGCATTTTGCCAACAAGCGAGCTGGAACCAGTCTCCACCTGATGACATAACGCCAATCTATCCTAAAGATCGTCAATGAAATGTGTCGGATCAAATTGAAAGTGATCATATCACAATATTACGATGTTAAAGTAGCCGTTGTCACGATTTTAACAGAACCATGCATATGCCACACTAGCATGCACTTCGGGGGAGATGCTGATTCACACCTTTGCGCTTTGTCTTGCCATTGTACTTAGTGAGCCACCTCCAGCCCCCCCCCCCCAGCCCCAACCCAACCCAAACCCTACTACACCACACCCCACCCCAGTCCTCCCCCTACCCCTCCTTCCGACCTAGGTAGATTGATCCGTCCACTCAAACTCAAAGCACAACCATAAACTCGCACATTATGAAAGCGTGTGCTAAATCTAGTGACTATATCTAGAAATATCGAGTACGGTTTCACGTGGATAGGGTCAACTCCTTTCCCTCAGATCACACCAAAGATACCCATGTACATCATTAACAAATACGGTTCAGGTTTGTTTAATTAGAACACAGATGTTCCATTGATAAGTGTCTCGAGAAGCCTTCCAAACAAGTGTTTAGCACCTCCTGTGTCGACAGCGCCTCAAAGCGCTCAATATACCACTTATATAGGCATGTTAAGTAACCTTTTAACAGTCAAGATTTGTAAAAAAGAAGAAAGTGTTGCTCATTGAATGCAATCCATTTGCAGGCCAAGAGAAGACAATTTTAAAAGTGTTCCAATGGAATTTAGAAAAGTGTCTTTTAGTTGTCCTGTAAATGAAGGTTGTTTGAATATTATATGATCAAAGAAAATTTAAATTTGTGTATAATCAGTATCCATTTGCAGGCCAAGAGGAGACTATTTTTGAAAATCTATCACTGGAATGACTGGCTCGGTAACCGAGCCATTCATCACAGTGATACATTAAAAAAAATAGTCTTCTCTTGGCTTGCAAATGGACATTCCTCAACACCACTGAAGAGACTGCTTTAGCCGGTTTTACCATTAAATTATTAAGTTGACACAAGATGGGATAAAAACATTAGAAAATGGTGGGAAATAACTTGTGCCAAATATTAGATGTTTAACATGTCGGAGTACACTCCCTTAATATAAGATACAATGTATTAGACCATTTGAGTGCACCAACTATTATTTTCATATGCCTTTTTCATTAATATTTACAACAGTTTGCAGACACCCGCAGCTATCCACGGTGGAGGAATCCGATCTGTGACTCAATCATCTGACGTCATTATCAAAATTTGGTCACTTGTCAGCTGACGTCACAATCAAATTGATACATGCCGTCACGAAGGAGAAAGGTCTGTCACGAATGTATATGAATTACGTGTCTTTGATGAATTTACTGAATGAGCTTAATAAACATTCTGTTCGATATTTTGAAACTAATGCAAATGGGAGCTGTTCATGCAGCAAGGACACGCAGTCAAATTAGTTTCAAAATATTTAACATCTTACCTGTAATCTTACGTTGAAATTAAGATTTTGCGCCTGCACAGTTCAAAATGTTAAAATCGATTGGACCACACATAAATGTGGGTGGAGTTTAGTTAGATATTGGCGGGTCTTGCAGATCACCCCGCACGCCCGGAGGTCCATGTGAATACAGACCTATGCAGACAGATTCCAGATAATGAAAGTTATTGCTTCCAAAGATAGGTAGTCGCAAAATAAGAAAATTAAGTGAGTTGACTATGGCCTGAGGCCCTTGTGTGATTAAGCATCAATATGAAGGAAATTTAATTGCGAATATTAAGTCTTTTAACGCTATGACTCTAGAGCCCTATTTCTAATATAATTAGGATATATTCTTTAACCTCATTCGTTTCAGCTTTAGTCGAAATAGTTTCAGAATATTCAATGTTTGTTAACTATTTAATGTACTAAGTTAGTGTAAATTAATGTGGAATAATCTACGTATAAGTAAAAGGTCATATGTCATAAGATCTAGTTCACAGAATAATTTCCACCCGCCTTGGTAGACGATCAATGGCGTATGACGAGCTTCCATAATAATCTCTCCTCCGGATTCATTGCCCTAATCAAAATATTTATTCCACCAGGAATTCGTATTATGGAAATCGCTTAGGAGGTTTGGCATCTTATTGGGTTCTTAATCACATGGAAGATAATTATGCCAAGACTACGTTATTAGCCGACACGAGACAGCAATCTTCCTTATTGACTTTTCGCGTCAGATTTTCTGCCTCATATCAAGCAAAGTTATGTCAATATTTACATTCAGCCCTGTCCGGGAGATTCACCCGCATTTGGACCCAACAACTGTTGCTTCCTAGAGGCAGGTGATGTAACGACCACCGGTCTTATTGGACCACAATCGTCTCGCGTTAAAAGGCGTACACTCTAACATCCTTACTGTCTATTGAGAATACTTGCATGTATTTCGTGGGGGGGGGGGATAGGGCATTAAATGGTATCCTGCTTGTTTGCCTGCCTGTCTGATTGCCTGTCAGCCTGCTTGCAACAGCTTTCCAATAGTTGCCCGCCCACGTCACATCTGACCATACCTCTAGTACATTTTACGTGCGCTCGAGCGCTTCTCATAGATAAATTTCCTACTTTCTTCTACAATGACGTTTCCCCTACCTCTACCTCTACCATGATTTCGCCTAGCTTAATTTTCACTAGTCTGACTCGTCGGACTGAGTGAGAGAAGAGGTGGGCATTAAAGTGTTTCATACATGTTGAGCTGGGAAGTGATTCGCGTTCTATCGGCCATATTTCTACTATGGCTAACTGCAGTGTTATTAGTTAGTAGACAGATACAACGATATGCTTCCCCTAGTCCATATACGGAACTTGCTGGTAAACAAGTGGGTAAGTGAGTTACAGAACGGACGAGCGAAGGAGATGTGGGGGGAATATCAGTAAACTTCGCTAAAAGCTTGTCATTATCTTTTCACCTAGGATGCCCGATGGCATACGGATTCACGGGATTCACGAGTACAGTTTTACCCACACGGCCACTCGCACATGCCCAACGACAATAATAATGATGAATAATTAATGCAGACATTGGTGACTCGCTTGGGTGCTTCAATAGCGGAATGGTGCGGAGGCTAGTCACTGTTTTACGTCTCTCATTGACTAGTCTCGGTGGAGAAACCGTGTACCTAATCTCTTATGCCTGGGACTGGGGAAAATGATTCTACAAGGCAACACACCCCCCTCCAAATGGAAAGATGTGAGAGAGAGAGAGAGAGAGAGAGAAAGAGAGAGAGAGAGAGAGAGAGAGAGAGAGAGAGAGAGAGAGAGAGTTGGCCTCTCTTGATGGTACAGCTACTGCTGCCGTTACTCGGCTAATGCACTACGCATTTTTGTTGACACGAAGCGGCGTACCTGATCCTGCTACTGGACCTGTTTTCTGTACGCGTTGTTCGTCTGCTGCTGGGATATTATTGGTGTGTATCGTGTCTCTCATGTCTCGCTGTGGAACGACTGGTGTGAATAGTATGCACGTTTGTAGGACACAGCTATCCCTAGCGCGTTATTACTTCGTTATTGCCTTCCCACGCATGATATGCGTGTTTCTGTTCTAAGCATGGGCCTTGTTCAATGATGCACACAGCTGAATTTGAAAGTTCTGTTTATTATTGTTTATTTGGTTGTTCTTCAGTATCCGTAAATTCGGCTCTTTGTTTCCCCATGTTGTAATACGATTACATCTTTATGCACAAAACAGTGTATTCTTCTTTCTTCATCATTTATTCAGTGGACAGCATGGCACTGGTGTTTCTCATTGACGGTTATTTATATAATCATGCTCTTTCGATATCTACGTTGGATCAATGGCTCAGTTGATCCACCTAGCTATCTTTCTTCCACTCAGAATACAGCACTTTTTATACTAAGCGAGGAGAGCAAGCCACGACCCCGGTCTATCAGAGCGTCTACTTTGGCGGGTCCAGTGACTGACGGGGTGGTGTTCAGCGGCCAGACGTGGTTGCCGCGCGCACCCGATAGTGAGGTTGCGAGAACACCAACGTGGTGGTTCTCCTGATCTAGACCAGCAAGCTTTAGCTTAATTTCCAAGATTATTTCGCATTTGTCTTCCTCGCGTTTCAAGCTGAACGAAAGTATTTGGAATCAAGGGAAAGGTGGTTGTGTTCTGGAGTTCCATTTACCACTTTCTCTCCATGCTGCTAGACCGATTGTATTAACAGTAAGAAAGACCAAGAAACCACCCAGATCGCTTTCCTACTTGAAACCAATTTTGTTTTTGAACAGCTTCCAAGAAGTTCTCTCAGTTATGGCATTATCTGGAATCAGAGATAACATTGACACATTTATTGAAACCTGGCATAGTAGGTTTAAGAGAGGACTTAACTGCTATGATATAGTCTGGACACAACAAATGTTGACATCAGTAGTACTACCACATCATTGGGGCGTCTACAAGATGAGAATCAATATGTCACGTTTGATACAATCAACAGAACACAGGTTATTCAATTTCTCCATTAAGCTGGCTGCGATGATGATGAACTACGCCTGGCTAAATGTTTGCATTAAATCAGGGATTTCTACACAGTTTGAAACATTAATAGGCTCACCACAATATGATCGCCGCAGCTCGATCATCTTTTCAAAACACTCGACAAGAGCAACCCCTCCAATCTCCATGATGCGTATACCACTAGATATGAAGTATGCAGATGATGTATATTCGTGAGGAAAACGTTCCTTTTGATGCGCTACTTCCAATAGCTGCAGAGCAACATGGCGGTAAACCTCTTTGTGAATGAAGCCAACACAGAGTTCACTCAGGTATACCTACACAGCACCAGAGAAATGAACGATGACCGGTCTTCTCCCACTCCCACCCACCCCACCAATCAGGGCCCTTGGTAGTGGTGGAAAAACATAATCTTGTGTTCCCTCCTATGCCGCTCTACCGGCATTGGACCTCGCGGGGTAACAGGAACTATCACCTTCCAGTCATTTTGGAAGTTATGCATTCGTGACTCTAAAATCCATATGAAAGTCAAGAAGCGTTTCCATAATTCTGCACATTTGCAAAGCTGGGCAGCTTGAAACACCATCTTAAACAAACATGGCTCATACCATCACACACATTTGCGAGCCATTACAAACCATCGCAAGCCACATAGACTAATATCAAATGTAGCACTCTACGAACTGTGTGATACAGAGCCACTATCTGTGAGGGTATCACAACAGTGATAGTTTATGTTCGGACATGTTCTACGAATGCCAGAAATTAGGCCTGTAAAGAAAGCACTAGAATTTGCAGTGGTAGGTCACAACTGGTATTAGGCACGAAAAGGACACCACAACATCAACCTGCTAAGTGTCTTGCGATTAGACCTAAAGGAATGCGATCTAGGACCACTAACCTAAAGGTGCATATTCACATGAGAATACCCGACAATAAAAATGTTAAAAGTTAGATGTTTAACTTGTGCGCCTAGATGTAATGAAAAAGAGTAAATCTTAACATATGATGATTTCCTTCTGCATAAATCAATATAATATTTTGGTTGTGAATTTCGAATTAGGTGCTCGTCTTCTAATTAAATTTTTGATGCGATGAATAAAGGAAACATGCCAGTATTTGACACATGTGTTGGGAATTCTAAAGCACATTGTTCACGAGCGTATTATTGTGTCATGTATGAGTCTGAAATCCACGTTTTCTTGGATACCTCCTCCAAATTTCCCACCCCTTCTGCAGCAGTAAAATTGTGCAAACCTACTAATACGATTTTTCCCCATCCACATCATTTGCTCTAATTTTCACTCCCGTTCTAGTCAACAGACGGAACTTAGTGAATACAGCAAAGTGAGCAGTCGCTACGAGCGCAATGAGAAGAATAAGAACGTTGGTATCAAGAGACCAGACATCGATGGCTTTCAGATTTAACTCGCGTAAAATATCAAGCATGTGTAGAGGAAACAGTGTGCCAGCCGCCTCATTGGTGTGAGGTATGGGTCTGGGTTGGCCTGCTCGACATTAGTTTGTCTCGATATGACATTACTGGCCCCTGTGTGGATTCGTTGAGTGCCTTCAGTAGAGGTTCACCAAGTAGCACAGCGAACAATGATTTTGTTCAATAGGAGTTATTTTAGTGGACCTTGACTTCCATTGCAAATAATTTTCTGTTCGTTTGACTCGAGTTTTGATTTTCAGAGATATCTACATGTACAAATAGACGGGACCGGTACCAATAGATAGTTGTTAAACAACTGACTGATCATGTGCACGGAAGCTGTCTTGTAATAAAAGATCTGCGATCTTCCGAATACTTTGTAGAACTGCCAATTCATCAAGAATAATCAGTTTTCATGTTCATCGCTCAGAACAATTTGACCACGCATGGCCTCCTCAATATTCACGGCTTCCTCCAAATCTACATCAGCATTATTACTTAGAACTTCCTCTGGATTCTCAGTCAATTGTTGGTTTCTACCGGTAACGGGTAGAGCCTCAACTGTATGCGTGATACTGCTTTTATATACATGTACCAGGATGAACGAACATTGGTCTTGAGATTAAACACATCTCCTAGTTCCCCGTCGGTGGCTGGCAACCTTGGAAACAGCTACGGATGATACTCCTTGCTCACACGAAACCTCGTAGGAGGTTGCTTCTCCTCTAGCAGTTTGATGGCCTGGAATCGGTCACCAATTTCAACTATTTCATTGTATGCCAGAGCGAGTCACTTGAGTCTGTCAATGTACGCTTCTTAAGAGAGGTCTAGTATGCTGCTTGTCGCTCTATAGTATGTCCGCTTTTTGCTTCCTCAACTATCATTTCCTTGAGGGGTGTGCCAACAAATAGGTCTTACCCTGATAGTGCAGGTGAGTAGAATCTCTCAACTTCAGGGCATCTATTGTCGATTGTGGAGCAATCTCTCCAGAGAGTTGGTAATGATCCATTCTGGCTTCCGTGGAGCCACTTGCTCGAGCAGACTTGAAAGTTACAAACAATTCGCGTGAGCTCAGTTTATGTGAGAAGAAAACTATCAATCATCTTACCAGTCTACGACAGACCTGTTATGCCACGGTCGTCTCCTATTCTCTCCAGTATTTTTATATCTTGCTGCAGAAGCTGGGCATTAAACAGAGGGTTGAAAGAATGATCTTTTTTCCTTGAATATAAATCCGTCATATCTTCTGCTTGCAAAGCTTTCATATGTGCCCAATAAAAGGAATGATATACCAATAATCGTGGCTCAGGAAGTATTTGCTTTGTTCATCTAGCGCCAAAGGACATTAACCACACCAGACCCCCATGATCACTCTGTCGACAAGGACTGATGGGACGAAGCAGAGTCTTCGTGTGCGCTGTATAAGGGGCCAAACAAAGAACCTTTCCAGTTTTGCTAAGCCTAGACCACCTCTAGCTAAGCTCCACCCACATCTCGCTTGTGTTGGGATCGATCGATCCCTGAACTCCCGATTATCAATTTCCAGAGAACTATACAGCTCCCAGTCAAATTAGTATCAAAATATTTAACAGAATCTTTATTAAATAGTAAAGACAAACAATTAATACAACAACGCATAGTCCGTCTTCAATTATGCGTTTGTGATATACTTATCTACCTCATACATGGCGTCATAATGTCAGCATTGACTATGATGACATTCTGCACGTCACGTAGTTAATTATGACGTCATAATGATGGATGGATAGAGTGGAACGGTCTATTAACAAGGTCTCTAGACTTGTTCATTTTCTTACATATACTCACTGTAATGGGGTTTTATACGCTCAAAGACTTTAATTGAATTGAATCACGCTCGTGTAGACTCAAACTTAATTCCTCTCACATCGCTATCCCAGACGCTTCTCCTTGAGCAACTTGAAACTTCATTGATAAGGAGGCAAGGCCGTTCAAAACGTGGCACTATGCTCCTCCGTTGATGCTTTTCCAGTGAGGATAGCTCGTAAGATTGTCAGAGAGGAAACAACTATCTCGATGGACACCGGGTAAAAGCACTGCCTTCAATAAACTTCTCCAGGGTATGCAGAGTAGCGAAGTATATACTCAACTCACCAGTGCGAACCACATAATTGTTGTTACCTACGGATTGTTGTAATTTGAGAGCACACTCATAGAGATCTAAAGCGATGATATGCTATGCTATACTTATCCGGTCCAGCAACCGCTACAGCTACCTCCTGTCTGAGCATAGGGATTGTATACAGAATTGTGAAGGCTGTTCCAAATTGCTTGGAGAGAGGCACACTCATTTCACACTGTCCGTCTTCTTTTTACATTAGCCCCTCACATAGTGTCAAATAGGGACTTCGTTGCAGCCCATATTGGCATCAGATCTTGCTCCTCAGTTTCAAAGTTTTGTGATCTTGTTACAGTTTCAGAATACTATCTCTCTTGCTACTGCTTGGATCACCACTACACAGACGAGGCTGCTTTTGATGAGAATATGGTCAGCATGGCCTGCACTTTCAGAGAGGGTTCAGTTATTATCGGGGAAAAAAGCTGGTCTGTTTGTCATTTGTTTTTTATGGGTTGTGGGTTGATGTTTATGTCTTTGAGCGTGTGCATTGCCGATGCAGTTCACTAGTACCTCTGCACGGTCTTTACACTTGCATAGAGACGGCACATCTGCTCTGTGGTCTATGCCATATGTATCAATGTTGAGTGCGTTTGGAAAAATCATGGGCTCAATATATATTGGCCGTAACGTAAATGTATGGTCATGGCTACTGAAGACCTCGGATCGTTGATTGGGAATCCAACAAACTATCAGCCTCCTGATCCAAGTAATTATGTAACTGATAGATTTTTAGATTCCTGTTCAGAGCCCCTGACTGGCATGGTCTTCCCATACGGTCATGTCATTACATACTGAGTATGAGTAAGGTATAACCTCAATTAAACCCAATTGACCTCGGGATATGCCTCAATCAATGGGTCATCCTAAGCATTTTCAGCTTGTACACAGTGGTCGAGTGGTTGATGACCTTGTATACCGTCTCGATGGAGACAAGGGTCGATGCCATCCAGGCTCAATGGCATGCTCTAATATCAAGACCAATAAATATCCATTGACATTAGCGTTAGGGTATGATATTTACCATGCAACGCCATGGAACATGCCGCCTTCTAAAGAAGATCCGGTAAACTATCAGTTTACATACTTCTATCACCTCGTTCAGACTATATATAATGAAATCCACCGTAAATATTTCACCTTGATCGTAGAGAATGATCATGGGACCCGGGAGGGGGTGGGGGTGCCACGAAATATGTCCCAGTCGATTCGACATACTAAAAACTACCAGTTTACAGTTACCCGTGCTTACATCATATCAAGCAGAGCATGCATTACTGAGATATGCCAATTTCCGTGTCGATATAGCCATAGTAATGGCAAGGTCATTAGAGAGTAGCCCACTTAATGGGGGCAAAACATAATTGGGCACATTCCATTTTCGGATTTCCTACATCTAAAAGATGGCATATCCACCTCTAGCTCAATCTTGGCATCGAAAAGCTACTGGGGCTAATAATGGAACACGGCCATCTTCTCTACTTGGTACAGCCTCTTCATCATCCAATTATTGCCATGTTGATTGATGCAAAGCAAAAACGTCAAATGATACGAAGATCCATGCCAATATTAAGTATATCATTACGTAATAGTAAGCTGTGCAATCTTTATACCACATGTTTGGTTAATATGTTTGCTCCACTCTGAATCTACAACACACGCCCCGCCCCATAAATCAATAATTATATGTTTAGCATAAATAACTATAAGATAGATACTTTTAAAAGCATGTTTATAAGTATAGCACGACGCTTACTAAGATGTAAGACCTCCCATCGAATGCGGCAGATGCTGACGTGGTTTAACTCGTTGACAGATACGGGCGCGGGGAGATTGAAATGGGTACTCTCTTCGCCCTGGAGATTTTGTTAACACTCGATGCTGAAAGAAGGAAAAGACCATTATGAGAGAGGTTTTTTTCAAAAAGAAATACGAAATTATTGCAAAATAAATAAAGACATAATACATAATACATTTGTGACTTAGAACATACACATAGGACAATAGACCAAACGTTGCATCTTGGGAAGTAAAACGTTATTACGTTGGCGAAAACCCACTACATCGACTGTCTTAGTCGATCAATAGCCTCGCCGTCAGGCAATTTTCTATATTGGTAATCTCGGTAACTTTGTCTCCAGCTAATCGTCATTTAGTAAACATGGGCCTTGAGCAAGAATCCTCTGAGTGTAAGAAGATAGACTTATAAACACTGAAAATGTGCATGGTCACGTACATTGCCAATAACTAAGCTCTGATATTGAGATGTCTTATATAACGGGCAGACTTCAGAGAACGGATCAAACATTGATTTATTCAGAAGCCTACAGTCAGGCATGTTTAGAACGGAGGCATCTTTAGGATTTGTTAGCTGGCAATACGCATACTAACGCTTTGACTGTTGAAATGCCAGTCTCGATTTCAAGACTATAAGTTTACGTGCTTACATCTCTTGATAATCTTGAAAGAAATCTGACTCGGAGTTGTTTTGGCTCCAAATAAAATTATCTTCAAAACACTCAACAGAATATGTCCTTAGATAACAGGAATTTGCTCCTTCTGATCTGTATGGTTCAGATCATTAACCCTTTAAACCTCAAGAAAATTTCAACTTTCTCATAGAAAATGTCCATTTGCAGACCAAGAGAAGACTATTTTTGAAAATTTTAATAAAATCTCCAATTTTGAAAATATTTCAAGGAAGTTAACTCTTGAAATTAGGCTCACTCCGCCACCAGCAGGTAAGTAAAAATGGATTGGCAGCCCTGCCGTTATGGGGGGGGGGGGTGTATGGGGCGGGGAGAGGGCACGCACCCCGCGTACCTCCCCCACCCTTAGATCCACGGCTGATGTTATAACCACAATGAAATCGCTAACATAACCCTTACAGAATGTAGGAAAAGTGAGATAGGAGAACAAAGATGTATATCTCATCAATCAGATCATTATTATGGATGAGGCTTAGCCTACGATAAATGCCACTATCATTTTAGCCTCTCTAGGGGCGAATGATGATGAAACTATGTCTGTCCATTCCATAGAATGGTCTGTATTTACTCATGTTAAAACTTCATTTCCCATGATTAATATATGTCATCGATTCTCCCAAAACACGTGGTATAAAGACACAACCACCGACTCAGATCCAGCAGAAAGAGTTCGCAATCTGTTTCAGTGTTTGCCCAACACCGGGGCCAACAGAGCATTACGAAATGTTCATTTAATGGTGTGGCAGGTGTGGGTGGTTCCGGCTGTATTAGTGCAGCATTCCCGTGGTCGCGCTTATAGTGTGAGGAGCACCATCATTTTGAGGAGGACCAACATTTTAAGGAGCACCAGCATTTTTAGGGATCATCATTTTGAGGAACACCATCATTTTGAGGAACACCATCATTTTAAGGGGCACCAGAATTTTAAGGGACACCTGCATTTTGAGGATCACCAGCATTTTGAGGAATACCATCATTTTAAGGGGCACCAGCATTTTAAGGGGCACCCGCATTTTAAGGGACACCTGCATTTTGAGGGTCACTAGCATTTTAAGGGGCACCTGCATTTTGAGGGACACCTGCATTTTAAGAGGCACCAGCATTTTAAGGGACACCTGCATTTTGAGGGACACCTGCATTTTAAGGGACACCTGCATTTTGAGGGACACCTGCATTGCGAGGAGCACCATCATCTTGAGGAACACCATCATTTTGAGTGGCACCTGCATTTTAAGGGACAGCAGCATTTTAAGGGGCACCTGCATTTTAAGGGACACCTGCATTTTGAGGGACACATAGCTGTAGTGTAAATAGTGTTCCTTTATTATAATCTTTGGCATTACCAAAGCGATAGTAAGTTCCTATATACATACCATTCTTGCATTGCGTATCCACACACAATCGCGCAATTTGGGAATCCGATATGTCACTCAAGTATCTGACGTCATAATCAATTACGTCAGTAGTTGGTTGACGTCACAATCGCAATGACGTATCTAATTGGTCCATGAACATTGAAAGTCCGTCAAGCGTACGAATTGTATTGTTTTGATAAAATTGCAATATTAAACAAATATTCTGGTGACCATTCTGAAACTAATGTGAGTGGACGATGTTTCAGCAACAGCACCCAGTGAAATTAGGCTCAAAGTCTTCAACGGTTTACCTGTATAGAAACTGTGAAATTTGGATTCTGGGAATTCATGATGCAAAGTACATAAATCGATTCCAAAACACGTACATAGTGGGCGGAGCTTATTTAGGCATACCTAGAAATGGCTACCTGCATTTAGCCTCATATCACCAAATTATCCACACGGATATCATCTCACTGATCTATCCAATTATCCATACGGATATTACCTCGCCGATCTATCTAATTATTCACACGGATATCACCTCACTGATCTACCCAATTATTCACACGGATATCACCTCACTGATCTATCCAATTATCCACACAGATATCACCTCACAGATCTATCCAATTATTCACACGGATATCACCTCACTGATCTATCCAATTATTCACACGGATATCACCTCACTGATCTATCCAATTATTCACACGGATATCACCTCACTGATCTATCCAATTATCCACACGGATATCACCTCACTGATCTATCCAATTATCCACACGGATATCACCTCGCCGATCTATCTAATTATTCACACGGATATCACCTCGCCGATCTATCTAATTATCCACACGGATATCACCTCACCGATCTATCCAATTATCCACACGGATATCACCTCACCGATCTATCCAATTATCCACACGGATATCACCTCACTGATATATCCAATTATTCACACGGATATCACCCCACTGATCTATGCAATTATCCATACGGATATCACCTCACCGATCTATCCAATTATCCACACGGATATCACCTCACCGATCTATCCAATTATTCACACGGATATCACCTCACTGATCTATCCAATTATCCATACGGATATCACCCCACCGATCTACCTAATTATCCCCACGGATATCACCTCGCCGATCTACCTAATTATCCACACGGATATCACCTCGCCGATCTATCCAATTATCCACACGGATATCACCTCACTGATCTATCCAATTATCCACACGGATATCACCTCACAGATCTATCCATTTATCCACACGGATATCACCTCGCCGATCTATCCAATTATCCACACTGATATCACCTCGCCGATCTACCTAATTATCCACACGGATATCACCTCACTGAGCTATCCAATTATTCACACGGATATCACCTCACCAATCTATCCAATTATTCACACGGATATCACCTCACTGATCTATCCAATTATCCACACGGATATCACCTCACCGATCTACCTAATTATCCACACGGATATCACCTCACCGATCTATCTAATTATCCACACGGATATCACCTCACTGATCTATCCAATTATCCACACGGATAGCATCTCACTGATCTATCCAATTATTCACACGGATAGCATCTCACTGGTCTATCCAATTATCCACATGGATATCACCTCACTGATCTATCCAATTATCCACATGGATAGCACCTCACTGATCTATCCAATTATTCACACGGATAGCATCTCACTGGTCTATCCAATTATCCACACGGATATCCCCTTACTGATCTATCCAATTATTCACATGGATAGCACCTCACTGATCTATCCAATTATTCACATGGATATCACCTCACTGATCTATCCAATTATCCACACGGATATCACCTCACTGATCTATCCAATTATCCACACGGATATCACCTCACCGATCTATCCATTTATCCACACGGATATCACCTCGCCGATCTACCTAATTATCCACACTGATATCACCTCGCCGATCTACCTAATTATCCACACGGATATCACCTCACTGAGCTATCCAATTATTCACACGGATATCACCTCGCCAATCTATCCAATTATTCACACGGATATCACCTCACTGATCTATCAAATTATCCACATGGATATCACCTCACCGATCTACCTAATTATCCACACTGATATCACCTCGCCGATCTACCTAATTATCCGCACGGATATCACCTCACTGAGCTATCCAATTATTCACACGGATATCACCTCGCCAATCTATCCAATTATTCACACGGATATCACCTCACTGATCTATCAAATTATCCACACGGATATCACCTCACCCATCTACCTAATTATCCACACGGATATCACCTCACCGATCTATCTAATTATCCACACGGATATCACCTCACTGATCTATCCAATTATCCACACGGATAGCATCTCACTGATCTATCCAATTATTCACACGGATAGCATCTCACTGGTCTATCCAATTATCCACACGGATATCACCTCACTGATCTATCCAATTATCCACATGGATAGCACCTCACTGATCTATCCAATTATTCGGGTTGGCGAAATAATGACTTATATGGAAGGCCATTATTATTCAGGCAAACGCAGCCGAGTTGCTATACGTAAAGGGTTCAGATGCTTATTTTATAAATGAAACAAAATGGCTGTTCAAATTCGGCATCCAAACACCGATATCAAGGTTTACAGAACCAAGCCGTTTATTATTAAATGTATCATTTGGATAGCACAGTGTAGGCTATCGTGCCACACGCACGCGCAATGCACGCACGCATGCACGCGCACACATATGTACTAACCTGAGCACATACACACCCATACATATCATCAGTGGTGAAGGATGGATGTAGTGGTTGTGGGTTGACATGCGCTAATGTGGTGCAGGTCAAAGACACCCATTGCTTCCATCGTTTCAGATAGAACCGGTTTGTGTCAGAGTTATTACTGTCCCGTTTTAGTTAACACACATGACATCTAAACGCGAGAATGAGGTTTGATACATGAAGGAATGTGTTGCGTAAACTCTGCTTGGCACTAACCCTCATACACTGATGATTGTAACGAATTTGTTACATGGACGTTCTATAGAAATGATTCAGGATGGAATCATTTTCACTTCACGAACTGACTGTTAATGAATTGTCACAATAGATATCCGTGGAATCGAATATTTTGAAAATCCATCATAACAGGTTTGTTATATAAAACTGCAGTAAAATCCATCAAACTGAGTCGGTTCCAACCAGATCGCACGCCATCTTGTATTGTTTAATCGAGAGGGTCCGAGCCCTTTAATTGGCTAATGATGATTCCAAGTAGGCTTCGCATTCGGAAATTTCCGTGACTGTTCGTCGGTCGGAAAATAGACCGACGGTTTCCTTTAAATAGAGGATGGCGCGAAAGCTGGGCATCTTGTTTAAACGCAATTTAGCTATCAGCTCCTAGCTCGTGTTCACCTAAGATCCGAGGGATCCAATCTTGCGCTCTCGTTAAAATTCGGATTTAGAATATTTTCCAAATTCAATTAAACATCCGTTTAACATTTCCAATAGCCTGATAGGATAGCAGCTGATGTAGATCATACATTTATATTGTATGCGTAATAGTATTATTATTATTATTATTATTATTATTATTATTATTATTATTATTATTATTATTATTATTTTGTGAAGCTAACGCTTCTGTCTACTTTGAAATCGTTGTACAGTATCAGTTTAATAAAATCAACTTCTCTTCTTGGTATTTCATAAACGCCTCGTAGTGTGCGTTGTTATTGTAATAGAGTGTTCCTGCAGCAAACTTTTGAATATAACTTAGGAGCGACACCTAGGCTTTCTTGGCAATCTTCTGAGCAGCAGATCAGGCCCAGCAGTGCGATAAATATCACATTAAGTTGTGAGGTCAGTCAGCGCTGCATTTATAACACCATCTTAGAATCGATTTACTACTTTGTACCATATTAAGAATCGATATAACATCGGCAATCATCTTATAATCGATTTACCATCAGTCACAAGAGCACTTTGCGATCTTAGCAAAGTCTTGCATACCTCTCTTTCGTGACTTCGTTTAAAACTGTATCTTTTCAGTACTTCAGTGAAAATGGACAACAGGCGGGTGTGGGTGTAATTTCTATTGGAAATTTTCATAGCTATTGGATAATAGTTAAAAAGAATATCAGTCTGTATGTTTGATCAAGGGGTACTTTCCTTGATTGGAGTGCGATATTAACATCTGAAATTGGTCACCATGCAACATTGCACTGCGTCACTTAACTGATTTACTTTTTCATTTATATGATGCTAAAGCATTCTGTAATGGACGCTTGAGCGATGGCGACCTACCCTCTGCATAATTGTCCTGCTATATGTTGTCTTCATTTTGAATTTACCTGAACATAATACAAAGACTGTTGTTAAGACTTATCTGTAAAAGAAAGATTGATCATTTTATTGTTTGGTGGTTCGTTTTACTTTTTTACTCTCTTTCTGAAACACACCGTTGCATAAATTGGCTGCCAATGGGCTATGGAATGAGACAATGGAATATGATTTTTGAAAGAAAATATGTATTGTCGTAATATGATATTGAGGAAAACAGCATTCCGAGGGGCACACATGCATTTTGGAAACATCAAGGGAAATACTTACAGAAACAAAATTGAGGAGAGTTTCAAAATCTTGAGCCATGGGTTGAATTGTTACGTTTCACCAACTATTAGCCAAATTGTCGACTAGCATTTTGAGGGACAAGTTTCTTTTAGCGTGTCAGATTCAACCTTTAAAGGAAATAACACAAACGTTATTTTCATGTTAATTCACATATGCACTCTAAGTTAATAAACACCCTTCATCACTATCCAGAAAATGTATCGCTAACATCTATTATTGCGAGCTCCGTGCCATTTTAAGAGCGCCAGCATTCAGAGGGGTGCCTAGCTGTCACTATAATGGCTACGCTACCGGACTTGGTAGAAATCTAAGTTGACAGTTAGGATCGCGAATAGTGTCCCTTTATTATTTTCATGTTAACTCCCATATGCAATCTAAGTTAATAAACAACCATCATCATGTCCAGTACATGCATTTCAAACATCGAATCTGGTGAGCTTCCTGGCATTAAAACATCCCAACGTTCTGAGTGGCACCAACCTATAGGCGATTCTATGAAACTCTGTTTTTGTCCAAACTTGTTATTATTTGTGTACCACGTGGTCGTTGAAGGTAAATGCATATTCTTGCTGCACGTTATCGCTATGTGTTCTTTGTCTCAAAACTGTAGAAAACTTATATAGTATTATGTAAGTAAAACAGGCGTGATCATAAGGTATATTAACTTTATTAAAACTACTGACTATGATATAGAACGATACACGATTTGAATAACGGTTTGTGCAGTACGAAAGCTGGGCTAGAACTGACCTTTGATACAGAGATTGGATATAATGAAGCTGGTGAGAGAGCATTGGCTTGAGATTGTTTTATGAGAGAGTCTGGGCAGCCACCATAGGATTCAGATATAGTTTAATTGCTCTAATAGGGTTATGAGTTCAGATCAGTACACTACATCTCTCCACTCTTGTGAATAATTGTCTACAGTAAGAAATTATGCAGTTATATTGTAGAAAATGATACAATTGAATATTCCATTAAGCTTATATATGACAGATATAGTCGCAATTTCAAAGGGCCAATTTAAACAAACTTACTGGGGATGCGTTGACTACACAGTGCCCTGGCCAATCAAGGGAATTATTATGTCCCTATCTGCACTGATTGGCCCATAAAAATGCTGTACAAAATAACGGTAGGTAATATTCCATTGGTTGCAAATTTGGTGTATAATATTCTGCTATGAGTTCCACGTGTAATATCCAGTAACATACGTGCTCCAGGTGGAATTAGTATGCATGATGCATCTTATGCCTGTTGCAGAAAGTGTATTATTCGTTGGATGGTTTATGTAAACGGAGACGAAATGGCTAAAGATCTGTGTGAGTTTTATTCCCAATTCCTGAAATGCTCCCTTCCTTTAATATTTTCATGATGTCATCATTTTGCATAACTTCTTGGATTTCATTCAAGGTCATGGCTTTTGGAGTGGTTTTCGACTGATGAAATTAATATATTCATTAGCGATGTGTCTCTCTGCAAGCGTCTCTGATGACAACAGATGGCGTGATAGGTAATCGGCAGGATTTTGAGCACCTGGTCGACAAAACGCTTTGATGTCACGAGGTTGTAATCGTAATTGCCATTGCTCACTTCTGACAGGTAGTTCCGGCGTTGGTTTATTAGAAATGATTCGAATTGTTTGTGATCTGTTATCACTGTGAAATTTGTTCCATAAATATAAATATGGAAACGTTCACAAGCCCATATGATTGCCAAAGTGCCACGTTCTATCCGAGAGTATTGTTTCTCCACGTCGGTTAATGCACGGCTCGCATGCGCTACAAAAAGTGTTTGTTGTGCAGAATCTTTCTGTGTAAGAAATGCACCGAGAACTACTGCAGTAGCAACTACAATTATTTATATTTCCTTTCCAGGATAGTAGTGATTGTTGAACAGTAGTCATTGATAGGCAAGGCGATTAGTCCAAGTTCAGTTGCTGTTCTGTAACCTAATAATGATCCAGCACATTTGTCCACAACAAAAAATGATCCTACCGATATACATGATGTGGATTCTACGGTGGCTTCAAATTTTCCGACGATTGAGAATGGGACATTTGATGCATACACATATAGACGAGTGTTTGTGTTGTGTAATTTCAGACGCTTGTTTCGCTTGACAATGATTGCATAATGTTCGGCAACTATTAGGTTTACTGATGCACCACTGTCTATAATTATAGGTATTTGGACACCAGCTACTGTGATGCTAGTCTTAGGCTGTTTACCATTGGCACATCGTACATAGTTATCCCGAGATTTATTTCCATTAACTACAAATGTAAACTCGTCTTTCGAAGTTGAACTTTCTTCACTGGTGGGGTGTTCGTGCACTGTGCGCACCGTTCTGTTTTGACGCGATCTGGTCTGCAAACTTTCTGACAGTGGTCCATTTTCGAACATTTACGACATGTTTGACCAAACGCTGGACACGGCATTTGGTTATCGCGAGGCCGCCACTCTACTCCTCAATTGAAACAGGAACGTGATTTAGCAGTTTTATTCCGCATTGAGTTCCGCTGCTCTAGGGTTGCTGAGCGTTTCATGGATGTCAGCGAGTTCAAGTGATTATCTCGAGACATCGGCTGTTCCTTTGAATAAACCTGCGCGTCCGCACGTTCCATTCCGCGACCGGTCTGTGGATGTATCCGTATCGCGCAACACTCTACACTTGAGGCGATTAGAGGCACATTTTTTCTAACACCGGGTCTGCAGTTTGCGTCATCCGAATTGGTAAATTCACGCATTAACGATAGAGTCCGCAACCGCGTCGAAAACTGATCGGCCGATTCACTTGGTTCTTGCTTTGCTTGTTTGAACACGTACCTTTCATAACGAACGTTGATTTTCGGCAGGAAACATTCATCCAGTTTGTCAAAGGCAATTTTGTATGATTCTCCAGTGTCCGTTAAGCCCTGGAACACTTACAGGACCGATTCACCGGACAGGTGAAGCAATAACGCCCATGGTCGTATTAATGGTTCTGGGGGCCCTGGGTAGACGGGTGGTCTGGGGGCCCTGCTAAAGTTTTGAAATATGGATGCTCTCAGATGACTTCTCCTGCATATCTGTGGGTAAATATTGACCTTTGCTTGACCGGGAATCTTTTCTACTTTCGCTTATTTCCTCCCAAAAATAAATAGGATGTTTGCGGGTCTAGGGGTATATGGTGTCACCATTCCAAATGACACGGAAACAATTTGATCATTTCGTAACAACTCAGTTTTTTATATTTTACAAACAACTGCATCATTCATTTATTCAACCTATAGTATTATTTAAAGTTAGCACCATCTGATATTCATGAAATTGATTGGGCACTTCATTGAATATTTCCATTTGCAGACCAAGAAAGAGAGAGCCAGTCATTTCAGTGAAAAATTTCCCAAAAATAGTCTTTTCTTGGTCTGTAAATGGACATTTCTCAAGACACTGCATACGCCGTTTTTTTGCTGATCTATTGGTATTTATTTGGCAATATGTTTTATGCAATACATCACCTGTCACATCATTTTGTTGTTGATATACATATGAGCACTATGTGAATACGCCAGACAGCTGATAGTCACTTTATGCGAAGATCTTCTTTCTGACTTTATTGCAGGCAAAGGTTGCAATAAGGTCATCAAACGTTAGTTCCTGGAGAAGATCATTTTCTGTGCACAATAAGACCAATGCCTCGGTCCGCTGTTGTGTCATTGCGGACCGAAGTTTGTTCTTGATTCCAGCCAGTTTAGAAAATGACCTTTCTCCTGAACAATTTGTCACCGGGATTGTTAAGAATAACCGGAAGGCTACTACGACATTGGAGAACACAGTATGTAGATCTTTGATTAAGAGAACCTCTAGGCATTGTTGAGGTATTGCTGTACTGTTCTCCTGTTTCCGTAAGAGGCAATAAAACTGCTCAAACTCGTTTGAAAACGTTTCTACATTAATGCCATTTGGATAACACACTGCAAGCTGTTCTGCTTCTGTTCTCAATGTTGAAATTCCAAGTTTTTCTACCATTTCTTGAGTATTTGTTATGACATCGAAACGCAGTACCAAGATCTATTATTTCATATTCTACAAATCGGTGAGTAAGTCATGCTACTAATTTGTCACAAATTATATTAAAGGTTTCTATACGAAACCGACCACTTCCGCCCAGCACTGTATTTGGAGTGGTGCTTGCTTTCATCGTGGAAAGGTTTGCGCTGTACGACACGTTTACGTTCATGCTGATAGGTAGTGATGATTGATTTACTTAGGTTTTTTGCAAGCTCCTCAAATTCAGAGAATTTATCCCGTTGTGCTTTCACATAATCCAGTAGCGATGTAAGTAGTGCCACAGCAGTACCAAGATCTATTGTTTCAGACTGTAACTGACAACTGTAGAGGGGCGCCAAAAAGGGAGTTTGGGTGCCTCTCATCACCCAAACTACATGTTTTTAAAGCAAATTAGAAAATCCACACTTAGGAAAGAGCCATATTTCGCTCTAGAAATCCAGGAAATGCCCTCTCGGAGCATCTGGATTTCGGAATTTTCCTGGGGAGACCCCTCCCGATCCCTCGCTTAAACGGTGGTCCTTTGCTTTTGCATAGGGCGCCAGAAACCCTAGGGCCCTCTGGTTCCATGCATCATTTCATTCATTTTGACTAATGGAGAAGGCTCCACACTGTGGGGCCCCTCATCACAAATCAAGCCATCAACAAGATCAGAATCATCATATTAAAGCAGTACACCTGAATCATTGTAAATCACAATGATTTTTTACATGTACTGGTTTAAATCTGATAATATTGATGGCTTGATATCATTAAGAAGTAAATAACTCAATTTCAGAAAGGCTAGGCAGTCACCCTTGACACTTGGGGCCCTGGGCACTTGCGCCTTCTGTCCATAGGTTAATACGGCCATGGTAACGCCCGTTTTGCTGGTCATTTTCTATTGCCGCAGCATCCAAGTATATTGTAAATCTGTCCCTCCAAGATTTCCACTTAGAGCCTAATGATGCATGATCGCATCTGCACAAATGGAGTTCACATCAGTACACCACACCGTGCTCGTTTCATTATTACCCTCGTACCTTTAGGGGAAGAGGGTATTATGATCGCGACTGTCTGTCCGTCCGCCCGTCCGTCCGTCCGTCCGCCCGTCCGTCCATCCGCCCGTCAACCTGCCCGCCCGCCCATCCGCCCGACTGCCGATCAGACTGCCCGCCCCCCTGCACGCGCATGTGCGCACGTGTGTGCGTGAGTGCGTGCGTGCGTGTGCGTGCGTGTGTTCTTGTGTGCTTGCAAATTCTGGATATGAAAAACTGAAAAATCCTGAAAATCAGAAAAACTTTTACAATGTGATAAAAACTGGAGAGGGCATTGCTCTTGATCGTTTGTATTCCGCCGCCTGAGTTATTTGAACAATATCCGGTGGCAAATTTGATATTCCGAAACTGTGTTGGACTGAATTTCACACAGCAATCACTGCGAGTATATGGCTGTAGAGTATACATACGCTTGGAGAGAATGTCGCGTGTTTAGTGTCCAGTCTTTTATGGTTTAGACTGGATGATAAATACAGGTTATTTTTCCCATCAATATATTTCTCAAGCCGGGTCTGGAACATAACAGACTTGACATTAATGGGAAGACATTTTCTTAAATCGTGATATTAATATTTCACGCAATGGCATTTATGGCGCAAGGGAAAATGATAAAATCCAAGACAATTATCTTTGGAATGGAAACTCGTTGTAGCGACACATCAACATACATGTATTAATGTCAGTATACGCTTCTACAATAGTGACTTCCATTCATCGGATTCTTAACCCTTTCATGACGAAACCAGCCAAAGCCGGCCTATTCAGTGGTGTTGAGGAATGCGAATTTGCAGGCCAAGAGAAAACTATTTTTTGAAAATCTACCACTGGAATTATTGGCTCGATAAGCGAGCCAGTCATTCCAGTGGTAAATTTTCTAAAATAGTCTTCTATTGGCCTGCTAATTGACATTCAATAAGCAAATAATTTAATTTTCTTAAGTATAGCCATTATAGGGTTAATCCGTTAACCGTTGCAAAGAAGAAACGAGACATTCTTTACGACGTCAGGAATATTCTGTTTATTATTTTGAAACTAATCTGATTGCGCGCCTATGGTAGTAAAATGGTCCAGTCGAATTTGTTCCAAAATATTCTACTGATTTACTGTTCTCGTGTTATTGAGAAACTGACACGTCAATCGTTAAAGGGCTTATACAACCAAGGCGGCGTGAAGTTGACTATTTTGAAACTAATTTGGCTTGTTCAATATATCCAGCTATAGACATGCGGATGTGCAGAGAATAATATTTGTCTCAGTAATAAAAGCCAAGTTTACAGTCACAAAATTCGCCGGTGTTGTTGGTTATTTAGCTTTGCACACTCTGAAAGGTCCAGGCCTCTTCATCAGCATCCGTGTTCGTGGGAGGCGAAAACGCTAAGGGATAGGAAACCTCATCTCATTCGCAAGTGCATACTTGCGTGAAAGGACGTTATGCAATTTTTACACCGCATGTTTGACGGTTTTTTGGTGTTATTATCGTACACGATTTCCACAGATATGCGTGCCATGGGCACAGATTTTGATTTGAGACGGGTTTGATATACGAGTATTCTAGACAGACCAGACTGGCGTGTTTGGCATTACTAGAATTTACTAAAATATAATAATTATCATACAATAATTGGAAAATTTATGTTTTTATTAAAATGTTACACCATTGAAAACGTGTGCGTATAATGAACCTCTCTATGTGATTCCCACTGACAACCATCGCATGACGTGGACGAAGGCCATTCGTGAGATCTCGTGTTAGGAAACGAGGAGAGGTGATCTTACGGAATGGCTATGGCTGAGGAGAGGGGCTTTAGAATTTCGTTTTAACGACCTGGTATGGCGGCCATGTATATATATCTAAACAAACATCATGTTGCCGGATTATCAATGTTAGATATATTATAGTATGTGATTTAACAGATAAGTAGACAGATTAGTTTGTATTGTTTTAACTATAATGGCACATGCAGTATACATATAGCTAGACATTAAATTAACCCATTAACCTCTTAAATACCAGTGGCGCTATTTCTATGGAAACGCGTCAATAAGTTGCCGAATATTGCGAAAATAATCTGACCGGAACCAATGCTGTATTAGGCGGCAACACCTCTCAGTAAAATCACCTCCAAAACATTCCACAAATACGGACACATGGTTTGACACAGGTCGACATGTGGTCTGCAGTTTGATGGACAGGCTGACATATTGTGCCGTGTCATCAGTTACTGCTGAAATAGTGCTTAGCATATTTGTTAAGGTATTTTGCCTTTTAATGGTGCATTTTAAAACATAGTTCATTGCCAGTTTGCAATTCGACATCCACGAATTAAGTCTGATGGCGGCTCTATTATCAAGTTAAGAGTTACATTAACCCTTTAATGACTAAATTTGTTCAAAAAATTCGAGCCAATCATTCTAGTGGTACATTTTCAAAAATAGTCTTCTCTTGGCATGCAAATGGCCCTTTCTCAAGACCACTACAGAGGCCGGTTTTGGCCGGCTTCGTCGTGAAAGGGATAACGTATGAGCAGTAATTACATAGCATTCATAGTCAGTGCAGTACATTTGAAGTTAATGTGGAAGTGAATGTTCTGCTAGGTACTGCGCATTAGTTGCAGTGGAAACTCCACTGACTGTTGCCTGAAACCTCCTCCACGATCACGGAATAAAGAAGCAGCATCACGACTCGCCATATCTCAATATCCAATGGCAGCTTAATCACCATGAGATTTTATGACACAGACGGTAACGATGTCACCTCTTCACCCAGCCATCATAGAAAAGGGCGATAATGATGTTATATACCAACACCAAAATGTGTTGCCGATCTGATCAGCTATATTGCAATTACTCACGATGCTGGTGGGTTGGTGGGTTGTTTCTGAGCCAACGCATTCTGCCTTTCATGAAACAATCAGTGACACATTTTAGTACCGGTTTGCAGACCTCGGCGTCGGGACATTATGAACATAAATTTCTCCCGTTCACTGAGGAAAGCAAAATGTATAAAATAAAAAAACAACATTAAGGTAGTTAAATAGCAATTGTCTTTCACTACGGTAAACTGGATATTTTAGAATAACATATCTCTCATCCTCAACAGCTTGAATGTTACATATTCTTTTTTCTAAAGGATTTTTTTAATTGTATGTCTCCTCACTTCTATTCGAAGATCATGTGCACTGGCTCTGTGTGTGGAAAACAAATAAATAAAATGTACACAGAGTAAGTTTATATTAGCTCTTACTTTAGTACTGTTTTATACATTGCCCGCCACGGAATTATGTGATGTGGACATCCAAGGGGCGATGGCCTATGGTGAAAAATAATCTATCTATCACTCTATCTATCTATCTATCTATCTATCTATCTATCTATCTATCTATCTATCTATCTATCTATCTATCTATCTATCTATCTATCTATCTATCTATCTATCTATCTATCTATCTATCTATCTATCTATCTATCCATCCATCCACCGGCACGGCCACCCATCCATCCATCCATCCATCCATCCATCCATCCAGCCATCCAGCCACCCACCGCCCGCCCCCACGCCCGCCCCACCGCCCGCACCACCCACCCGCCCGTCCGTCCGTCCGGCCGGCCACCCACCCACCCACCCACCCACCCACCCACCCATCCATCCATCCATCCATCCATCCATCCATCCAGACATCCATCCACCCATCCACCCACCCACCCACCCACCCACCCACCCACCCACCCACCCACCCACCCACCCACCCACCCACCCACCCACCCACCCATCCATCCATCCATCCATTCCACCCTCAAACCCACCCACCCACCCACCCACCCACCCACCTACCCACCCATCCATCCATCCATCCATCCATCCATCCATCCATCCATCCATTCATCCATCCATTCCACCCACCCACCCACCCACCCACCACCCATCCATCGATAACCGAGCCGGTCATTCCAACGGTAAATTTTCAAAAATAGTCTTCCCTTGGCCTGCAAATGGAAATTCAATAAGTACATATATTAATTTTTGATCAAATCTAGTTAGTAAAGGGTTAATAATGCAGATGATTATCTTCATTGGTTGTTAACGTCGGAAGGTAATTTGATATTGACCAATCAGAATACGATCGTCTTCGCGGTATTGGATTTCACTACATCAAAGTCGAGGACTTATGTAAATAAATAAACAATGTTTAGTGTTTCGGCGTAAGACCTGCTAGTTGTCAGTGCGTTATTATCCGCCTTGACGATCGTGCGGAACATCGGAAATTGGCATCTTAGAGATTGATGTTATTGAAAATATGTAAAAATTTCAGTTTATGTCCGAAATAAAATCTCCCACTTTGCGCTTTATTAACTCGGTTGATAATAGTGATAATACATAGGACCACGTTTGAGATCCTCTATGAATGACCGGATCCCTGAACTCCATGACCATTAATTTCTAGAAAACTGTACAGGAATGTTGTTGAATATTTTGAAACCAATTTTACTGGGTGAATTTTACGTTTATTAAATAGGAAAGGCATACAATTCGTACAACAACCATTAGTCCGTCATAAATTACGCGCTCATGGCGAACTTAGCTACGCCATTCATGACTAAGTTGATTATGAGTCTTCATACACGTCACGTGGTTGATTATGCCATTATAAACTGGAATCTTCCATTGAGACAGAGGAAGTTGAAGGGTTAATGTGTTAAAAGAGGAACATATCACACGCAATAATTCCTCAAAAATACTAATAGCCTACATAAATAGTTGCATTGTGACGTAAGTTACACGTTATACAGCTATCAATTTCTATCTACGCCCTGCCTATTTCTAGCTCTTCTCCTCACGTTTTGCGCGGGCTGTGATCGATTTATATACTTTGTAGGCCTACGTTAAATTCTCGGAATGCTAATTTCAAGGTAGCTACCCAAGTAGCCTGTTGGATATTTTGAAACTAATTTGACTGGCGGCTATAGCAACATCAGCCTCTATTCAAATTAGTTTCAAAATATTCAACAGAATGGTGAATTATAAATTCATCAAAGACATGGAATTCGTACACTTGGCGGACACTTCGTACTTCATGGCGGAGTTATAGAATGTCATCATGATTATGACGTCAGCTCATAATTGATTATGACGTCAGATACTTCAGTGATAAATCGAATTCACACATTGACAAAATGTGTAGACAATTCGGTCCAAGTAATGCGTTATTACTCTTTCACGAATTCACTACAAAACTTATCGTTAGTCTCGAGACATGCAATTTTCTATATTTTCTATATTGGTAATTTTCTATATTGCTATTTCCAATGACATTGTGTTGAGCTAATCTGGAGTTAGTATGCTATGGTGGACAGCCAAGCCTGCAGATACGCGAGGAAGCTGGAGCTCGCATAGCGCTAACTATCTCTAGCAATAACTCGATTGAACTGTGTTTTGTGGAATATCATTGAATGGCAGACCCAATTTTGTGTATCTTTATAGCGGCATTAATGATGTAATAAGAGAAAAAGTAATGGCGAGAACACGCCCTACGTCATAATTGATGATTGCCGCTTATCGATCAAACATATGACGTCATATCGACTACGTCACATGTAGGATGACGTCATAATCAACTACGCCATAAATGGGGCGATTTTGTCCGTTTTAAACGCTTAATAGTCCGTCAAGGTGTACGAATTGTATGGCATTACTATTTAATAAACATTTGGGTGAATATTTTAAAACTAATCTGACTGGGCTGTGTTGGTACCATAGGCAGCAACAGCAACCAGTCAAATTAGTTTCAAAATATTCAATAGCTTACCTGCATTGTTTTCTGGAAATTGAGTTTCGGAGAGTGCAGTGATCGATCGATCGATCCCAACATGGGCAAAGCATGGGTGTAGCTTAGCTAGAGATGGGTGGGGCAACATTGAAGCTTACAGGACCGAGCTCAATCTATCACGCTATCTAAGCTTACAGGACTGACCTTAGTCCATCACGCTATCTAAGCTTACAGGACTGACCTTAATCCATCACGCTATCTAAGCCTACAGGACTGAGATTAATTCTCCACGCTATCTAAGGTTACAAGACTGTGCTCAATCTATCACGCTATCTAAGCTTATACGACTGACCTTAATCCATCACGCTATCTAAGTTTACAGGACTGACCTTAATCCATCCCGCTATCTAAGCTTACAGGACAGAACTCAATCTATCACGCTATCTAAGCTTAGATGACTGACCTTAATCAATCACGCTATCTAAGCTTAGAGGACTGAGCTCAATCTATCACGCTATCCAAGCTTACAAGACTGAGCTTAATCCATCACGCTATCTAAGCTTACAGGACTGAGCTCAATCTATCACGCTATCTAAGCTTACAGTACTGAGCTTAATCATCCACGGTATTTAAGCGTATAGTACTAAGCTCAACCAGCTAGACTATATAAACTTACAGGACTGAGTTCAATCCATCACGCTATCTAAGTTTACATGACTGAACTCAATCCGCCACACTATCTAAGCATACAGGACTGAGCTCACTTCATCACGCTAGCCAAGCTTACAGTACTGAGATCAATCCTATTCGCTATCTAAGCGTACTTGACTGAGCTCAATCCAGCACGCTATCTAAGTTTACAGTACTGCGATCAATCCATCAGTCTATCTACGCTTACGGTACTGAGCTCAATCCATCACGCTACTATTCTTACAAGACTAAACCTTACTCCATCACGCTATCTAAACTTACAGTACTGACCTCAATCATCTTCGCTATCTAAGCTTACAAGACTGAGCTCAAGCCAGCATGCTATCTAAGCTTACAGTATTGAGCTCAATCCATCAGGCTATCTAAGCTTATATGACTAAGCTTAATCCATCACGCTATCTAAGCTTACATGCCTGAGCTCAATCCGCCACCCAATCTAAGCGCACATGCCTGAGCTCAATCCCCCACGCTATCCAAGCTTACAGTACTGAGCTCAATCCGCTCCACTATCTAAGCTTACAGTACTGAACTTAATCATCCACGCTATCTAAGCTTACAGTACTGAGCTAAATCTGCCACGCCATCTAACCTTATAGGACTGATCTCAACCCATCACGATATCTTAGCTTACACTACTGAGCCTAATCATTCACGCTATCTAAGCTTACAGTACAGTGTACTGAGCTTAATCATCCACGCTATCTAAACTTATAGTGCTGAGGTCAATCCGCCACGATATATAAGCTTACAGTACTAAGCTCAATTTATCACGCTGTCTAAGCTTACAGTACTGAGCTGCCACATTATCTAAGCTTACAGTACTGAGCTCAATCCGCTACGCTATATAAACTTACGGTACTGAGCTCAATCCGCCACGCAATATAAGCTTACAGTACTGAGCTCAATCCGCCACGCTATATAAGCTTACAGTACTGAGCTCAATCCGCCACGCTATATAAGCGTACAGTACTGAGCTCAATCCGCCACGCTATATAAGCTTACAGTACTGAGCTCAATCCGCCACACTATATAAGCTTACAGAACTGAGCTCAATCCGCCACGCTGTATAAGCTTATAGTACTGAGCTCAATCCGCCACGCTATATAAGCTTATAGTACTGAGCTCAATCTGCCTCGATATCTAAGCTCTAAGCTTACAGTTCTGAGCTTAATCATCCACGCTATCTAAGCTTACAGTACTGAGCTCAATCCGCCACGCTATATAAGCTTACAGTACTAAGCTCAATCCGCCACGCTATCTAAGCTTACAGTACTGAGCTCAATCCGCCACGCTATATAAGCTTATAGTACTGAGCTCAATCTGCCTCAATATCTAAGCTTACAGTGCTGAGCTCAATCCATAACGCTATCTAAGCTTACCGAACTGAGCTCAATCATCCACGCTATCTAAGCTTACAATAGGCCCTACTTAGATCAATACATCCATTTAGGGAAGTTTGCAATAGAGGGATATTTCCTGATATATCCCGCCCATTTCTAGCCACGCTTCGCTCACGTTTCACGAATGTTGAAATCGATTTATATACTTGAAAGACTAAATTCCAGGATTCCCATATTACAGGAAACTAAACAGGTAAGTTGTTGTATATTCTGAAAGTAATTTGACGGGTGCAGCAAAAGTTTCAAAATGTTCAACATCATGCTTATTAAGTAGTAACCCCATCAAAGACATACAATTCGTACTCTTGACGGAGTTTTCAACATTTATGATAGAGTTGGATGTTCATTAGGCATATTGATTGTGACATCAGCCTACACGTGACGTAATTGATTATGACTTCATACACTTGCGAGGCATATCGGATGCATCCATACTGAAGAGGTTCTACACGAGAAGTTTTAAATACTTATATCAAGAAATTCTGATAGTGAAGCTTGATATATTTAAATCAAAAGCTAGCGAAGCTTGCAGTGTACAAATCGCCAAGGGTTTCTGGGATCAAGGGATTTTGCTGGGCAAACGTACACCACTTGGTCCAGGGAGTCTGCTAGGGAGGTTTCAGCACTCACTTTAAATGTTTTTGCTATAGAAGCTTGTAATACTTAGATTAAATGAACCTGCAAATTAAGCTGACTTGTTTCGAGAGATCATTATATCAGAGTTGGAGGTTGACAAGAGATTTTGCTATGGAAACTAACAATACCCGCATTAAAGCTGTAATGTTTACATACGGTGAAGAATATTAAAATATTCGCTTATTGAATGAATGCCCATTTATGGGCTAAGGGAATGCTAATTTTAAATGCACCACATACATGACTGCCTCGATTATGAGCCAGTTGTTCCAGTGGTACATTTGCAAAAATAGGTTTCTTTTGGCCTGCAAATAGATCATACCCAAAAGACCCGCAAATAGCGGGTTTGGCTGCATATGTGATGACATGATTAAGATGATTAAAGAGACGCCTACAGGCTACTGTACGTAGGTCAAATAAGATCCTTCAAGGGAACGTGATAGATAAATTAAGATCCTACAACGGATGGTGATAGATCAACTAAGATCATATTAGCGAATGTGATAGATCAACTAAGGTCCTGTAAGGGAGGGTGATAAGTCAACTAAGATCTTATAAGCGAAGGTGATATATCCGCTAAGATCCTACATGAGAAGGTCATAAATCAACTAACATCCTACAAAGGAAGGTGATTGATCAACTAAGATCCTATAAGCGAAGGTGATAGATCAGCTAACATCCTACAAGGAAAGATGAAAGATCAACTAAGATCCTACTAGGGAAGGTCACAGATGAACTAAGATGCTACAAGGGAATGTGATAGATCAACTAAGAGCATACAAGCGAAGGTGATGGATGAACTAACATCCTACAAGGGAAGGTGATAAATGAACTACCATCCTACAAAGGAAGGTGATTGATCAACTAAGATCCTATAAGCGAAGGTGATAGATCAGCTAACATCCTACAAGGAAAGATGAAAGATCAACTAATATCCTATAAGCGAAGGTGATAGATGAACTAACATCCTACAAGGGAAGGTGCTAGATGAACTATGATCCTACATGGGAAGGTGATAGATGAACTAAGATCATAATAGGGAAGGTCATAGATCAGCGAAGATCCTACAAGGGAAGGTGATTGATGAACTAACATCATACAAGGGAAGCGGATAGATCGACCAAGATCCTGTAAGCGAATGTGATAGATCAGCTAAGATTCTACAAAGGAAGGCGATAGATCAAATATGATCCTACAATGGAAGGTGATAATTTCAAATAAGATCCCTACTAGGGAAGGTGATAGATCAACTAAAATCCTTCAAGGGAATGTGATCTTTCAAATAAGATCCTACTAATACCGGAAGGTAACATTAAAGCTCGCTTACTATCCTGTATATATTGGTAAATAAGCTTAGCGGATCGATCCATTTGCTGACAAATATGTCCCCATTGGCTAATAAACGATAACATGATCGTAATATAAAAATGTGTCCAATTCCATTACTGAGTTGGCACAGATTATTCTCTCTCTTCAGTCACCTGATAAAATTGGTGTGAGAAGATGCATTGTGTGTTTTTCAAACATTATATCACTATCCAGTTTATAAAATCAATTGACACGTACTTCATAAAACCTCGGCGTAAAGCAATCTGAAAATCTGTCATTCGTACAAAGACGTCAAAGAGATAAGTACCATAAGGTGACCCTATGACTGGGTGCCATTTGCTTGAGGGTCTTCCTTGGTATTCATTTTTATATTAAAACAGATATGAATTAGTGAAGATAAGCAAAACAATAAGATCGTTCTATTTTCTCTGGCAACTGATACACTCTTTGAGAGGTTGTTTTGTAATGTCCTGCGCTGATCAATGTAGCCACTATCAACGCATAGCGCTATTTGAGTTTTACTGAATTTAAGAATAGGTATTAGTGTGTGCAGAATCCGTGTTGCAGAGTTAGTATTTTCTTACCACTTTGAAACCTGTATTTGCAGAAGCCCGATTTCCAGGAATTCAGATAAAAGTAGCTTGTTGAATATTCTGAAACTAATTTCACATGATCATTAAGCGGCCATAGGGAGCAACTTCCTCAGTCAATTTAGTTTCGACATTTATTAAATCGCATATGGGTTTTCGATTTGGCCTTTCGGGTACAATTGGTTAAAACACGTCAATTGTTTTATTAACATCACGTTGTAGACGACGCCATTGGCACCGTTGTTGTTGTTGTTGTTGTTGTTGTTGTTGTTGTTGTTGTTGTTGTTGTTGTTGTTGCTGCTGCTGCTGTTGTTGTTGTTATTTTTATCGCTACACGAAAAATTGTTCCCTAAAGTTGATAGGGTTGGTGGTGGTGGTGGAGGTGATGGTTGTGTAGTTGTTGTTGGGTTCTTGCCATTGTTGGCATTGTCGTTGACATTGCTTTTATCGCTATTGCCTTTGCAGTTATCGTCGTCGTCGTCGTCGTCGTTGTCGTCGTCATCCTCGTCGTCGTCGTCGTCGTCGTCATTTTCATTTCCTTTGTCGCGATTGCCAATGGTGTTGTCATTGTCATTGTCATTATAATTCCCATTGCGTTTTTTGCCATTGCCATTGTAGTCGTTATCGTAGTCGTCATCGTCGTCGTGTGTCGTCGTCGTCGTCGTCATCGTCGTCATCGTCGTCGTTGCGTCGTCGGCGCCTCCACCGCCGTTGCCGTCGCCGCAGTCGTCGTCGTCGCCGCCGCCGCCGGCGCAGTCGTCGTCGTTGTCGTTCACTAAGCACTTAGCTTTTATCGCTACATGAATGACTGTTTGGTAAAGATGATAGTCATGGTGGTGGTGGAGCTGGTGATGAAGTACTTGTTGCTGGGGTTGCTGATATTGGTGTCATTGCCCACTGTCGTTGTCATTGCTTTTGTTTTCGTTGTGTTTGTGTGCGTCCGTGCGCGCGAAGGGATATTGTTACAAAACAATTCCAACTATTTTTGCAGGGTGTTTTTGCAGTTTTGTCGATAGTCTACCTATAGTCTGAACTGGTTTTACTTAGACCTGTATAACAGCTACTTCGAACGCTAGTTAACCACAACCGCAACCCTTTACCACTCATATCAGCCAGAAACTGCTTCTGCAGTGGTCTTGAGAAATGTCCACATTTTGCAGACCAAGAGGAGACTATCTCTGAATATTTTCAGTGGTAAATTTTCTAAAATGGTCTTCTCTTCATCTGAAAATTGACATTTTTAATGAGAAAATTGAAATTTTCTTGAAAAAATTTGAGTGATAGGGTGTTAAATATCATACGTTTAAGATATTAAAATATCGTTGTTTTGTTCCTAGATGCCGAATTCAGCCCTCCCTTAACCCATACCTTGTCCTGCTGAATCATAATTACAATATGTATGCTGTGATGTGGATGGAAGTTACATAATTTCGGTGAATGAAGTCATGCAGATAATTTGAATCGCTGATAGAAAGGAAATGGTGCTTTAATAGTATTTGTTTAAATTGACAATAATATGTTATAATCATACGAATAGTTTGCTCGCCGCCAATTTCTGTAGTCAGATGAATATGCGATTTAGAACAGCTCTATATTTTGCCGATTTTAATAATTATCACTGCAATTTAATTTACCCGCCCTCCATGATAGTATGGAGTTGTTGTCTCACCCCTAGACACAGAATTTACGAATTTGCCTTCAAACGGATAGCGAGACAGAAATTGTCGTGTATTCGAAATATTCGTCTAACCAAAGATTCCAGTCTGAAAGTTAAGCGATAACGTGAGAAATTGTGATTATGGCGTCATAGCCAATTACGCCACATGTAAGCTGACGTCGTAATCAAAATGCAGAATGAATGACGTATCTATCTCCGCCATGAACATTGAATAGTCCCTCGGTTGTACGGATTGTACGTCGTTGATCGGTTTTGTCTCACCACATTTTGCTTGTTCTTTCACACGCAGCTCTTTAACTTATGCGTCTGTTTATTATACTAACCCTTACTTCTATATGAAGATCCAATTTCTTGGCTTTTCTCACAATAGAGGGAACCATTTCTACTTATGTCACACCCATTTCTAGCTAAGCTCCTCCCATTTCTAGCAAAGCTTCTCCCATTTCTAGCTAAGCTCCTCACACTTTATACGTTTTGGTACCGATTTATGGTATATACTTGAACCTTGAATCACCAGAATCCTGATTTCACGGTAATTATAACCGCAGACAAGCTGTTGAAAACTTTGAAACGTATTTGACTGGGTGTTGTTGCTACATATGGCAGCACAAGTGCCCAGTCAAATTAGCTTCGAAATAGTAAACAATATGTTTTTATAGAACACAATTTTAAAATCATCAAAGACAGAGTTCGTACACCTGACCGATATTTCAATATTCATGACGGAGATAGATATGTCACTAGGAAGTGTGATGTCAGTCTATTTGTGACGTAATTGAGCTTGACGTCAGATAATTAAGTGGCAGATCAGATCCATCCATTCCGATTCTGGAGCATTCAAGTTGAAATGGATAAATGTATGCTTCGACATACAACGTTTCCTCTGAGAGGTTTTTTTTTATCATCAATGGAACAGAAATCTAATATCCACAGAAAGAGAACAATTTTGTCCGTGGAAACAAAGTAGTGATTAAATTTCACTTATTTATTCGGAAATTGGACAGAAGTGAAATCCCCTAGAGGGGATGTCCTCGTCCGTGGTCTGTACTACGCTTAGCTTAGTGAGCACCCTGTAAGACAACATAACGTCCGTGTTTCTATGAAGCATAACTGATACACACCTCATCAATAATCACCGCGGGCCGGACAGAGTGAACAAAGTGGCCATCACGAGGCTTCAGCACGGAGATGAAGATAAAATCCGATTGACACTTGTATGCTTGTATGTTCTTAATGTCACAAGCCCGACTTATTTTAGAAGATATTCTAGTAGTAGTAGTAGTAGTAGTAGTAGTAGTAGCAGCAGCAGCAGCAGCAGCAGCAGCAGCAGCAGCAGTATTAGTAGTAGTAGTAGTAGTAGTAATAGTAGTCGTAGTCGTCGTCGTCGTCGGCCTCGTCGTCGTCGTCGTCGTCGTCGTCGTCGTCGTCGTAGTAGTAGTAGTAGTAGTAGTAGTAGTAGTAGTAGTAGTAGTAGTAGTAGTAGTAGCAGCAGTAGTAGTAGTAGTAGTAGTAGTAGTAGTAGTAGTAGTAGTAGAAGTAGTAGTGGTAGTAGTAGTAGTAGTAGTGGTGGTGGTGGTGGTGCTAGTAGTAGTAGTAGTAGTAGTAGTAGTAGTAGTAGTAGTAGTAGTAGCAGCAGCAGCAGCAGCAGCAGCAGCAGCAGCAGCCGCAGCAGCAGCAGCAGCAGCAGTAGTAGTAGTAGTAGTAGTAGTCGTAGTCGTCGTCGTCGTCGTCGTCGTCGTCGTCGTCGTCGTCGTCGTCGTCGTCGTCGTAGTAGTAGTAGTAGTAGTAGTCGTCGTAGTAGTAGTAGTAGTAGTAGTAGTAGTAGTAGTAGTAGTAGTAGTAGTAGTAGTAGTAGTAGTAGTAGTAGTAGTAGTAGTAGTAGTAAGGATATTCTAAATAAATTTACATGAATACGAGAAAATCAGGTGAAATGGACATTGTGCAGGTGAAATGGACATTGTGCGTGTGAAATGGACAGTGTGCAGTTAATCATTAGTGGCCTACTCATGCTTTCTAGAATTGAGACTGCAGCAGCAGCAGCAGCAGCGGCAGCAGCAGCAGCAGCAGTAGTAGTGGTAGTAGTAGTAGTAGTAGTAGTAGTAGTAGTAGTAGTAGTAGTAGTAATAGTAGTCGTAGTCGTCGTCATCGGCGTCGTCGTCGTCGTCATTGTCGTCGTAGTAGTAGTAGTAGTAGTAGTAGTAGTAGTAGTAGTAGTAGTAGTAGTAGTAGTAGTAGTGGTGGTGGTGGTGGTGGTGCCAGCATTGGCTGACATTCAATGAAGCACATGTTTCCTGCAGAAGGCAATAGAATTTCTTTTCTCATTGTGTTTGAATGAATTTGCTGATTTTGTGTGTGTAATAATGCCCCATAGACATTAGCTTAGTGATCAGGAACATTCTCGTGGAATTGGTCTGCTTCAAGGGAGCTGGAAGCCACATAGATTACGTGTTTTCCTTAGAGTGAGTCAGAGTGTTATCTCCAGGACATGGAACCGGTGACGTGGGAGCGATTGTGTTGTAAATATGAGACTTGCAAACGAGCTACTTTCAAGGACCGTTGTTATCTATGAACGGAAAAACAAGATTAGATTGATGGACAGCTGGATGGTGAGTGGGTGGGTGGGTGGATGGATGCGAGGGTGGGTGGGTGGGTGGGTGGGTGGGTGGGTGTGTGAGTGGATGGCTGGCTGGCTGGATGGATGGATGGATGGATGGATGGCTGGGGACGGATGGATGGATGGATGGATGGATGCATGGATGAACCGATGGATATGTAAACATCCATTTTCCGCTGCTATTCATCCAAGGTCATTTTAGGACGTGTTATTATATTTCATACCAGTTATTATAAACTGGCATTGGTAAATGGAATCAACGATTGTTTATGCTGTTGCTGTATTGTTAGCATTAAATAGATTTAACTTAACTCGACCTACCTGTTACCTCATACGTGTTGTTACTCCATGCTGTTACCATACGCCAATGCACCACGAATGTAATGTCACGTAAAAGCTAGACCCATAACCCTGTTAAAAGCTACGATTTGAAACAATACAGATATAACCAATATAGCTGCATGCAATTATTACAATCCCCACTGTGTGCGATCGATTTAAGTTTTCCATATGGGACGACTATGCGTGTAGGAGTTTGTTGATAAGACTTGATCAGGTATTGCTACATTAGTTAGATGCATACATGGCATGAAGCTGTGACAAGTACATTTAAAGCAGTGATACCCTGTGAAATAACGCCTTGAGACGATGACTTTGAAATACAAATGCAGAACCATTCATGATTAATAATGATCTTCTCGAATTTCACAAATAACAGCACGGGTCATGTATGACATTGGGTTATGGTTTTCCAGGAATCTGGCATTCGTATGTGTCAGATCAGAGGTCAACCTATAATAGAGTTTGATGTACGAGAGCCGATTGAAATCTGATGACTACCCATTGTAAACGAATGATAGAAATTTAGTCATTAGCTGGTAAAGTTAGATTGATATGCGAAATTACGCCAGGTAGTCTATTGTCGAGTAAGTCAAACCAAACTTGTCATTGCCAAACTATCAAGAAACCTTCAAATCGATCATGATTGTATCGGACGGATCCTGATGACAATGAGGCGTGTGGCAGTTTCCTGACGTGAGTGAGTGGAGATTGATGGGGCCATAATCAGGTAATATATGTAAATGACCAATCATCCCCCACGACTCGGAAGAGTTAGCGGAGAAAAACCAATAAGACGTAATCCAACTTTTGTATAAATGCCACTGACGCTTACGATCGGCAACCCTCATAGATGCCAGCTTGGTGGTGTGGCTAGTACTCAGTACTATTTAGCCGGAGAATCTGGTTCGTGCCTGAGCTGTGTGCTATCTCGCCATCCTTTGAAATTTTTTAAGTAGGTTGTGAAAGTTAATTGGTGAATAATCATACAATCTTATCAAGTTATTTATTCAAAGTTACAAATTCGTATATATGTTTAATAAATCTATATTCGGTACACGTATTTGTATTAGTCTTTGGATAGGAAGTGTATAACATGTGCAGCGAGAAAGGCAACCGTTCACCCGAATCCTGATCACAGAGTCAATAGGCCAAGTAATCGCAAGATGGCAACAAACGCAGACACGAATCTTAGTTAGCCTATAGGTAAAATCTTCAACGTTAGGATTGGAGACGTATGATGACTTCCGCGTTACGTCCACCTGGCCATCCCGAGCTGGCAGTATTACGAAACCACTTTAGAGGCACAAGGGCGTTACCAATATCCTATCAGACTGTTAGAAACAAATTGCACACCAGTGGTTTACGGTCCCGCTGGCCTGCTGGGAGTGTACGGTTTGCCATAGTTGTTCTCGGGCATTCCAATATCAATATGGCGACCACACGAGCACCAAAACAGTGGTGCCTCTCTAAAACGAGGCTGTCAATTCGTTTGAGAGCTGGTGATAAAATTTGCAACACACTCTCGCACTCGATTCTAATTTTGCCCGTCCCTTGTTGAGAATGCATCATGGGAAAAGAAAACCAGGACGTCTGCTCTTCGAGGATTTGTGAATGATGGCCCAAATATTCCCGCCGATAGAAGTCCTACGGCTCAACAGAAGGTGAACATGCTCGAACTAATGCTAGGACAACTAGCATGTTATTGTCCTACTATTGCGCGCATCCCCATTGTAAGGAACACTACGGCCATCGAGTGCATTTGGAAACGAGTCGTATGCATTACGGTTTTCCGTCGACAGGTGCACATTTCATAGACTTTGCAGATATTCGCCTAGAGTGCGCAGAACTTCCCGAAGACTTATACCAACGCATGTTAAACTTTACAGATGACAATCTTCTCAAGAAAGATGAGGTATTACCCATCATGGCGAAAAACCTTCTGAAGACGAGGAACAGTCACCATCACTGGAGAATTTTGTCATTCTTACCTGTCTTCGCCTCATCAACACGGATTTACATCAGTTAGTTAAGCAGAGATATGGTACTGAACTTCGTTCAAAGACACTGGCTTCGATTAAATCCGAAATATCGCAGGCCTTATATTCATTGCTAGGTGAATTAAGACTAGCAAACGATACTAGAATTATGCGTACCATTGAATCTGTCAAACCATATCATATACCTAAGTAAATGTCTTACCAAAGTAAACCTAATAACCGATCATAACCCTAGCCCAATTGCCTTCTTTGGGAACATGCAGGCCGAACAGATTACAGAGACTATTTAAGTTCATGCAAATACTTCCAAGAAAATCACTGCTAATTTATGACCAAAGCCTGTCATATTATTTCGACAATAATGACCCTTGGGATGATTATGAACACGTGTTCAGTGATCAGGATGATGAACCCGTACCTAGTACACATGCTACCATTCAGCGTGTTCAGACGAAACAGTAACCTACATTCAACCTCTTTTGCCATCACAACACTTTGCAAGTAACCATTGATTCCTGTGCGGAAACAAATATGATTCGCTTGTCAATCGCTCGATATGTGGGTACTAAAATCACCAAAAGAACGCAGATAGCAGTTAAAGCAGATGGACATTCTCCATTAAAGCTCCTAGGTAACACAGTTATGATACTATCCCGTAATGGCAAAACATTCATCCTTGAGGCGCTAGTTGTGGAGAATCTTAATCTTGATGTTCTGGGTGGCGTACCATTCATGGCGTCAAATGGCATTGCTGTGCATCCAGCTAAACATCAAATTATCCTAATGGATGGGGATGTGATCTCATGCGATTCCGGAATCACCGTGCCCAGACCACATGCACTACGTCGTGCACGAGCTTACCTCGTGAGAGCCCTTCTTCAACCGTAATATGGCCTGAAGAGTTCCTAGAAGTTGCCATACCAACACATTATCCCGTATAGTCAACTGGCTCTTGAACCCCTCGCATAATTGGGTTAGGAACTGATGAGCGCAATGGTATGGCTTCCTCCTGATATCAGTACTAGCGTAGGGTCAACAGTACACGTACCTAATTCCAGCGATGAGCCCAAGGTAGTGTGGAGGAATGATCATATATGGCAAGTCTTACAAGTGTTCCCACCTCCCACCTCTCTACATAACGCATGGGACCAGAACCCCCTTCAACAAACAACCAGTGTCACCAGTCCACTACCAATATATATTCCAATACAATCCAATTAGGCCCAGACAATCTGCTTTCACTGGATGTGGAAGCTAACTTTGAAATGTTACATAATAAATTAGAAGACGTATTCAACCATAATTTCAAAGGATACAATGGTACATTAGGTTCATTCCAAGCCACCCCAACGTAAAGGCCGTGTACCCCAATACGTTCATGATGAGTTGGTAGTGTTACAACAACAGTTTGATCAACTGGAAGAATGGTGGCATGGTAGCAGAGTACCTCAACCCATCTTTCCTGATTAAGAAACCTTCTTGTGGCTATAGGCTCCTAACAGCATTTGCTGATGTCAGCCGCTATAGCAAGCCACAACCATCCTTGATGCCAGATATTGACTCCACGCTCCGCGCTATTGCACGGTGGAAATACATGATTATTTCCAACCTGACAAGCGCCTTTTATCATATTCCCCTTTCCAAGGATTCTTGGAAGTATTGTGGTGTGGCTACTCCCTTCCGTGGTGTCTGAGTGTATACGTGATCTGCTATGGGTATGCCAGGCTCAGAAACTGCACTTGAAGAACTCATGACCCGGGTACTTGGCGAATTACTACAGGAGGGTGTAGCAGCAAAACTCGCTGATGATCTGTACTGTGGCGCTGACTCTCCGGAAATGCTATTGACCAACTGGCATCGTATCCTACAGGTCTTCCAAAAATCTGATTTGAAACTTTCAGCATCAAAGATAGTATTCTTGGCTGGATTTCGTCACAAAGCGCCACATTATCTTCATGTCCTAAGCCAAGTACCGTATTTGTCCTGGGTCCTTCATTGGATCCTACAAAATCCTAGCCGAAGTACTACCCAACTGTGGCCCATTCAGAGGAGTTGACAGTAGGACGGTCATCACAAGAGAAAACAGTATGGTTAGATCAAACCTCCTACGTGTTATCACAAGCAGAAACTTCCCTTTCATAAGCTTGCTCGAGGCGAATTCTCAGCCAGCCCAAGTGTTACCACATTCCTGACAACGATCAGGAGATATAAAGTGACTATTCAGCACCTGGAGGGATCTGCAAATATGTCATCTGATTTCTCGAGTCGTAATGCTCCAGAATGTGGTAATGCAGATTGCCAGATTTGTCGGTTCATAGACCAGATAGAGGACTTTTTTGTCCGACATATATCTGTTCAAGATGTGCTGCCAGGAGATGTAAATCTACCATTTATCAATCGACCATCATGAGCATACACAGCTGGAGTGTCCCGACCTTCGGCGCACTCAGGCTCACCTTGTACAGGGCACAAGACCATCAAAGAAACTGACTAACCTTAGAGATATTAAACATTATTTGAATAGTGTGTCAGTTGCTAGGGATGGCATACTAGTTGCCAAACGACATGATCGTATGACCCCGCAGCGAGAATATATTGTCATTCCTCGGTAAGCTATTGATGGGCTTTTAGCGGCACTCCACATTAAGTTAGATCACTCTTCCTGTAATCAACTGAAAACTGTAGCCCACCGTTATTTCTTCTCGTTAGATATGGATAAAGTAATCGATAGAATCAGCACAAGTTGTTATATAAGTCAGTCAGATCATTTCCAAACGTGGTAATTCAGCAAACCACGACAGATCCTCCCGAGTCACGTGGCATGTCATTTGCAGCTGAGTTAATTAAGCATGAACGTCATCTGATCTTTATTATCAGAGAAACAATTACGTCATTCACTTCAGCTTGTTTGATTGATGATTAGAGTAGTAGCGAGAAATGTGGTTTCAATGAGACCAAATTTCGAATGAACAGTTGCCTATATCTGATCGAACAGTTATTATAGACCGTCATCAGCAATGTATTCAGAGCCATTCATATAGCAAACGATCAAAAGCCCTATTCGGACAGCATGTTTCGCCTACTAGTGTCGTTGTTGCCGACCTCATATATTTGTACACTGATCGTGACACGTCTCGCGTGCGCGATCGTTATCTAGTTGTGTCAGTGGAGAGGGCGGGGGGGGGAGGTTGGTGGAAAGTCCGTAAGTTTACGGTGTCTTGTCGTGTGAAGAAGTCATAGTGTTATAAAGTCCCTAGACAACTTAAACATGAGATCCACACTAGATACCACCAAAATGATACAGATGATGAAGAGGTTGATGATCTGAGACATAATACACCACCATCTCCACCAATCCACCACCATCTCCGCCAACAATTCCTCTCTACCCAAATCGTCACAATATATTGGTGCTTCTGACATTTCAACAACTCTTGATGTGTCAAACGTTCAGCCAATAACAATGATGTACAACCCAGTGAACTGAATATACAATGCGAATCCCAGCCTACTAACTTTTCTCACGACCTATAGCCGTTTCTTTACTGCGTCTGTTTCTAGGTCCAAGACACCCACAAGAATATTGTAATTCATACATAACCTGACAGATAACAAACAGCCCTTTTGTTGCTACGCGCCATTAAAATCAACATATGAGTGCTCTGACGGGTTTATCCGATACTTAAATAACTGTGTTTAATTCGTTAGTGTTTTCAGTCTGCTAGTGTTGAACCAGAATAACGTCCGCCAGCTGAACTGCTGCGGGTAGTTTTCACCCGACAGCACCTTTGCTAACTTTCAGTGTTTTACAGAGTTCTGCCATAAATTAGTATACTCGATCGTGAGTTGAGCCATAATAATGTCCAGCAGCTGCACTGCTGTGGGTAGTTTTCTCCTCACATCACATAACACATTTACTTTTATTATATATAGCTGGGTCTCTTTAATAGCACGTTTTCTAATGGGGAACAAATAAGAAGACAGTTACGCCATAGTTGTTCTCGAACATATGTTCGAGTTACTTGAGTAAACAATCGAACACTGTTTATATATTGGCTTGTGCTTGACCTAGAAACGCCATTAAATGTTTTCATGTGAATATACTCTGCTGTTTGTCTATGTCAGTAATTATTAACCACACTGCCGTTTGAGTAAGCGGCACCTTCAAGCGAGAGTGAAATAAAGTAGAGAACATCTCAACTGAACTCCTGCTGAATGGGAAGTTGTCTTGTTCACAGACGATGCAGGATTCTGCTCGGACCTTCACAATGGATGCGTCGTGTGCCGACGTTAACATAAAAGATTTTTTTGATGCCAAAGGGGTGGATTACGACTGCTGATGTAGAGGTTTAGTTATGGTGAAGGGTGGTGCTATATGGTGGCTCTATATAGGGCGCGTGGCTAGGCACGCCTGAGCTACATACGGAATGGCTATCTGTGACTGGTAGGAGTTATAGGGACGAAGTTCTCCATCCCTTTGTCCATCACTATGCTGGTACAATAGCAACCGGGCAAGCGGTGTTTCTGATGGATGTTAATGTGCGTCCAGACAGTGCAGGTGTTGTTAACCTCTACCTAGAGAACGAGGGTATCGAGTGAAGGGAATGCCTAACTCAGTCTCCACACTTGAATCATATTCACCATGCTTATAACAGACATCCATTTCAGCTCGAGCAGTCCAACCTACCAGCCTCTAAGAGCTTGTGCAAGGCTTGCGAGATAAGTGGGTCAGTATATTGCGAGTTCGATTCTGATCTTTGATTGACAGAATGCAAAGGTGGCAGATTATAATCAGTGCTCGTGATGGCCATACGCGGGACTGAGCAACCGGGAAACCCTAACTGTGATACGTGACACATTCATCCGTATATGCTTTTTGATCGTCCACGATATGCTGCATGATTACAAGATTACCGATCAATACCTGACATTGCTTTTATGAGTTGATAATTGCAAAATAAATGTAGATGCGGCCGTTTGGATTCTGATTTGTATGCATATGTTAAATATCTTATGTCATTGTACGTTATCTTATTGATTTATGAGCAATATGCTATTGTATCACATCTGTCATCATATATGTGAACACACATAGATATACGTTAATATACGATACTGGGAGAATTCAATCAAGCTTTTGATTCTTTTACACTGTCGTGTGGAAAATGCATCTACCCATAGACTATCGAAATCGCTAACCTTCTAATTGACCAAGATCTCGTTTCTTTGAATACGATGCGACTCTATGTACCGTTTTACTCATTCATTATATTGAGCAACGCGATTACGGTATAACCGCCATAATGCGATGACGTGTGCGCACTGCCAGTCTGTAAACACGACGTGGTCTTGCCATTCGAAACCGACATAGATTGATGTAGCATCGATCGTGCAGAAACGCCCCTTAAGCTTCTCTTTGACACGCAAGAATAACAGACGTAGTGCTGAGACTTGTATGGCTGCCCAAGAAGTGTTAATTATATATTCATAGCCGGATGCAACCATTAACTCAAATTCCAAATAGGTGTATCTGTATCGAATCAATGGGCTGGAAATAATTGCATATTTACTGCTGATTTGTCCCCCTTCTAGTTTGGTTTGACTAGTTTCAACTATGGAGAAGAAATTGACTTAATTAACGGTTTTGAAATTGTGCGACTGTTTTCCTTCAAATGGCTTTTGTCATTTGTGAATTTTCTGTTGGATATAAATACCGAAATGCTGTTTCAAACTTGGAAGGCATATAGGCCTATTTCTATACTGTCCAATTTGAAGCCAGAAAGCTAAGTGCATTTCTTGTTATTATCGATATGCTACCTGTGAAATGTTGTATTAAATATTTTGGATTGAATTTGATTGGAAGCAATTGCTGCTCTAGATAGCATTGGCTTCCAAGCGAATTAAGTCTAGCTATTATTCTGTTCGAGAAACATTTCTGAGGTAGTCATCTACAAAACAGCATACATATCACTAGGTCAGCTAAACGTTATATGACATAATATAAAACAATATACCTTCCCAGTTTTAGCTATGTTCCGCCCATCACTAGCTAAGCTCCACCCACACTTCGCCGTGTTTAGGATTTATCGATCCCCGAATGCGCGGACTATTAATTTCCTGACGACTATTCAGTTAAGCTGTTGAATTTTTGGTTACGAATTTGAATGGCGCCCAGTCAAATTAGTTTCAAAATATTCAACAGGATATTTATTAAATATTAAAGCCATACAAATCGTGCAACAACGCATAGTCCATCTTCAACTATGGGTTCGTGACGTACTTATCTACGTCATTCATGACGTCATTGATGGTGACGTCATTTTATACGCCACGTAGTTGATTATATTATAACGTCATATGATGGATGGATACAGTGGAAAGGCCCATTATTTGATATTTGGTAACATATGTTTGGATGTTTAAACGTTAAAGAAAATTCTGAGAAGTTTTGAACGTATGAATTGTCTTCATTTAGTCAAGCAAGAAAGCAGCGGTGTTTAGCGAGAAATGGACAGAACACGCTGTTCTAATATATGTTGCATAATACATGGATGATATAGACATACACTGTGTACAAACTGTAGAATAACTGCGTATTGATTCAATTATATACGCAGCTATATTATTTTACAATTATTCTTGATGAATTTAGGCTACCCTGTGAATAGGTTAAGATAGGTTCAGACTGAAGACGCGAAATGCATCATGTCGGAATTCATGCTGAAGTCTGTGTTTGCCTCCTAATCCGTGGTTATTTCATGGAAACACTCGACCCCGCATCAAATTGCAAGATACTAAGTAAGGAATGCATCAGTAAACAAGAGTCCAATGTATTTGGTCTTGATTCAATATAGATCTGTTCTTGGTATATGGAGGGAATGGCGGTTATCGATTTTGTAATGTAATCTTAAATGCAATCTATAACGTATAATAATATTTACCGAGTTGACACTACCAGGGAAATGGTAAAAATAAAAATTTGGCATCATTCGAAGCGCGATGTTGAGTACTATCATATGTTCAAAGTTAGAGAAAGTCAATTCAAGTTACATATTATGGGTATATTTGCTAGCCACGTGAATTTACATTTTCTGGCCATATTTGCGTATTGCAGAGCTAAATGTGTTTATGATAGGTTAACATGATAATGGTTGAGCGGATATAAAATCTACATTACACACACTGGAAACATGAAATGCAGAGAAATATAACATTTCTCTTGAAGTTCTATGCGGCAGTAAGGATATGTTAAGCCTCCCTGTGTGAGCTTATACAATGGCGATTTATAATATCGTCTGCCTGTATGTCTATCTGTCTATCTGTCTATCTATGTCTAACAACAATTTTCACGGCCATTGTTGATGGAATAATATAAAATTTGAAAAATGTGTTCATCTTAGCACGATCCACTGAAGCTTTGAATATAAATTGGCAGCACCTTACAAGCAAGAGTTGTGGTCCGTGTCATATTGCCAAAGCATTGAAATGTGTATATTTGTGCCACGTGTTGCTATTAGTCAGTAGACTACTACTACAAATTGTTAGAAATGTTGGAATCAACTTTTACCAGGTGGTGAAAATTAAGTTACTATTTTGAGTTATCAGCATTTACTATAAGCATCGCGGCTGTTTGAGAAATTTAAGAATATTCTAATAATTGCCTTGGAGGCTGTGCACATTTTGGCATATATACCAGGCATCTATACATTTTGTCAACTTGACATAATATCTGGAGATCACAGGCTAAATGATAGAAGTTGATTTATATGAAAGAATCCAATATCAGTGTACCTTTGTTGCAAATATTGCTAAATCACGTGCTATGCTGCCAAAACTAGCGAAGCTTTAGATATGACTACTACTACTACTACTACTACTACTACTACTACTACTACTACTACTACTACTACTACTACTACTACTACTACTACTACTACTACTACTACTACTACTACTACTACTACTACTACTACTACTACTACTACTACTACTACTACTACTACTACTACTACTGCTACTACTACTACTACTTCTACTGCTACTACTACTGCTACTACTACTACTACTACTACTACTACTACTACTACTACTACTACTACTACTACTACTACTACTACTTTTACTACCACTACTACTACTACTACTACTACTACTACTACTACTACTACTACTACTACTACCACTACTACTACTACTACTACTACTACTACTACTACTACTACTACTACTACTACTACTACTACTACTACTACTACTACTACTACTACTACTACTACTACTACTACTACTACTACTACTACTACTACTACTACTACTACTGCCGTTGTTGTTGTTGTTGTTGTTGTTATTGATGTTGTTGTTGTTATTATTATTGTTGTTATTGTTGTTGTTGTTATTATTATTATTATTGTTGTTGTTGTTGTTGTTATTGTTGTTGTTGTTGTTGTTGTTGTTGTTGTTGTTGTTGTTGTTGTTGTTGTTCCTGCTGCTGCTAGTGAAACAAGTAGGCTTAGTGCGTGCAACACATCGTCTACACAGCACACAATAACAACAGTTATAATTGTTTAACACCCATCGTGTTAGCAAATCCAAAGCGCATTAAAGCTCCACAATGCTAAAACTCCAATAAAACAGTTTTCCTAAGCACAGAGATTTTTGAAGATTTGGCGTGCTACTCGGAATTGCATTTCTAACGATAGGGAATATGCCATGTTTAAGCTTTTTCCATCTTTTCTGTTTCACCTCTCATCGACCAGCCTAATTATGTACTGCGCGCTCTGAATGGTTATAACGGCTGCTGGTATTTATCGTGTGTAATACAAAACATTTAAGACTGCGTCCTGTCTAGTAATCATCGTAAACATTATGTAAGATATGTTCATTCTCAGGATGAGAAGTTTACCAGTCTCATAGGCGGGTTATGGACTGCTTGAATACGACTGTGTCTTGACATTAGAATGATTAAATTGCAACAGCAATGACGTTTCCTCAGACACAAAAGTCATAAATAAGAAGCATAGCGCTATCTCGAAAAGTTAATGACGGAATGCCTCCGCCTTTCTTTGATATCAGGATAGTATCGAATTCTTAGCAGAATGACGAATAGTGGACACATCCGATATGTCACTCAACTATCTGACAGCATAGTCAAATATGGCATATGATAGCTTACGCTACAATCAAAATGGCATCGCAACAAATAGCGAAAGGCTGTCACTAAAGTGTAGAAATTGTGTGAATTTACAATTTAATAGATATTGTGTTGAAAAGTTGTGAAACTGTTCTCATTCAAATTAGCTTCAAAATATACAATAGCTTATCTCTCACTAATCATATTTGATTTCTATTCAAACGTCGTACAACGACCAACTTCCCTTCTAGCGCAAACAGGGTAAGAACATCGTTTTCGTAGAGAATTAAAAAACACCGGATATTTCCAGTTTATCAAGCCATCATATGACGTAATAAACAACTACGTGGCGTGTATGATGACGTCATATATCAATGACGTCATGAATGACAATAGATAAGTACGTCATGGACATTTAATTGAAGACGGAGTAAGCATTGCTGTATCCATTGTATGTTTTTACTATTTAATAAAGCTGCTGTTGAATATTTTGAAACTAATTTAACTGAACGCTGTTGCCATCATAGGCAGCAACAGCACTTAGTCAAATTAGTTTTCTAAATATTTAACAGTTTACCTGTATAGTTTTCTGGAAATTGAAAGACAGGTAGACGATCGAGCCCAACACGAGCGATGGGTAGGTGGAGCTTAGCTAGAGATGGGTGGGGCATAGGTAAAACTGGAAAGGTCCCTCACCCCACGTCTACCCTCCAAACTTTAGAGCACTACTACATTTAGCACATGCATTCCTATTTAGACAGTTTATGATTGCTTTACGCTTGAGGTCAATAGATCAACTATCCATGCCTCTTGGGTCCCTAAGTGCATTGTTAAAACAGAGGTCAAAGGAATGAGTCAGCATGTCTTTCCAGTTAATTCTAGTTTTGGTTAGTTTAATTTTGAAATTGATTGCTCTACAATACATTTGTTACACACATGTACAGTCACAGATGCTGGGCTATCTTTAAATTTGAAAAAGGTGCAACATAGCCATTGTCCTGAATGATCAGATATGTCTTAAGTTCAGCGCTCAACTTGGCCAAGTTGGCTTCATCTTGTGTATTTATTGCTTGCTTTGCTGTTGCTGGGAGATAGTATGTGGATAGCATTTGACAAGGTTAGCTGCCGTTTCTTTGAGCTCATTTGTTTGTGAATTAAGCATATTTGATAGACATCAAATATTCCTGGAAGGGCTACATATGCGTGAAGACGGTGATTTTATGCAACACAACTTATATCAATGATGGGACGGTAGACTCACTCAAAGCATATCACTAGGTTATAGTTGAACATCCCGTGCCGTGCCTAGATCAATCTGGCATGCTTGTTTATCATCATTATAGTCACCGTGACCACACATTTCAACACCTTTCTGCTCAAATTCATCATACCAACAAATTTCAAGGGGCTAAGGTAACAGCTGTGTTAAGGAACAAACCAGCCTTTTGAAGCGGCAAATCTTTTCTGAATTCTGTCCAAAAGTTCCTGCCACACTTTCAGCGAAATGGCTCTCTCAGCTCGTTTCAACAGCAGGACATGGTGCGATTTTCTGTGTATGCATCAATAAAGACCTTGACAGCACCAGTCAGTTTTGACCAAAGTGTGTCTGATAAACCTTGATGAACGGTACATTTTTGTTCACGCAATTTTTCTACGATTCGCAGGCTTTTCTTCGACGATGACTAAACACAAGGTAGACATTAATGGTCTCTATTATATTGAACAACGTCACAGCACCAGAGCATCTTTCTGGTCCATAGTTACCCATCAAATTTAGAGAATGTTCCATGTATGGTACTTACATGGCAAAAAGATATTAATCGTGTATTGTCGCTTGATGTACCAGGACACCTGCTCACCATATATATTGTTCAGAGCCATCTTGGTTATTTCTTTGGCAGTGCGATTAAGCACGGGTATGAGCGAATACCGCTCAACTGTTCCAGGTGGCAAAAGAATGCAGAATATGATAAGTATGATGTGTGCCCATTACCATTATTTGCAACCTTACTGATAGGTGCAAGAAGCTGCCTATGTACGGCGCTGGCAATAAGGGCTCACGTCTCTTAGTCAGTTAGCTTGTCAACAGCATATTCAGGGATATATCTAAAAAAAACTACTGATCCGATTTGGCTCAACCTTTTAATATAGCGAAAGAACTTGCTGGTCCAGATTTTGACCATGATCCGGATAAAGGAACCGGATGTGGATCGGATCAAATCCTGGATTTGTGGATATCTAGGAAACTAATGGTCCGATTCGGATCAAATTTTAACACAGAAAAACGGGTGATCCTACATGAGGATTCCACAACATTCGGCTTGATCCGAATAAAATCCGAATAAAAATGCCCAAATCTAGAAAAAATCCGTTGAATTGGTATTTTTTCGTTAAAAGTAATTCAAAGATTGTTTTATTTATGTGACATTATGCAAAGTATAATGATGCTTTATATATTGTAATAAAGTAGGCTAATATGAAGGCTCCTTCTATTTCCCATCTCGTGTTCTTCTTGTATCTATCTTAATACGTATATACCCATGCGTATTCAGACATTAAGCACGAATGTGGCCACCCCTGCACCAGATCGTCCATGCATACCACGCTAACACTTCGTTGTCTGCGAGCTGTGTTATTGTTCAATGTCAACAAAATGTTTCCAATACAATGCGGTGCTTTCATTCTTAATAACTAAATGAAGACTAAGCCGTCTGTGTACACGTAATAGAGGGTATCATTACTAGCTATGCCCCGCCCATTTCCATCTAAGTTCCGTCCACATTTTCTCAGAATCTAAATTTAAAGGTAACGGTTCGGGTAAGCTGTTCACTCTTTTGAAATTGGCCATGGAGCTGTTGCTTCCTGTACCAAAATCAGGTATAGGCAGCAACAGTTCCATGTCAAATTAGTTTCAAAATATCCCACATAATATTTATTAAATTGTAAATTCACCAAATATATACAATTCGTACAAGTCGGTGACGGACGTTTCGAGTTTCGTCGGAGCTATGCCATTTTGATTGTAATGTTAGTAAACACGTGACTATTCGATTATGATGTCAAATAGTTGAGTGACCTATCGCATCCCTCTATTGTGGTTGACCAATTAATATGCCTTGTGACATCAATGTCCAGGTCTCTCCTGAATACTGTCTCCTTGTTTTCCATATGTATCCAGACGATTGATTCTAAACACGACACCGCTGATATTCACTCGTATAATAAATGTCTTGTCTGACCGATTAAGGAATCACACATGGAGGAAGATCCCGTATCCATCCGTGCCATCCAGTATCCGCATAGGCCTAGCTACGAGACCAATGTTTGCTTAGCAAACATACGTGTCGTTTACAAGTTGATCATTGCACCAGATTAGCTTACTACCCTAATAACGCAGCTTACTGGGTTGAAGCTGGGCCGATACTGGGCACGGCACGGCATCGGCCCAGTAAGCTGAGTTATCTGGGAAGTGTCTTGGAATAGGTATCTGGTTTGTTTACGTAGATCATAGAAGGATGCCATAGTGCCTAGGTATTGATTCCTTGGTGAGAAACTTTAATATGAATCATAACATCTTGCTGAACAGATGTTGCCATACCACTGCAATTCAAATTCTATATTGGTCACGTTTTAGGCAATAGAATGTAGGGTCGTTCATCATATACATTGTTTCTATGCATATAACAGACACATATGTGCCAATTTTGGCAAACTCTTCCAAAACGGCACTATCGTAGCACATAGCAGCCCCACTAAGTAACTAATTTTATTTTATATAATATCCACAATAATAGATGACACGGTTTGACAGCGACGTTGCTCTGGGAATTTCACAGTCCGAATTCACAAAGCAACCAAGAGAAATCAGAGAATGCAGACTGTCGCGCTCCCAAACTTCGGATTTATTACAGATTTTCTAGGTTTGTTCTGAAACACGCTAACAGTTGTGGAACCCTAGTGTATAGACACATATTTTTCCTGTGGTAAATTTGAGCCGAATCAGACCAGCAGTTTCCGAGATATCCACAGATCAAGAATCTGATCTGATCTGATCCGGCTTTTCTTATCCGGATCAGGGCTAACGTCCGGCAATCCTCTTGCACCGCAAGTTCCTTTACTGTGCCAAATCAGGTCAGTAGTTTTTTAAATATGGTTCTAGACAGAGAGATAGACACGCACGCACGCACGCACGCACGCACGCACGCACGCACGCACGCACGCACGCACGCACGCACGCACGCACGCACGCACGCACGCACGCACGCACGCACGCACGCACCCACGCACGCACGCACGCACGCACGCACGCACGCACGCACGCACGCACGCACGCACGCACGCAGGCAGGCAGGCAGGCACGCACGCACGCACGCACGCACGCACGCACGCACGCACGCACGCACGCATGCACACACGCACGCACGCACACATCCAACCGCAATATCCGCTTCCACTATGATATTGACATCATTATCCATTGCTTCCAGTTTGTTTATTAGTTTATTTAGCTTGATAACTTATTTTGACAATAATACACCCCAATGTTGTGTCGTCGTCGCCGTCGTCGTGACCGGCGGCGGCGGCGACAGAGGCGGTGGCCTCGTAGGCATAGTCGGCGGCGGCGTTAAAATGTACCCCACCCCCTGTCTTCATGTTTTATTTCATTATAGTGTTTGCTTGATAACTAGATTCACATCCTTTCGCCTTATAGTTTCCTGAGGATGTCGGAATCATACAAAATTACACCGACAAGTGGGCATTATACGCTTTATGGCATGTTGTACAGCAAAATGATAATATTACATATGACGTCATATTGCGTTAGTTGACATAATTCTTTGTTTTCTCATTATGTGTTGTTGTTTTGATCCTGGGTCATGGTCAAGATTACGAGAGACTCTTGCCTTTCGGTTGGTTATATTGTGCCAACAGGCGTAAATATGTTCTTGGTGATAATGATGGCGGGGTGGTGGTGGTGGCCGTGGCGGCGGCGGTGGTGGTTGTGGTGGTTGTGGCGGCAGCGGCGGCGGCAGCAGTGGTGGTGGTGGTGGTGGTGGAGGTGATGGTGGTGATGATGGTGGTGGTTGTGGTGGCTTCCAATCTTCCTCTCAAGTCCGTCTCTCTCTCTCTCTCTCTCTCTCTCTCTCTCTCTCTCTCTCTCTCTCTCTCTCTCTCTCTCTCACTCTCTCTCCAACCCCCACCACCCCTGATTGTCAGACGACCTCGCTACCACCATGGCCAATAGTTCCCCCTGTCTATCTGGCGGTCTATCCCTCAGATTTAAAAGCTGCACGTGTGGAAAACATAGTATGTGCGCTCTTGTTTGCTATGCTACGCTGTACTAAGGATACAGCAGGCAGGCATATTCGACGCCAGATATCATACTCTAACTAATATATGGTTATTAGAAAAAACGTGTCGAGTCTCCGCATAGCTAACTGTAGCTATATGCATCAACTATTATAGCATTAGCACACATGCCAATCGAGTTTTATTTTCATATACAAACTGAATATCCTTAAGACATTATTGATTATAATTTGACGCGAGATATGTTCAGGAGTATACGACAGTGCTATCAGTCCTGCAACCCCTCAAAGGGGATACACCCTCGTGGCCATCTTGACTTCAGTCCAATTTCTGAATAAATAACAGAATGTAATAGCCACTTTATGCCTGTGATGGAAGGTGTTCCATTATCGTAGACATGAGATTTCTGCTTTATGAGGAGAAGATCGATCTGCATGCCAGACATTTTCGATATAAAGATTTGCTGAGTGGCTAATTGAATGTGGACTGAGCCAAAATAATAACTACATACTGTCTTACTTTCCTAATTATACACTCGTGTACTTTTCTAGTCAGTACATTTACGGTTTCGGCAGGTAAGCCTGTGATGGATATATTTCTTCTTCAGACTATTCAAGTCTTGTGGAAATATTATCAAGAACGCAGAAAATACGCCAGGAAATTATACCTCGTCTGAGATCCTCTATTAGAATTGCATAGAGCAAACCTTATGAATATTTTGAAAGTACTTTCATTGGGTAGTAGGATAGGTAGTAAAGAATTGGTACAACTGACGGCCTATTCCTATACGTCCGCCCATTTTATCTAATCCCCGCCCATTGTATCTATTCCCCGCCCATTTTATCTAATCCCCGCCCATTTTATCTAAGCCCCGCCCATTTTATCTAATCCCCGCCCATTTTGTTCTAATCCCCGCCCATTTTATCTAAGCCCCGCCCATTTTATCTAAGCCTCGCACATTTTATCTAAGCCCTGCCCCTGTTATCTAATCCTCGCCAACTTTTCTGCCATCTCTCCCGTTCGCTCCTCTTGTCAAACAGTCGTCACACCGCCAATGGTTAGATTCGATTTTAAACTTTGACACCTGAATTCTCAGAATCCAAATTTCAAGGTACGTATACAGGTAAGCTGTTGGATATTTTAAAACTAATTTAACTGAGAGCCGTTGCTGCCCAGTTGTAGCAACAGCTCCCAGTCACATAAGTATTAAAATAATTATAAAATTGTACGTCATCTATCAAAGACATAAAATTATTACAATTCTTTGATGGACTTTTCGATATATAGCTATGTCTGACAAGAAGAGGGAATGGGATAGAAGGCATAGAAATCAGGAATACTCAGCTTATCAATAAACTTTATGTTGACTATGGATTCTACAGATGTGTCAATGGTACAATTAGTGGTATGTTCCAGTTCTAACAAGAACAAGAAGAGATTGTAGACCCGTAGCCACCCGCTTTTCTCAAATTGTAAGCAGTTTTCGGATTTTCCAGAATTTTTCGGATTTTCTACATTTTTTCGGATCACGCACAATGGTGTGGAATCAGAATTTTATGGCCACACACTTTCCTGTGCTAAAATTTGAAACAAATTTGACCAGCAGTTTCAGAGATATCCATAGCTCCATAATTTGATCCGATCTGGATTTGGGTTCTTTTATCCGGGCCAAGATCTGAAAATCCTCTTGCATGGCAAATTACTTGTGTTAAAATTGTAGGTAAGTCGGATCAGTAGTCTATGATATATACGACCGGACACCAGACAAACTGACACACATATAGAAACACAGACAGACTTGATCACAATGTCCTCTACCCCCTACGGGGGCAAGGGTAATGATATATGTAGGTCAGATTATAATGAAATGTCTATATTTCACAGTCAATGTTTCTCCTAGTTTTGTGTAACTTCGGGGCGTCTTTCAGGGATCTACTGCGCTGAGACTAAAATAATTACTGAGCAGCGCGCCCAAATGTTACCCCAAATAAACCATGTCTAATTACTATCGCGATGTAACCTGAAGAGGGTTTTGCGATCGGTCCTCTCTGTCTGTCCGTCCGTATGTCCGTCCGTCCGCCCACCCTTGTCTGCCTGCCTGCTTGCCTGCCTGACTGCCTGCCTGCCTGCCTGCCTGCCTGCCTGCCTGCCTGCCTGCCTGCCTGCCTGCCGGTCTGCCTGTCCGTCTCTCTGTCTGCCTGTGTGGCCATCCATCCGTCCATCCGTCCGTCTGTCAGTCATTATGTACGTATTGCCGTGTCTAGACGTCCTTCCTTCCTTCGTCTGCCCGTTCATCCGTCTGTCTTTTGGTTCCAAGCTTTCTCACTACTTTTCAGATGTGGCTTACATTTTAACACAACGAAGGACCTTGCAGTGCAACAGGATTTCCTGATATTGATCAAGATCCAGATAAAGCAACCCGCGTCCGGATCGGATCGAACCCTGGATCTGTGAATATCTCGGAAACCACTAGTCAGAAAATCGTGAAAATTCTGTAAAGATCCGGATAATCCGAAAAAATCAAGAAAATAAGAAAACATTTTACAATGTGACAAAAACCGGAAGGCGAGGGACGGAATCTCTGGTTGCTCTTATTTTCCTTAGCAAGATTTTCTTTACTATTGATTGACTACGTGTGTTGCTGTTACTGTATGACTGTACTGATTTGTTCTGGTGTTGCTTAGCGTTGTTGTTTCGCGGTTCCTGTGGTTGGTTGCTTGATTATTGTGGCTGTTGTTGTTGTTGTTGTTGTTGGTGGTGGTGGTGGTGGTGGTGGTGGTGGTGGTGGTGGTGGAGGTGGTGGTGGTGGTGGTCGTAGTGATGATGGTGGTGGTGGTGATGGCGATGGTGCTGGTGCTTGTGGTGGTGGTGGTGGTGGTGGTGGTGGTGATGTTGATGCTTGGTCCCTACTGCTGATTGATGGCTAACTGTGTGATAACTTGGTTGTTTTGCTTGCTAGGTTGGATGTTCTGGTCTTGTAGTGTTTGATGGGTGCGTCAAGACGTGATCGGCGTAGATGTTGCTGCACTATTTTCAGAATGCATTGCACCGAGCAACATTTTGCCAAATGGCATGTGTTCACTTTATCTTGTTACCACGCATCATCAGCTCATGGCCCAGTAGAGTAGAGTAGAGCATATAAATAGGTGCATATATTTCCAATACAAATCAGAAACATGTTCGTGTGTTAGCACAATAGACGGATCCAGTCTATCAATCAATCGCATTACGTCATAATCATCTACGTAAAATGTAGGCTGACATCACACTCAATTACGGCATGCATTATCTAAGTCCGTCAGGTAAGTCAGGTCGTATGAATTGTATGACTGTACTAATTAATAAACTACTTGCCTATTTTGAAACTAATTTGACTGGGCGCCATAGGCAGCAACAGTGCCCGAGTCAAAATTAGTTTCGAAATATTCAACGGTTTACCTGTACAGTTTTCTGAAGTTGATCTTCAGGAAGTGCAGGGATCTAGCGAACCAAACACGGGCAAAGCGATGATGGAGCTTAGGTAGAGAAGTAGGGACATAGTCAAAACTGGATTCCTTCAATTTGAACACGATGAAAGAAATGTTCTTTTGCATATTTTGGACTTGATTTGGTCCAAAATATTCAACAGGGTGTTTTATATGGTCTTGAAGACATGCTAAATTTTTTCTGAGCTGTAGTCCTAATGTCGCGACTGTTTCCTAGGATCGTATGTACTTTGGAAAATCCAACTAATGGTAAATTTTATATTTCATGGCGTTGCCAATAATAAATTCCCGATGTACGTATACTGATTGAATTTATGCCAGACATAATTATATCCTTGTAGGAAGGTGATCTGGCGTATAATCTATACTGCTAGAAGAATATTTGCGTTTGGCCGACGCGGGTATTGAACTCGGGCAAAGTGGATTAGCATGTTCTCACATCCGGACTCTTTTCTCAAAGACAGAAATGCATAAAATCAATTAAGACAATACCACGACCAACTAGGATTCTGGAATCTTAATGACATTTCTTCTACACTTGATATGGCTCGTCACTTTCACTGCTGATATGCCATATTTCAACTTTACGGCCACCCACGCCTGAAAGATGTTTCCCAATTTGAAACTAATTTGCCTGGAATTCATTGCGGGCTTTTTTCTAACGTCGTATATGGGCTTAATTCATCGAATCTTTGCGTTCCTCAACGGATAATCAATGATGTCAGGTGTGATATATGCATGAATGATAAAAACGATGCTTTCGACGGTTTAATTACTGGTAGACCGACGCACTATGCGGACCAAATACTACATTATTATTCATTGCCACTTTTGAATGCAATGTTGATAGAGGCCCTAGTCTTATTGCGCTACAACAACATTCAGCAGCATGCCATTCAAAACAAACACACATTTTTTTATTTCATCAACACGTATATAGCGAACTTTTGCAGTTTATCCTTCAATCATATTACGCCATAGTCCGCTGCGTGACGCATATGATGACGTCATAATTACGTAATTAAAGTGAATACACCCTTCCAACAGTGACGTCATTATGGCGGCATTCCCCTAAAACAACGCTCAGAGCACCTCTGCTTGCTGGTAATGTCCACAACAAGCAGCTGATCCCCATTGAGTTATTATTGCACTAATTACACCGCAATTTAAACCGTTCCAATGTTAAAGTAAAATCACAATATTATTAAAGTCATCCATTATTGAAAACCGCATCCAATTGTCTAAACATTAATGTTTACTAAGTTATTTGCATATCGACAAGGAATGACGGCTGGAAATGTGTCTGTGAAAACGTTAATTGAGCACTGTTACCGCCACACATTACAGATGTTACATATACACTTATTAAGTTAGATAGTGTGGTTGAATTGTTCCATCTAGCCATTAACACTCAGAATCATATCTGCAATTACAATAGAAATAATATAATTACATACCAAAAAATGACCAAATCATTTTGTGATTGAAGCCGTGCCATGGAAGAAAGTTCTAACTTTTGCAAACAATAGGAAGCATAACCTGAAATGGAAATGATTGACTGGTGGGCACTGGTTTCCAATGTGCAAACAATTGAGACCACAATACTCAGTGTGAAATGCAGGTTACATTTAAAATCAAAACTTAACTTGAGCTTGAATTTGAGCAAACACACATTTTACTATTACGAAAACATAGTAAATATTCTTATAAATTATCAATTATATTACCTGTCAATGGTAGTAGTGAAGATTGTGTGTGCCGAAATGTGAATGTTTATATGAGAATTACTCAATTAAATGATTTTCAGAGCATTTCTTGCAGCGCGGAAAAAATAGTTTTGTTAAGCAGAAATATGTTCACAACATTGCGTTCGATTGGAAACTGAAGTATTCTAACAGACTAGAGGGTTTATGAAAATATTTCTGAACATTAACAAAATCGCGATTTTGTCATTACATTATACCCGTTTCTCTAACACCGCAATCTTTTCACAAAGAAACATAAGTAGAGGCACATGGAGGCTAAAACAACAATGAAATTGATTGGAAAAATCTCAAAACAACGGCGGGAAATTTTATAAATTAACAGTTCAATAGAGAGAAAATGTAGGGATAAATATAATGACAACCTTTTTCGTTTTTTCACGTTTATTAATATGGGCGTCAGCCAATCAGCACTGACACCAATGTAGTGTTTTAGCCTACGTATAAATCTTTCACAATATACTGTCTAATGGAGACATAAGTTGGCCTGGACGCAGCTGCGTGGAGCACGTCCTTTCAGTTGGCAATTCAGCTGTCGTCTGGCTTGAACATCTGGAGAGGCTCAATATGACGTCAATTGGCAATCAGCGGCAACCTTCGTATGAAAGCCGGTGATGCTTTATGGCTCAGTACCACTATTCTATTACTAAAATATTAGGTGGATAGTGGAGAAGGTTTGATTGTATTACAAAAGATATTACGCGGACAGGGGAGAAGGTTTGATTGTATTACGAAAATGTTAGGTGGATAGTGGAGACGGTTTGGTTCTATTACCAAAATGTTAGGTGGACAGGGGGTAATGTTTGATTGTATTACACAAATTTTTACGTGGACAGGGGAGAAGGTTTGATTGTATTACGAAAATGTTAGGTGGATAGTGGAGATGGTTTGGTTCTATAACGAACATGTTAGGTGGACAGGGGAGAATGTTTGATTGTATTACAAAAATGTTAGGTGAATGGTGAATAGGGTTTGATTGTATTACGAAAATGTTAGGTGGATACTGGAGAAGGTTTTGTTTGTATTACAAAATGTTAGCTGGACACTGGAGAATGAGAAAGTGTGATTGGTTAGGCAGACATTGGAGAAGCTTTCATTGGTTGGGCGGTCCCTAGACAAGGTTTGATTGGCTATTGCACTGGAGAGAGTTTCATCGGTTAGGCGGATAGTGGAGACGGTCGGATTGGTTAGGCGGAAACGGGAGAAGATTTGATTTGCTGGGTGGACACTGGAAAAGGTTTGGTTCGTTAGGGGGACACTGGAAAAGGTTTGATGTGTTAGGCGGACACTGGAAAAGGTTTGATTAGTTAGGCGGACGATGGAGAATGTTTGATTGGTTAGGCGGACCTGGAGCAGGTTTGATGTGTTAGGCGGACACTGGAAAAGGTTTGATTGGTTAGGCTGACGATGGAGAATGTTTGATTGGTCAGACGGATGATGAAGTATGTTAGATTGGTTAGGCGGACCCTGGAGAAAGTGTAATTTGTTAGGCGGACAATGGAGGTGTGATTGTTTAGCCCGACGCTGAAGAAAGTGTGGCTGTTTAGATGGACATTGGAGAATGTTTGGTTGGTTAGGCAGACATTGGAGAAAGTGCGATTAGTTAGGCGGAAACTGGAGAAGGTGTATATCGTGTGTTGGACACAGGAGAAGATTTGATTGATTAGGCGATATTCTGGAGAAGGTTATAGAAAGGTTAGGTAGCCGTGTTAGTCTGTATAGACAAGAAAAACAGAATTCAAAAGTAGTACCTTTTAAGACTAACTTAGTTTATTTTGATGAGCTTTCGAACATAAATTTGCTTCGCCATGTGATAAGTAGAATATTTACATGGTTTATATACAAGAATTAATGCAACTCAAATACAAAGACAGTGTATGCTTTCAACCAAATTGTTTGATTATTATGAAACAAAAATGCATCTGAGCCCAAAGTCGTGAGTATGGTTTCAGGATGTTAAATATTAGAGAGTGGTTGAACGAACAATTGAACAGTTAATGATTAAAGACGGATTAATGATAATTGGTGTCATTGGATTAAACAGTGTATGCCTAACAGGAATCCCAGGAAGACGAAAGTTGAATATAATTAAAGCAGAAATAATATAAATAATAAAATGGAAATTTCTTTTAATTAAAAATAATAAATGAAAAGAAAAACGATGCAATGATAATTAAATTAAAAAAACAATGAAAAAACCCACATATATTTAAAATTAGAGATAAAGAATAAATAAAAATTAGAAATAAATAATTTAAAAAAAAATAATGAAACTTATAAAGGAGTAGTAAGAAACTTAAGGAAGGAAGAACATTAAAATAATAAAAAGAGATGGAGGGAACGAAAGAAAGAAAGAAAGAAAGAAAGAAAGAAGGGAAGGGAGAAGGAAAGAAGGAAGGGAGGAAACAAAGAAGGAAATAGAGAAGGAAAGAAATAGGAATGGGAGTATAAAGAAGGGTGGAACGGGCGGAAAGATAAAAGAAGGAACGAAGGAATGGGAGAAGGAAGGAAATATTTGATTAATTAAAAATAGCAATTAAAATATGTGTAAATAATGCCATTGACCGAGGACTTAACCACGAATGTGGTTTCTTACCACCGAAATCTGATGCGTTTTTGTTTTCTGTTGTTCCATACCATGTAGTCGAGGCTATATATGTTAACGTCAAGTCAATAACTATTGCCAATGAGCATAATACCATATGGCTGGCTATCCATAGTTCTTGTTTAATAGTATACAGTATAAAACAGTCTGAGTAAACGTGGCAGTATATATCAAGAAGGGCAGATTCAAATCATACTGTTTATGGATAGACATCTGCAATGTTAAATTCGCATATGGTTGCCATTTTCTACCTTCTACTCGTATGTAACATGAGCCATAACCTGAAATGTAATTAAAATGTAATATGGCAAAATAATAGAAATGTCTAATATATCATCTGCAATTAACAATTGAGTCATACTTCCGTCAATGGTTGTCTAATACATGTGAGAAAACCTAACCATCAACACAATGATTTTAGTATCATTATAGTATTACAGTGGACACAATCATTAAATGAGAAATCGTATGCCATCATGCTAGAAGAACTACATATTGAGATGGCAATATGGAGTGGTTGACTGCTAAGTGGAAGTGGCTGGACGACAATTCTAACTGAGGCCGGCATTACCTCTTCAGGAACTGCAGAATCATTTCCTCGGGTATCCCATTTGGCCATGACAAGACACACGCACCAGTTAACTGTTCGGTCCATTTCGAGGCAGCATGGCCATATGTATCAAGCTATGTTAGCAACAGTAGATGAAGAAGCTTTTACTAACTTGGAGATGCATATGTGCACCATGCATTCCACATTTTATTAAGTGGAACATTATCTTATGCATCGCAATATTTGTTCTCATTTTCATTCGTGATCATCGTGAATATAACATTAAACTCTTTATAGATGTATTATAGATAGCAACACCATCGATCCTTCCTCTGGACCACCTAAATCATGCACCTTCTGTTCCAGTGACCATCAGAGACATAAGATTCCTTCCCGACAGCATCCCGATAGAGGTGTAGCAGTTTTGGGTCTTCCCTAAGACAGAAATAATGTTCTCCACCATGCGGCTGGGTCAACCATATGAGGAAAATAATGCGACAGTAAAAGATTCTGGAGGAACAGTTGCACTGCCAGAAAATCTCACAGCCTTAAAGAGATGGATAGTTTCAGACTCAGAACAAGCCAGGCTACTAATAGATTTTGGAAGTCTGTAGAGTACAGATTACCACCCACATTCCCACAGTCATGAACAAGCCCTTGCAACTTAGAGCATTTAAGATGAAAGTAAATAGAATCTGTGAAACAATTTCAACAAATGGCAACATATTATTGAACATGTTGGAGAAGAGCCAAGAGCTAATGGCCCTCGATGCACAAGACTATGTAGATAAAGATATGACAGTCATGATTTGCACCATGGAATCACCAGAACCTGCTCTATACACAGCATATGTCAAAGATGTGCTGGTGGAAATGAATGTGTCAATTCATCAGTCACAGGAATAGGAATCAATTCCTTTTATTCATATGAAAAAATCAAATCTCAATCACTCAGATTCATGATGTTGACCGACAAGCATATTTTCGCACGCGAATCACCTTTGGCCTCCGTCTTTGGGGTATCATGGAAAGCTTCAGATACCAAGCTGTAAGGCATAGTCATTCGATCTATTGGACTGTGATATCTAATCCGAATCTCCTCCACACGTTCAAGTTAAAGTAACAGTTGGTGACTACAGCACTAGGAACTTTATCCCATGCACAAAACACCGGTTTGACATCTACACTAGTATAGATGTAGTATGGGTCATATATAAATATGACAGTCTCAAAGAAGCTACCCATGAGAAAAGGGACTATGGTGTGAGAAGAAAAGTTTCATTAATGACAAATTTGCCTGAGAGTTTCTCTGAATTCCTGAGGGATTACCGAGGAATTATTTGCTATACTAACAGATGATGTGCCAGCTCGCACAAACAAAGAGGTTTAGTTTACATCCGGAGAATCAGTAGTATCCCAAGTCAGCAGAGACACTGCTAAAATCTTACTATGAGGAAGTCAAAATGTGTCTCCGTGTCGCAGATGATGCTAAGAACGTTCACAGATAATTATGGCCGATACTGCGGATAAGGATGCTGTGGTGATCATTATCGGCATATTCTTTGAGTTAACAGAACACAATCCTCGTGGGAGGATTGGGGGTGGGCGTGAGTTGTACGCAGTCAATGCATTGTTGTTGCATTATTAAATGGTTAGCGGGCAGTGGACATTTTCTCCTATTGCCTATCCTTCAATTAATATTTTCTCATTGGTTCTTATTGAAACTTATCGCAATCGTATCACTACCTGCTGATAGGCGGTTTGAAAAAAATATTGCCTTGAGATTGTATTTAGCAAAATGATTAAACTCAAACCTAATTTCAGTGGGCAAACCTTATACATAAATGCACCACACATTGGACCTATCGTTGCTAGCCACGCCTTGTCGGTATCTCGTCGTTGTTGACCACACACTAAACTGACTACATAAGTCCACATAACCATGTGATCTTTGGTGTAAGCCTAGCTATATTGAATTTATGGTTCCAAAACCACATAACTTTATCACGCCCTGTCATTGGTTAATGTGATGTCAGTCGCTGGGGATTTGTGATCGATCAAATACTTTTACGGCATGCTTCCAAACAAGTGACACATGGCGATGGGACGTGGTCAGTTGCTTCGTAGTCGATTTCTTGTGCACACCAAGTTTAGGATTCCATATGTTCGCAATCCGCATTCGCAATCCGCATGCGCAATCTGCGTACGCAATCCGTTAACGGATCCAAAATTGTATACCATTGACGTTGCTTAAACGCAGACATGGAATCGGGAGAAAAGAATGACTGATGCAATCATCATTTTCTCCCGATTCCATGTCTGCGTTAAGGCCCGTCAATTGCATACAAGTTTGGATCCGTTTAGTCAACCTTTTAAGAAAATTCATATATTTAAACGTGGTAAAATAAATAAATTGTCAATTCTGCATTGATCATGAAAGCTGTAAGGATGCCCAATGCACTATCAACAATTCTAAAATTAAATTGCGGGCTAGACGAAGACGAGCTGCTGGTATTAGCTTTGGCCTATCGACATCGATAGAAAACTCAGTAAATAAAACAGAGATCTTCAAAAACGGAAGGTGCATGGATATTATTATTATTTAATCAAAGCGTTAGAACTGGATGCAGAACGGATTCAGGATTATTTTCGTGTTGATTTGGTCGAAATACTGGAATATAGGCCTATGTTGACGTCATGTCCGAAAAAACTGCATTTTCTCGTTCGCATACACAAAATTAGCTCCAATGACCATTTAAAACAGATTGCAGAGGCGAAGAGGATAACGAATAACATATGCGCACATATGGAATAGCCAATACAGAAATAGTAGTAAAGCAAACAATACGTTAATGGAGACCGTTTGCTACTGCGCATGCGGATCTAACCACGGGCACATGGAATCGAGACTTAAGTGACGTATTAGCGAAAATCGCATCCTGTCGTCGTAGCATCTTGTCTTTGTCGGATCGTGTCATCGTCGCATCGTCGCGGCAGCCTAATGTGCAGGCCACCTTTAGGCTGCATTACATTTTTTTAAAATGTATCTACGCTAAAATTATAAATATATATATAGCTGTGATAAATCATTTGGTCAAAGGTCAAGTTCTCACATTATCAGGCAATCATTGACCGATCTATGGCTCATATTGGGTACTGCAGACAAGGCGCTTAATATTATTGTGCCATACTACATTTGTATACCAACATATGTCTCATTTACATATCAATCAGTTAACATACAAATAGAAGGTAGAATATGGCAGTCATATTTACACCTGTGCAAAAGTTAAGCACCAGCAAAAACAATAGAACGTAGAAACATGATGGTACAACTAGGCTGCCATACTTTTTGTCCCCGCGTTAGCTGACATAATTCCAAGTACGAAATGCACATGCATGCATGACTTCACGCCGCTTGATGTCCGTGCGTGGCGGGAAACAGCACACGTGTTCAGTTATGTAAAAGTCCAGTTTGAGGTGTAGAACATTACATACAGATTTAGGCGACAAGATTAGGAATTTTGTGTTCATGACCGTGGTTTATTTGTACAGAGAGAATTAGCTCTTGATTGTGAACCGCTATGGCAAGACGAAGGTTAAGTGATCGTGTGAAATGGCAAATCATAGGCATGCATACCACTGGTATGTCATGCAGAGAGATTGGCAGACAGCTGAACATTAACCATACTGTAATCAGTCGTTTGATTGCAAAACATGGGCAAACTAACGAGGTGAAGGACAGGCCTAGATCTGGAAGACCGAAGAAGACTACTGCCCGTGATGATCGAGCCCTAGTACGCCTTGTTAGGAGATCTCCATTCACCAACAGCAGAGTGCTCAGCCAGAGTTAATGTAATATTAGTTGTGCGTCTATTAACAGTATGATCTAGATCTGCCATTCTGGATATATAAAGCTTTTATAATGCTACTTTCACCCAGACTGTTTTATATTGTATACTAGTAAGAGCTGTTGATATGGCAGCAGCATGGTTGTATGTATGTATGTATGTATGTATGTGTGTGTGTGTGTGTGTGTGTGTGTGTGTGTGTGTGTGTGTGTGTGTGTGTGTGTGTGTGTGTGTGTGTGTGTGTGTGTGTGTGTGTGTGTGTGTGTGTGTGTGTGTGTGTGTGTGTGTGTGTGTGTGTGTGTGTGTGTGTGTGTGTGTGTGTGTGTGTGTGTGTGTGTGTGTGTGTGTGTTTGTGCATTGTCATACATGTATTCTTAAAACAATTGACTTGGCGTTAACATATATAGCCTCAAATACGTTTTATGGAACAACATAAAACAAAAAGGCTCACATTTTTGACAATCCATTTTCGTAGCTTCGTTTGATGTACAGCATGCCACAGGTACCTGTAATTAAAACCACACAGCCTTTGACCTTGACCTGAACCTGACCTAAACAGCCCAAGTAGGATATGCCTCCTCTATGATGTTTCTCTAGGACCTAAGCAAGATATTTACAAAGTTTCTTGCTTTAGTCACTTCTGGCACGAAATCACCTACATTTGACCTTAAGCCACTGGACTAACATGGTTTAAATATATCAAGACATTTTACAAGGTATCCAGTAGTAAACATATTTTCAAGGGATATCAGGATTTACGAGAGAAATAACTCTGCTGAATATGAGCAGATTTTCCGGAAACGAATTCATGACACTACCTCTATGACAAATATGATTGTAAATTAAAAGGTCTCTGAGATCTGGCTCATGTAACAAAATTTTGCCAAATTTTAAGTCTTTCATGTAAGATATATCCGGAGAATATAGATATATCGTGTTCAAGCAAAATCATGGCATTTATTCTATACCTACTAGAAGGATAGTTGCGAATGTAAGTTCAAAAGATCTTCGAGATTAGAAGCAGGTGGACAGAAGGACAAACCACCGGAGGACGAGCGCAATCAAATCATACAAGTACACTTTGTTCAGGCACGTAAATCTCAATGGACCTTTCCAGTTTTAGGTATGCCCCGCCCAACTCTATCTAAGCTCCACCCACACCTCGTCCGTGTTGGGATTGATCGATCTCTGAATTCCCTGACTATCAATTTCCAGAAAACTATACAGGTAAGCTGTTAAATATTTTGAAACTAATTTAACTGGACATTGTTGCTATGTCTTAATGTTTATTAAATGGTAAAGACATACAATTCATAACACTTATCAGATTATTAAGCGTTAAGGACGGACTATATCGAATTATTCATGAAGCAGTGATTATGCCATCATCATACAAGTCACTTAGTTAATTATGACGTCATATGACATCAGATGATTGATGGATAAACTGGAAATCTGAATTAACAATTTCATTACTGAGTGAGCAGAGTTACGCATGAAGCCAATCCATGCTGCTACTAATATGCTAGATCACGGGTATAAAATAGTCAATGTGCGGAGTCAATGGACAACGCATATCCCTGATGGATAGCTAGCGCGGTAATTTTGGCCACACACATAAAAGATGGGCTGAGGAAAGGAGAATCGACATATGTTTGCTACATGGTGGTAAGCGATGACGTGTCTGTGCGTGAATGTGGCCTAGGAGTATAATTAACTAATTTAACTAATAATAATTAACGTATATAATATAATCGTATAACAGCATATTATAATATGGTTACATTGAATTACATGAGTTATACTCTGCAGGTGTTCATTCCGAGTAATAACTGATTGTTCCATGGCGTGTCGATTAATAGTATATGCATATATTTGTCCATTTATTGCGGTAAGGTTCGTGGCCTGTCCGTTCTAGTTTGTCACGTGTCACTGGACGTGTCCATCATTCAACGTATTCCGTAGTCTTGCTGTCACGTGGCTAATGTCAGGCGTATGCGTGCGTTCGTGTGTGCGTTCTTGATGCAGATGCGTCTGTGCGCGCGTGTGTCTCTATGCTCGTCCGTATCTGTTGGTGTGTCCATGTGACTATGTCTCTGTACCATTGTATCCCCTGCTTCTCCTATGATACTCCGTATCCTGTGAAAAGATAAAACATAGAAACAACGTTATGATTCTTTAACATCAGATAATTTTCAATGAATTCAGCACAAACACAATCTTTCATCATATTTAACCTAGCAATAGCGGAAACAATCTTTTTAACAATATTTATACATTAGAACTGTACAGAAGAACGTCAGACCCTATTATACTGCTTGATATAACACAACTCTACACTGAGTTACGTTTTCAAATGTATAATTATAGACTCCATAATAGAATTAGAGGTATGATTATTCGTTATCTTAAAATGTACTAGCTTATCAAACTGTCTCTTCCTTAGTGGAACGTATGACGTCATAGTTTGAACTAGCTGGTAGAGACTTATAGAGACTTTTTTCCACAATTTATTAGTCCTTAAATACCAATGTCCCAGCAACTTATTATACAGAAATTTCGATACGTGCTCAACCACAGCATTGTGTGTTTTATTCAAAACACCTCTTGCGTTCTCCTTTAAGTAGTATGCAATATTATGATATTCTAGGATACTAGCTCATAATATCTCCACTCGCCATCAACTTCATTACTCGTTTATTGCTCATTCATCGTCCCATTTTTAAACGTTTTTATGAGAAAATGAATCGGTGATCATATCATGTCACCAGGCAAGAACCTGATATATGGTTTCAGGTTGGTAAGAGCAACAGACAAATACATTAAAAGATTTCGTTTACAAGTTTCTAGGAACATCTTTCCTGAATAATATTTCCCAAAAGATTGTTCCTGATGTGAACGAAAGCCGGAATCAGCGGAGGTAGTATTGTGTGCATCCAATACTGCCATCCTAGATACCAGGCTATTATGCAAGTAATCTTTGCTTGCATAACAAATCCATGAATATTAACTGCACGAACTAGGATACAGAAACGGTTGCATCGAATACTTAACAATTTCATATTTAGACCATATACTGGACATATTAATAGTCACTTTGATACAATAAACTTACCTTTATCATGGCTTATTCATTATATTATATACATACTATCCTCGCCTCGTGTTTCAATCGACTCCTGCTTGCTACCTGTCCTGCGAAATAAAAGGCAAAGAACACACAGCAGAATCATTTTAATCATTTAGATTACCATATGGTTTCCTTTTTTCTTTTTTCTTTTTAAAGATGGATGAATATTTAAGTATGCCTTTGAACATAAACAGGACCTGATTATTATCAGATCTAATACACATATAACTTAAATACGATACGCTATGCGATACATATCACCTTTTATTACTGGATACCATGGTTTTCCTTAGCAATGCCATGTAATTAAATTATTCTACCATATCATATGCATCTAGCAATCGTATTGGCCATGGATAGATGCATTATCACTAGTCTGATTTGGGCATGGGGTTGCGTCTGCTTCACGAGGAACCTAGTCCATTGATTCTAATATCTTCTTCAGATTATCTGCTACTGTGGGGTTTGTCTGGGATTGTCCCATTGTTCTGGCGAGGCTGTTAAGTTCTTCTGCTGTGCTATGCTTAGCAGATCATCGAACTCTTTCACAATTTTGCTATGTGTATCTAGTGCATTTGCATATGTCACCTGAGAACATGCATTACTTTCACCTTTGTTTTCTTTATTTTGGCCATTTGACTGTCTATAATTGGATTTCTTCTGTGATGAATTGTAACACATATTACAATGCCACTCTGCATTTCTTTGATCATTTGACCTCTGTTTGTGCAGAGGACGGGATCGTTTCAGCACACGCGCAAAGACACGCACAAGAACACACAACTGGCCACACGATTCATAAACAGACATATACCACTTGCGCACCAGGATGCGGAATATACACAGCACACTCCAGTACAGAACTGAATATACACACACGGCCGTAAAGGAGCACACAGAGGACCCCAGGCACGCGCGCACAGGACAGTCACATCACATGCATGAATTAATGAACAAGCCACGCCCACAGATAAGCACACACGTGAACTAATATACATCGGCAGTGACACACAGCGCCATTGACTTACATACACTACTACGGATTATATACACACCGGACGTATACGAAAGAGGATTGCTGAATATATTGTGTCCATTCTTTAATGTTGTAGTTAATCCAGTAATACGTACTGTATATACTTAACGTGTTGTCACGGATCAGGTGCAACTGTTTGTCACTGAGGTTTGTGACTATGGACTAGCGCCACATGTTTTGAATAGAACATGGGGCGGCAGTCAGTGGGAGTTTGGCGTTGGGCTGGTCACTTGTTGTTTTGGATAGTTGGTTCCACTCCACGACTTGAATATTAAACTGTGGATTGTGGCCAACTGTGCAAACGAACCAGTGACAGTGCCCGAGCGTAAGTTGTTTATAATAAAGTATTACCGTAACTATAAAGACGCGTATGTGTTATCTTACCAGACAGATGAAATATCCTGGTGTATAGGCAAACTAACGGTATTAAACTTTCATTAAGATTCGTCAATATTTTGATTTTACAACATTTTAAGAACAATAAATTATTGCTACAGCCAGAGTTGTTACGCCGTCGCTCCTAGACAACAGCATAGCGATTCACGATTCCTAGCGATGTACACTGTTACCGAGTCAATCTACTACCCGATATACACTAGTTCGATATAGTATGATAGGTAAATAAAAATGTCTTTTTATATTTATGTAAATACGACCAAACAACTAATAAGACAATAATACCGTACTCTAAGTCAGTCAAATGAATGTTATAAAAATACAGGATTACATCCCAAAGTATCTAAACTTGGGTCTGACAAGTGTAATTTGACACTTGGCTAGTTCTAGTTGAACAGCGGGCGAAACACACACAATTGCAGATCAGTTTCCTAAGTTCTGTTCGAAAGATAGTACCACTGACACAATAGATGAAAAAGTTAATAGCGGAATTGATCCGGAGTATGGTGTAGGCAATTTCTAGTAACATATGATCAATAGCACGGTCCCTTGAGGTACGAAACGTATGGTTTTGCTTAGATTGAATGATCAAATAGATGCTTATAGGCAAATTTGTTATTAAGAAAATGAAACTTAGCGTTAATAGCACAGTTGTCGCTTTGCTCGTGTTCCTGTTCCGTCGTTCTCGCGCCAGTGCGGTAGGCACTATTGCTAATCGCAGTTTGCGTCTCTGTAAATAAAGTTTTATCACAATAGAGAAATTTCCGACAGTCATGACCGCATATGGTATTATAAAACAGAGAATGGCGGTCAGCTTGGAGAAAGAGGTTAGAAAGAATGTGGCGTATTCATGGGAGATAGGACCACATTCTGAGCTAGTCTGCTGAAGTAGCACGATGGGCTTTATTGAAAACCCCACAAGTAGATGAAAACTTAGTACGAAAATTAGGCTGGTTATCATCATAATGGTTGCTTTGGAAACTCTACGTGTTATGATAATCTTGGCCTTCACGGGAAATACTGTGAAGATAACACGTTCACATGTTAGGGCTATCATGTACCATGTGGAACAATACCGGGAGAAAACAATTAAAAACCAATACCCTTTACATGTGACACTGGATAGTTCTCTTGGATCTATGGAAAATGTATCAGTCATAAATGGATACAGGCCATGAGTGCATAGAAATACAGTGTCCATGGTTTCGAGACCGATTAGAAAGATTGTAATGTTTTGTTTCCTCATCACCTTTCGACACAATACGCAGAGTGCCAGTACGTTACAGATAATACCGATGAAAACGATACAGGTGCTGATGTACTTACGAAAGAGATTTGTAATCAGGGTTTCGACATATTGATTCACCGTCTCGCTCGGCGTAGAGACTGTCATCAAGTATTTGACAGTAGAGCTTATCATGTCATCATAAACGCTTGAATTAGCACTTGGCCTTCCAAAATCCTGCGCAACATGTGATTGTTCTACCAATAAATTGGACAATTCCGTTGAATTGTGTTCCATCTTGTATCAATTCAAATCACATATATTTATATTTCCTTCTCAGGTTTTCTCTATGAGAAATATTTTTCTATTTGTGAAAGATGCAATACCAAGGAACACAATAGATTCGATGTCACCAGTGACGAGACGTCGTCTTTTATAAAAATCCATTGCACTGGAAAGACAACATACAGGAACCCCATGTATAATGTTAGACAGACTAGGATGAACAGTCTAAAACTAATTCTATTGGTAGCTGCTGTTGCAATAGACAGCAAATTAATTTCCAAATGTTTCACTGGATATGTTTGTGAGTTTATATTAAATTGAGAACCCTGGACTCTGCTTTCCAAATCTGTAATATTCAGTGCCACTGCATACTATCAATCCTGATTCGAGCGACCACACGAACACACGAAGACGCTCGAGGCCTCGCCACCAAATGACACGTGTCGTTTCACCGAGCCTTGTCGGCCTGCTATTGGTCCATTGCTCGCCCAATAAATGGTTACCAGAACGTATGCTTAAGATCCTGACTATCAATTTCCAGAAATCTATACGGGTTTACGGGTTGAATATTTTGAAAGTAATTTGACTCGGCGCTGTCAAATTGGTTTCATAATATTCAACAGAATGTTTATTGAATAGTAAAGCCATACAATTCGTACACCAATCCTTAGTCGGCCTTCAAGCATGCGTTCGTGACCTACTTATCTACGTCATCATGACGTCATATATTATGATGTCACTATACGCGCCAGGTAGTTGATTATGCCGTCATATGATGGATGCATAAACTGGAAAGGTCCTTTGCTGAGGATCATCCGTTTTAGAGAATAAAGGGACGCACGCACGCACGCACGCACTTACACACACACACACATTTATATATATATATATATATATATATATATATATATATATATATATATATATATATATATATATATATATATATATATATATATATATATATATATATATTTATATATATATACCTAAACGATACCAACTTTGCACGCGCTTTTGAAATCTATGTTAGCTCTTTATCTTATGTATTTTCAGAATCTATTGCCAAGGTAACTAATACAAGAAAGCCGGTGAATAATTTGAACCTAGATTGTGATCTTTATTACATCGCGTATTTACTAAAAATAGGCCTACACCATTCGAACGGTTACTGTCGTCCATTCAACCCTTTCCACGAGGCGGATCTAAACATTTGATTATTTTAGAGAATTGTCATCATATTGGTCCTCAAGAACTCAAAGAGCTGGTTTATCCAAATTCACACGGGTTGTGTTTTGTGAAGGTTTTACAGACGATTGCAAACTAAATCATTACCAGTGTTGCTGCGATCCTGCAACAGCCGGACTTTCAAATTATTGAAATTGATTTCAAATTAACGCCCAAACACCGTACGCCTGCTAGTGCTCGACCCGCTTGTCTCCGTAGAGACGTAGGAGAATTTATAAACTGACCCGTCAAGAAGCCGCCTTGAAATTCAGAAGGCACACGATAATTGATGTTGACCATAATTTAGCATTATTTTGTAAGCGATGCAAATACAGCTCAGATAATATACATACACTCATCTTTATCCTGTGTCATATCTAATAAACATGATCATAACCCTGAACTCACGATGGAGGATTCTCCATCAATCATATGACGTCATAATCAACTACGTGAAGTGTAGGATGCCATCATAATCAATTACGTCATGAATGACGTAGCTAGGTTCGTCACGAACGCTTAATTGATGACGGACTAAGCGTTGTTGTACGAATTGTATGCCTTTACTATTTAATAAACATGTTGTTTAATATTTTGAAACTACTTTGACTGGACGATGTTGCGTCATTGGCAGCAACAGCCCCAAGTCAAATTAGTTTTAAAATATTCAACAGCTTATTAATTCGTGCATATAACGGAATGTATGCTGGTTCCAACTCACACTCAGCCCACATGTCTGATTAAGTTTAGCTAAAATGGAAACTCACTCTCGATTATCCAGCCAAACTTATGAATCAGCTAGAACAAAAACAGACCTAATATCGCGCGTGCGCTTCTTCATGTGCTAAACAATCTAATATAAGTTACCGAAATTAGTCTTTCATAAGTAGGGTAAAATACCGCCAATTATGCCTTTTGCTTAAAACAAGGATTCTGTCTATACCGTAAATTGGCGTTACTTTTTGCAGGCGTGACTACGCCGCTGACTAAATCACGCGTTTGAAATGGCTGATCTGTCCGGTCTGAGCAAATAACCGGCAACTACTAAACCAGATCTCTCTGAACTTGTACAAAGGTGACTGAATGAAGAATTTAAAAAAATTCAATTTTATGAATCTCTATTATTGTCACACAGAATGCACTGGTTATATGATGCACAACTCGTTCCGATGCGAAGCCGCTGTAGGAATAACAACATTAATCAAGTTCCCTAAAAAGACGCAGATTATTGAATTTACGCGCAGTACGGGAATTATACTAAGTCCATTGTTTATATTGTCCGTTGAGTCAGTTGTCATATATCTTGCGTTGTTTGAAGATTTGTAACTGCCCCAGGAGTGCATTAATCCATTAAGAGCTCCAAGAATATAATGTAGATGATCAAGGGAAACGTGACGTGAGGTTAAGGGCCTCCGAACCCGCCTGCAGCAACTAATCTCCTGTAAATAGGGACGTGTTCTCGGTAGAGACGCAATCAGGAATACAGCCATACTGACGTAGGCGTTATTCCTGATTAACTCTCTAGTGAGAACACGGCATAAGATTAGGCGCCACATTTCATATCAAATACAATCCAACCCATTGCAAACACGCGGCGTAATCCCCTAATTCTAAGTTTGGCCACGATTGACTAGGGTACCGTCACGAGTATGAAACTCAACACTTAAGTGCTGCTATTGCGACAATTCACCTTTCCAGAGTGGCCATCCATCATCTGACCTCGTATGACGTCATAATCAGCCCAGGGCGTGTATGTTGACGTCACAATCATTACGTCACAAAGGGTTCTATATAGACCGTCACCAAATCTCAAATACTCCGACACGTTGTACGAATTGCATGTCTTTGTAATTCTTTGCTATTTAATACACATGCTGTTGAATATTTTGAAACTAATTTGACTGGGCGGTGTTGCTGCAATAGGCAGCAACAGCACCCTGTCAAATTAGTTACAAAATATTCAACAGCTTCCCGGTATAGTTTTCCAGGAAATTTATAGTTGATGTATTCGGGGATCGATCAATCCCAACAAGGCGAGGTGTGGGTGGAGCTTAGTTAGTGATGGGCGGGGCATAGCTAAAAATGGAAAGGTCCATTTGAGTAGCTACGCGTGTTAGCGCGTGACCGCAGTCGTACGTAGTATTCAAGGTGCGGCTTGAATCATATCCATCTTGAAGACGGTGATCAAGTAAATTAATACCCTCCAAGCAGCTAATGAGAGATTCCAGGTTATCCATCCATCATAAGACGTCATACTCAACTAAATGACTTGCAGGATGACGTCATAATCAATCACGTCTTGAATGACGTTGACAAGTTCGTCACAGATGCTTAATTGATTACTGACTAATCGGTGTTGTACGAATTGTGTGGCTTTACTCTTTAATAAACATGATGGTAAATATTTGCCATAGGCAGCAACAGCAAAATTAGTTTCAAAATATTCAACAGCTTACCTGTATAGTTTTCTGAAAATCGATCGATCCCAACACGGGGAGCCCGTGTGTTGAAATTAGCTAGAGATGCGCGGGGCATGGCTAAAGCTGGATTCCTCCATTGCTTTAAGCAGCGCTGACGACAACATTACAATCATTATCCCTGGTCATCTGAAGGTCATATGAAGGTCATCCATATGCTTATTTATAACAATGAAATGGAAATCCAACTATTGTGATGGTACATGCGGAATACCAGGGTTTCTATGCAGGTATGCAATGAAAACGGTAATGCACTATTCATGGCAGGAACAATGACAATTCTGAGAAGTTAATACTATTCATCCGATCACAAAAGACAGGAGGAATTACAGAGAAATTGTCATGATTTCATTATTATAATAGATCCATGCATCCATCCATCCATCGGCACATGCACCCACCCACCCAACCACCGAAACACCCACGGACCCACCCACCCACCCATCAATCAACCCAGCTAGAAAGCCACCCACTCGAAAATCCACCCACCCACCCGCCCATCCCTCCACCTATCCAAAAGCCTACCCACCCACCCACCGAAACACCGAAACACTCACAGACCCACCCACCAATCCACCCACCCACCCACCCACCCACAGAAACATCCACCCACCCGCCCACCCACCCGCCAATTAATCAACCCACCCACCCACCCACCCATCCAGCCAAAAGCTTACCCATACACTGACCCAAAAGCCCACCCACCGACCATGTCTAACTGCGCATAGACATAGATCGCATTCGCACGCGTGAAGCAAATCGTATGACAATATTACCCATCGTTCAACGGTATCGTTTTACACGCCATTTTTTCCGAAGTCATTTATGATAACAATGCTCAAGGTAGTCGTGGCAATATGAATCATAGTCGCTTATACTGACTGGAAAGAATCCGTTCTGAAGTCCTAGAATCCTGATCTACAAACTGTATACCGATGGATGGATCCGATATACCGATCAAGTATCTGAACTCATAAGCACATACGGCACTTGGTAGCTGGCGTCACACTCAAAACCACGTGGTCTCCACCACAGCGTAAATGGTCTGTCAGGAAAGTGATTCAATGGCGGAATCCACGTTTAGCTATTCATCATCCATCTTTAGCTAAGCTCTAACCACACATCGCCTGTGATGTGGTCGATCGGTCCCTGAAATCCCTGACTAACAATTTCCAGAAAACTGTACAGGTAAGCTATTGAATATTTTGAAACTAATTTTACTGCCAGTCAAATTAGTTTCAAAATAGTTAACGAAATGTTTATTGAATAGTTGGCCTAAAGACACACAATTCGTGCAACACCGCTTACCCGTCATCAAATATGCGTTCATGCCGACCTTATCTACGTCATTCATAACATCGTTGATTATAACGCCATCATACACGTCGCGTAGTTTATTATGACGTCATATGAGGGATGGATAAACTGGAAAGTTCTACTGTATGTATTTTATGAATTTATTATTTAATAAACATTCTCTTGATCATAGACAGCAACACCCCACAGTCAAATTAGTTATACAGATTTTCAACACCTTACTGTGACATTTACCTTGAAATTATGAGTTTGAGAATAAAGGTTTCCATGTGTTATACTCGATACAAGTATATAATCAGATATAATGGAGTAGACGGTCAGTACACGGTCGGTACACGGTTAATTTGATAACGACAAATACGAGTTATTCTATAGGATAGACACAATATTTTGTAAAAACTTATACCGTGAAGTGTAGATTTAGTATCTGGCTATCTTGTGTTAAGATTAAAAATGCCTGGACCAAGAAAGAGAAGCAGTGAAAGAGAAAGAAGTTATCGAGTAAGGCCAGTTTTTCATGTACGCGATATCGCTTGTGTATCAACGCAAGCGAGCCAGCCAGCGTGAATGCGCATTTCCATTGCATGAGCTATTGCTCCCGTGCATCATCGACCTGGTCGATGACGGGGTACTCGGCATTGTAGCGCATTTTTATCATTTGTCGTGTGATAGCTGTCAGTCTCTTTAATTCTAAAATTCTTTAATATGTCCAGAGAGAGTACAACCATCATGAAGTTAAGAACACCGCAATAGGAGATGCTTATAGACCTGGTACGAGGATATCCTCTTTTGTACGCGCCTACATCTATTGATCATCAACCCGGTCGATGACGGTTTACTAGACATTGTAGCGCATTTTTGATCATTTGTCGTTTGATAGCTATCAGTCTCTTTGATTCTAAAATTCTTTAATATGTCCAAAGAGAGTACAACCATCATGAAGTTAAGCACACCGCAACAGGAGATGCGTATAGACCTGGTACAAGGAAATCCTCTTTTGTACGAGCCTACATCTATTGATCATCGGAACAAGGTGGTCACAGTAAACACATGGAAGAAAAATGCCAGGCAAATGAATATCGATGGTCTTGACTGTAAGTAATGAATAATTACTTAATAATAATGAATTAATCAAATAATTAATAATATACAATTAACATGAATGGATCAGTGAATGGGATTTCAAGGTGGTAACAGACGGGGCGGGAGGGGGGGGGGGTGGGTGGGCTGAGGGGGTCCTCCCTATAAAATCTGTGAAAATGTGATGTTCTGAGAATCAACTTTCAGTAATCAGTACGATGAAATTGATAAATACATTTTATTGATTTTGGTATTAATGAACCATGTGCTCCTACCAGTCAATAGCCACATAGCTACAATATTTTGTTACTGTGACAACGGAAAATTTAAATTAACAGAAATGCTTAACCATTCTTTCTAGCATAGTCTAAGCAAAACATGTTCATGATTTTATGTCTGTCTGTCTGTCTGTCTGTCTGTCTGTCTGTCTGTCTGTCTGTCGGTCGGTCGGTCGGTCGGTCGGTCGTTCGGTCGGTCGGTCGGTCGGTCGGTCGGTCGGTCGGTCGGTCGGTCGGTCGGTCGGTCGGTCGGTCGGTCGGTCGGTCGGTCGGTCGGTCGGTCGGTCTGTCTGTCTGTCTGTCCGATATATGGTAAATTACCTGCGGAATTCAATGAAACCGGAAAAAGTTACTTATTTGTATCATAAGAACTGATTAAATTATTGGTATGATCGGAAAGATATGGATCCTTCTTCAGAACTTAATTCTTAACATGCTATGTTGATAAGTTACGGGCGGGGTTGTGTTAAACTCGGGAGGTGGAGTGGTAGTGGAGTATTGCATGTTGGGACGTGCTAAAAGGTTTGTTTGTGTAGATGAGACTTTGAAGGCATAATATCTGGCGATATTTGACACAGACTTACGCAAATGCGACATATTACAGGTGGCGATTGGAGAAATTGCAACGAGTCCGATCATGATTGGATTAGTCAGATCACTTATTTTATGTACATTCCTTTCACCAGGGGCGCAATGTAAAGCCAAATGGAAGAACCTGAAAGATTGTTTCAATGCCAAGCGAAAAAAGATAAAGGACTGCAACATGAGTGCCTCAGTTGCCAAGGTTATCCAGAAGGGGCAATTTTACGAGAGGCTGCAGTTTTTACTGGGCCATGTAGCAGGGACCAGGTATAGCAAATATTGTATACTGTTTGATTGATTTATTTCACAATATGCCATTTGCCTTTGAGTGTCCGTTTTGCAATAATATATGGCGGACAACTAGTGAGATACGATTACCAAAACGAGAGCCGTCAGAGATTTCAAACCCTTTCCCTCCCCACAAGTTCTAATCTTACGTTTCCATACACCGACATGTGAAAATTAGGCCAGAATGATATGCTTTTAATATCAGATACCTCGTCACATTAAAGAAACAATATACATTATACAATATAATAGAAGAAGAAGAAGAAGAAGAAGAAGATAATGATAGATGGACGGATGGAGGGGCGGGCGGACGGACGGACGGACGGACAGCCTGTCCAGTGTATAATGCTAAAATTCAACTCTATTATAGAGCAGTTAGTAACTCACCGCATCAGTCAAGGCTACGCTGCCCTGTTTCGCAAAACCTAGTAAGTTCGTCAATGTAGGTTTTGAGAAAATCGACATTTTCTGATAGTGCTTAGAATAAAGAAACTTATCATGGCAGAGTTATTCCTATGATGGCATACTGGCATTCTTTGGTTATTGTATCTCATACTAAATTGTGTTTTAATACTCACATGTAAAGGCTATTTAATTGGAGTTACTAGGTTTTTCCAAATTTTTCTGCGCAATGATGTACACAGAAAAATTTAGAAAAACCTAACAAGTACGAATAGATGTCACTCAGTTTGCACATACCAGGTTTTTCCAAATTTTTCGGTGCAATGACACACACACACACACACACGCACGCACGCACGCACGCACGCACGCACGCACGCACGCACGCACGCACGCACGCACGCACGCACGCACACACACACACGCACACAAATTCAGATTAACCTGGCAAATAGCCTACGGATAGGTGTTACACCATTTTATGGGGTTCACATCTCATACTGGCTGGTTTAACGACCCCTCTGAATGAGGCTCTACAGTTTTATATTACACTTACTCACATGCTAAAATGGAGATTTGAACCTGTTATTGAGTTCTGTTTACTCAGTTCAGTCCATTCTCACCACCGTACGTGAATTGCGATGCAAGCCACTCAGCCAAAGAAACCTGGTTCATTCGCTCAGCTGGTTTGATTGGCCATGCACACCGAAGTATATTTGAGCATTGGCTCTCTATCGTGAGATGTTTCTAAGACAGGTTGCGAAATGAAAGTAAATAATCAAATTTACGATGTTGCTAAGTTTATATGCATTGCCCGTTGCTGCAGAAAGAGCTGCTATTGGCGGGTGTAAGTGTTGTATACTGTGTAAAGGAGGGGTGGGATATGAGCATAGGGCGGTGTGTGTGTGTGTGTGTGTGTGTGTGTGTGTGTGTGTGTGTGTGTGTGTGTGTGTGTATACTGTATTTGTTTTGGAGGTGAGATGGTGTTGGTTGGTTGGCGGAGGATGGGTGGGTGTGTAGGGAAGTCTGTAGGCCTAAAATTAAATCTATGACAGTGAACTTAAAGTGAAATTAGGCACAAACTTTAATATATATATATATATGAGATGACAATGTTAAAAGTTAAGGATATCAAATAAAGGTAAATAAGTAAATAAATTAAGATAATTTCATCTGTTTAAATAAATGAGAAACGTGGAAATCTAAAAGATGTTTCTGAATAAAAATATACCGAGATTGGAACTTAAAATTATAACTTTCTACTGTTTAAGAAAAGACGTTGGATGTATATGATGGCCTTGTCCGTCACTAGGTGTAAGGAAATCCTTTGATACTTGCTAAAATTTGAATTAGAGCGCGCATGCACGACTAAACTATACTAGCTATTTAGCCTAAGATTAAAATGCCATTTCGATAGTCACAACAATAAAAATCCCTGTGTGTGAGCGATGCTATTACTAATTTATTATGATAATATTAATGAGTCATGCAATAGCAAACATGTGGCTTAATCATAATCATTTAACATAACGTAATTACCTCCCTTGAAAATCGACAACGTCAACCTTCATACAATTGTTTGTAATTGTAAAGCATAAGTACATTTTTTGTAGAGATATCGCTAATAATTTGCAACCTCATGATGCGAAAATCAGTATCGTTCTAGAAATAAGTGTAGGTCATATTGCTTTCACACGAGATTAGCTGCGCACTGGACTGCAATGACATTAAGCTGCTGCAATTCACATGACCAATCAATGCAATATGATTGGTTCCCGGCGTTACTAGCTTTTTGTTTGACAATATTTAACTGGATATGTAACTTGCTAGGTTTTTGCAAAATATTTTATGGCTGTTTGGTACTTACTAGGTTTGTTACTAATCAATTCCTGCGAATCTATGACACTTATATTCAAGCTTGTTACATTAAAAGATGTAAAATAGCCTAGTAAGTACAAAAATATATAAAACGAAATTTTTTTCAAATTTTGGACTTACTAGGTTTTTGTGAAACAGGGCAGTACAGTAGGCAATACAAGTCGCGTTGACGAACATCGTGATGAAGACGATGATAATGAGGATGTTCGGGAAAACAGATCGCTACTGGGCTGTGACTCTGATGATGACACGTCTATACAGAGTTCACACTCACAGGGGTAAGTATAGCACACAAGCAATACGTATATCATTATTAAGCGTTACATTTATTTGATATTATTATAGATTTTGTTCAATATTAGGACGGTTCGTACCTAATGTAGGCCTCTCTGAATGTGGGCATTCTGCCAAGGGAGAGGATTCTCCATAAAAAAAACCCTTTTTAAATCTTTCTGACGTCTATCGCTTCTGCTGACCCTCTAGAATCAAGGGGAACAAGGTCTTCCAAACCCTACACCTCTTCATCTCGGTAGTCTGCCAATAAGACCTCAGCGTCGACACCTGATGTGGTGTCAGTTTGCAGCATATTGTGCATTATTACTGCCCCTTGCTCGACATTTACAACATTGGCAGGTTTAATGGACAACCTTGTGTAGAATACCCGCCAATGTGTCGCAAGTATCCCAAAGGCACATTCCACTATCCGTCTTGCCCCTGGGGTGTCTGTAGTTGTATGCCTCTTCATCAAGTTTGGACTACCTGCCAGGATAAGGCCTCATTATATGGTGTTGAAGGAAAAAGGCTTCATCACCTACTACAACATAAGGCAATGGTCCAAGGTGATCGGCACCCTGTATGGGTTCTGCAATGGGCAGAGCTAGTCTATTGGGAGTTGCAAAGACGTGTCCCATCTCACTATTAGAAAAAATACCTGCATCAGATTGTCGGGCATAGGCCCCGATGTCTACACAGAGGAACCGGTTGGAAGCATCAGCTAAGGCCATCATTAAAATAGAGAATGATGACTTATAACTATAAAACAGAGATCCACTATTTATAGGTGACTTTACCACAATGTGTTTGCCGTCGATAGCGCCAACACAATTGGGAAAGTTCCACTTTTCCATAAAATCTAACACAATCAGTTTCCATTCCACTGGAGTTTGTGGCATCTTGATGAATGTCCCTCTCATTGTCTCCCAAATAGCATCACACACGTCTGGCACCAGTCGGCCAACTGTCGTAACGCCCACTCGATACTGCATGGCCAGTGAAGTATACGATTCTCCAGTGGCTAGAAATCTACAAAAAATATTTAAGTTTTCATTCAAATTAAACATATTAATCTGAGATTAGGCATTATTTAACCGTTTCAATCCTGAAATCCCCGAATCTCAATTTCAAGACAATCATACATGTAAGTTGTTGAATATTTTAAAACAAATCTGACTGGAGCGTGTTGCTGCCATAGGCAGTACAGCTCCCAGTAAAATTAGTTTTAAAATATCCAACAGAATATTTATAAAATTATAAATGAGTATTTCGTATTGGGCCTTTTGGGTTCAAAGGGTTTACTATTTTGAATCATGCATTTGCTTATTTCCCAGTAGTAATTTGACCCTTAAGTTATTTCACCCGATTTCAGATCGGCAATGGATCCGCAGAGAAAGAGCGCCTGGGAGATGACAACGTCCATGCCATCAACTTCGACTTATCCATCACAACCAAAGAAAAATGCCCACAAAAGGCATGTATTTTTTTAGAAAATGAACGCAGACTATGTGGCCGATTCCAAAAAGCTGGAGCAGCTTGAGAAAAACATTGAGTATAAAACAGCATTAGCAGCTTCTACATGATGATTGGCGAAAAATGACCCAATTCCCTCAGCAGCAACACGTCTGGATGGATGGTGAAATCTGGAATCTGTATATGAATTTGGAACAAATGCAGAATGCCCAAAACACAACCACACAGCCACAAACAATATCTGTTTAAACGCCACCTTCACCTCTAGTAGTCTCATCAACCACAAACACAGCAAGTAACGACACTTTCAATTCTACTCACCTGCACGTCACACACAGTGCGCAACAATCCCACCATTTCAAACGCACATTCCAAAACTATCACTTGCTCAAAGAACTTCTACAGCAATGCAGTCACCATTACAGTACTTAGCATGCACACCATTTCCAACACACATTCCAAAACAATCACTTGCTCAAACAATTTCTACAGCAATGCAGTCACCATCGCAATTGCATGCAGATAACCAGTCACAGCCAGCAAACATCCCGTTAAGGCAAGTTAACATGGGTTCATTTGCCGCACTCAGCTCCTCAATACATGACGTTTTCAACACGATTGATCATCAATAATGCCATTCTGTTATATTTACCTATGCGTTGAGTAAACACTGCATCAGAGGAGATATTAAAATTATATAATTTAACAACACAAGTGTTTCCCTTTATCATTGTCCACGTAGGGTAATAGCGCTTGGCATCATGTCGACACAAAATCATCAGCAAACTCCTTACCTTGTGACAAGGTAAATCCACCTAGTATGGAAATCATAAAGTTAAGTGGGTATTTGCCAACCAACAGTGAAATATCAATTTTTGCACCCCTGTTTGCACAAGTATTCCCCAATTAACTTTTATATTTTTAACTCCAATTTGCAAATAATGATATGGACCAACTGGCCTGGTAAATGTAAATATTCTCTTTATGAGGGCGTGCCATATATTTACATATACATGAATGGTGGAACTTTGGTAATATTAACATTATATATTACATATTCAGTATCATGGCAAGTATATTTCCTTACAATAATTCTGAAAATTTCAGCTAAAATATTAATGTTATCTGAAGAGTATCCATAGAAACAGTGGTGCCGAATTTGACATTTTGTATTATAAACATGCTATATTTTATGGTCATTATGTATTCCCATACCGTATTGCCAGTCTCTGCTTAGCTTCAAGGGGTTCTCTGTCCATTGTCATCTTTTGAATCACAGGCCCTACAAAGCTCAAGACAAATTCCGTTTTCTCGGCGGACATTCGAAAGTACTCATGGTGTGTCTCAGCATTAAGTTGCAGCTCTCTAACTAGGTGGTAATATGCACCATATTCTTCCATTCTCTGTAAGATTCCATTCACCCAGAATCTGTGCTGCCTTTTTTGGTTGCTTTGCATTATATATTGTATCATGCGAATGCGATGTCTGTTTTCGGTACAAATAATGCATTATTTGAAGTTTATCATTGTAGAACGCCATCGTGGTCAAGCTAGTAATGTTGACTGGTCAAACAATCACAGACTACTGCCTCGTTTACTTTATTATGCTTTGTGTGTTGGATAACCTTCACTGACGCGCGCCATGGCTGTCGTGCGAGAAAAAAATCGAACATCGATCGACATTTTCGCTCACGCGACCGCGCGCGTTATCGTGAGCATGAAAACGCCCACTATAATTTATTTTATATCGACTTTAATGAGCGCGCTTTCGCGCACGATATCGCGCACATGGAAAGCGGGTTAAGACAGATACCGACAGCGAGCATAGTCCAAATGGCGGCCATTTCTTCCAGGTGGCTAAGCTGCCAACCAATACTATTAACAACAATAGCTGCCCTGTCGTGCCTGCCATGCTTAGCAATATGCCTATCGACATGCACGTTAATCAATGCAATTAACAGTCAGATCCGTCTCGTAGTCGCAAACGCTACAAACAGGATAATCAATGACAATCTTCCTTCTATTCTATTCAGAATGACTGAAGAACAATTGTTTAACGAAGCCCGCGGTTGCGCCCCTAAGACAGCACCAAATTCGTGTGCGAATACCATAGCATCAGTACAGCTAATACCCGACTACCTATTAGCTATGGTGGTCGTATTCGTGGTCATAGTCATAATCATAATCACTACATCAGGAAACAGACACCCCGTACATAGCAGGGTGCCAGACATGCGGACGTACTAACAAGATTTGAGTCGAATGTGCCTCTGTTTGATATGTTTAGCGAACGATATGCAAATCCATTCGACATACATGGAGCATCGTACCAGATCTCAGCCTGCTCAGTTAATACGGACAAACCAGACATGTCGGATATCATAGACCGTTTACGAAATATGGAGGAGAATGAATCTCCTCCATAGTCCGTGAACGGTCTATGCACAGTATCAGCAAACTCGCAAACCCGGATACGACTAGATTGTTAAAAGACCTACACCAGCTCCAAAAGAATCATCTAGATCTTCAGACTAGAAGTATGAGGAATAATCTGTTATTTTCTGGGCTTACAGAAACATGCCATGATGAGGACACCGAGTTAATAGTGCAAGCCAATCCAGTTTGAACGCGTTCATGGAATGCGTCCTCGCCCAGAAGCGCAAATGTATGGTCGACCAAGAGCTGTAGTAGCTAGATTTAGTGGATGTAAAGACCATGAAATAGTATTGAGATATACACTGCGATTGCTCAGAGGACTTCCTTATGGCGTAAACCCCCATATATCCACGGGAAATTAATGAACGTCGGAAACAGTTGATGCCAGACTTCGGGGCTGCTCGATCGCGTGGAAGTTGCTGCAGCTTCGTATCAGATCGCCTCTATATAGAAGGGCAACGTATATACCCGAGTTCCTGTGACAACAACAGTGATCCTAGAACATGATCAGCGGGACAAAGAGCACAGGGAGTGATGCCACACACACACAGCAGAATCATCAGCACGCGAGCGCCAAACATAGTCAACCCCTAGACCAGCGACAACCACCGCCTCACCATTACGATTCAACAAAGACTACGCCGGGACAAGACTAGCGGTATGCGGGGAATCAAGTGTTAACAGAGACCAATAAAGACAATAATAACTTTCGGGAACATAATATATTATAATTATACCGGCGATGATGATGGTTACGGCGGTGATAATAATAATAATGATGATAAAAATGATGATGATAATAATAATAACAATAAGAAAGATAATAATGATAATGGGAAAACACTTAGGGGCATTTAGAATATGAACATGAACATAAAATCCCGCGTATCTGAGAATGACGTTATATCCGAGCCATTCATACGTAATTGAGGATTGCGTCAGGGTGAAAACCTCTCCCCGATATTATTTAATATCTACCTTAATGACCTTCAGGAATACCTGGAAATCGTTAATTGTAAAGGTTAATATTAGCAGATAACAAAGAAATATATTTGAAATTATTGGTGCTGCTATATGCAGATGACACTGTGCTAATATCTGATGATAGCGCCGAATTACAATTAAAGCTGAATGCATATAATGACTACTGCATAATTTGGAATCTCAAAGTTAATAAGGATAACACGAAAATAGTGATATTTGGAAGCAATAAAACGGTTTGGGGTAATCTATAATTTAGCCTTCATGAGGAAATACTTGAAATAATTGACAGATATAGGTATCTAGAAATAAACGGGCTTTTTTACAACTCTCGCTACATAACAGCATTAAAATACCTAGCAGAGCAAGCTGGAAAAGCCCTCTATTCACTATATAGGAGATGCGAAAATATGAACTTACCTATAAACTGTCAAGGTACACTTTTTGATTCGATGATTGCACCAATTATTACATACGGCTGTGAAATCTGGATGACTGAAAATACAACACTAGTAGAAAAAGTACAACTAGACTTTTATCGAAGGCTATTGAAAGTAAATAGGAGCACACCAAAGTATATGATCTATGGTGAATTGGCCCAATACCTACTTGAAATCACTATAAAATACAGAACAATTGCCTATTGGGAGAAATTCTTAGACAGCAAAGATACAAAACTCTCCTATCTGCTCTATACGTGTATGTATAATGACTTTAAGAATAATAATGTACAATATAAATGGATTAATGTAGTCAGGTGGATACTTAATAATGTAGGATTGGAATACATATGTGAAGAGCAACGCATTACACATAGCACAACAAAACATATAAAACAGATTCTTATCGACCAGTATGCCCAATCTTGGCAAGGTCAGATTAATGCGTCATCGAAGGGAAACACCTATACCATCTATAAAACAATATTCAAAATAGAACCCTACTTGTGTAAACTAAATTATATGAATAGAATAGCCCTAACAATATTCCGCCAGCCAACCACAAATTGTCTATAGAAACCGGGAGATGGGAAGGGTTAAATAAATAGCATAGGCTTTTAGAAAGCTAAACATCATGAGGAAGCTGGCAGGAACAAAGTGGGGTGCCAATGAAAGGATCCTCAAGACCATCTACCTAGGTGCCGTACGACCACACATTGAGTATGGATCCAGCTCATGGATGACAGCAGATAAATCTCATCAACAGAACCTCGACAGAGTACAAAACCAGGCACCGCACATCATCACTGGTGGAATGAGATCAACACCAATCGAAAAAATGGAGCAGACAGCAGGCACCCAACCAATTAGCAAAGGAAGGGAATGCAAAGCACTGATCCAAGCTGCAAAATTCAAATCGTTCAACAACCACCCGATGAAGATCAGCCAAGCACAGCTGTCATCGGGAAGACTTAAAATATCAAGTTTTGTGAAAGAGACAAAAGCACTTCAACGGAAACACCAAAAAATGTTGCCAGCACAAATAGAAGACCCACACCACACCCTTGATCCTCCACCCTGGAAAAACAAACTAGAGAGCATAGCTATTCGCACCACAGTACCTCATCTCACAAACAAAGATGAACACAGTGATGTGAGCAAGAAGGCCCTGACCCTAGCCATGCTGGAAGAAATGTACCCGCAGGAGACATGGATAAGGATCTACACAGATGGATCAGCCAAAGATGCAATTAGGAGCGGAGGTGCCGGACTGCACATATAGTATCCGAACGGACAACATGAGTCAGCTGCAATACCGACAGGCAAACACTGCACAAACTACAGAGCTGAAGTCGAAGCACTGGTTCATGCAGCTAATACCATCAGCAGAACAGCAGACCCTATTGCACAGATTGTCTTTTTATCTGATGCCCGCTCCGTCCTTGAGGCTATCACCAAAGGTAAGCTGCCACAACTTGAAGAAGCACTACAAACCATCAAATGCTTTCGGATAGCACTGCAGTGGATCAGCTCACACTGTGGAGGCCAGGGAAATGAGGAAGCAGACAAGATGGCAAAGGTGGGTGCAGAAGAGAATCAGACAGAAAACATGGTTACCCATACAGAGATGAAGACTATCATCAAGTCACTCTATAGAACACCTCAATCCGAAGATGCCTACTATCATCTCTCGAGGCCAGAGCAAGTGACCATTTTTCGTCTCAGAACTGGACACAACAGACTAAACCAACACATGTGCAGGCGGTTCCACCTTACGACATCGCCAGCTTGTCCTTGTGGAGGAGCAGAACATACCCCAGAGCACATACTTCAATGTTGCAGTACGGATCAGCTGCTGAGAGAAGAGATCTGGCCTTTGTCAACCTCTCTTCTTGAAAAGCCGTATGGGCATGTGGAAGAACTGCAGAAAACTACAGATTTCATCTTGAGAACGGCTCTAGAAGTGTGATACCAGCGATCGAAAAGAACAAGAATAACATAGGTTTTGAAACCTCTGTAATCAACATGATATAGGTGATAAGTATCATTACCCATTCCTTTGTGATTTCTTCAGAAGTGATAGAACTATACTGCTCCAGAAATACTACCGGAGCAAACTACTACTACTACTACTACTACTACTACTACTACTACTACTACTACTACTACTACTACTACTACTACTACTACTACTACTACTACTACTACTACTACTACTACTACTACTACTACTACTACTACTACTACTACTACTACTACTACTACTACTGCTACTACTACTACTACTACTACTACTGTTGCTGCTACTACTACTACTACTACTACTACTACTACTACTACTACTACTACTACTACTACTACTACTACTACTACTACTACTACTACTACTACTACTACTACTACTACTACTACTACTACTACTACTACTACTACTACTAGTACTACTTTTTTTTTGTTGAAAATCCGACGCTGACGCAGTCGGACACACCTCACGGAGGAACTCCTTTAAAAAAGGCTTGCAAAACCCCATAAAAAATCGCGTGAAATAGCAGGCTTTATTAATAGTATATGAATAACAATACAAACTTAACATATCAAAACAGTGCAAGCTAAACTACTCTATTACCATATACCACACCCATGGCATAACTACATAGAAAAAAACTTAATAAAGAGCAGATAACATAATATAATTCAACAAAGCCATTACTATTTGCACACGTGTAGTAGTAGGTCCAAATGGCGAGCATAGTTACCCAATATGTGGTAAAGTGACTCATCAGTAATTAGCAGTAAGTTACTGCTACTCATTGACGCCATTGAGCCGATTCATGACCGGCAGGCTAAGTAGATCATATGCAGTTTAACGTAGCACACCATATAGTATTGGGCCCAAATGGCGAGGTGACTCGTCAATAAGTAACAAAAGGTCACTCATTGACGCCAGTTGGCCGGTTCTTAAATACCGAGCAGGCGTAGTAGCCTTTATATCGTAAAATGTACAAAGCAAAAGTATACAAACTATGACTACATAGATGGCGCTCTGGGTTCTCATTTTAAATTTACTTCATTGTAAGTTTTTGTAAATTACCCTGGAACAAATACACCTACAGTAAATATTTACAACAGGATGTTAATTGTATATATGAAAGATGTCATACTCTGTTAACCTAATGAACTCGAATGTCGGATCACCTCCAGAATATTGACGTGATGCTCAATTGATATTTAAATATACCGATTCTCAAGGTTAGGTTATTCGTCAAAATTATCATCTCCTAAGACATTACAATTTTAAAATTAACTCAACTAAATTAAATAAAATACCATACAGCAATATACAACAAGCAGCGAGTGTGCTAGCTTATACAAGTTCTGCTTCTGCTGTTTTTAGATATCCATGCTCAATTGATACTAGGCCGGTTTTGCACCATATATCTTTAAATCGACTTTTTTTCCATGTTTCACTAGCCTGTAAAATTCACAATGAATGCAGTTTTATCAACAATGATCGAAAAACAGCTTGTATGGCTCTTTGGTGGTTGTTTCCTGTTTTATCTCTGACCTCTGAACACCGATGTTTCCAAATGGCCCACACTCCTACAGATATCAGGGTGACTAACAATTCTTTCTCCTTGCTATTAATGATTCGTCCGATAGTAGAGCAATCGTTGAACATAATTGTTTCAGCCATTAATTTCACATATTTGATTCCAAATTTAGCAAGGAGCATATTGATATATACCCAAAAGCCTGTAGCTATACAACACTGTGTAAACAGATGGTCTATTGTTTCCTCCTCGGTAATACATAATAAACACCGGTCTGTACTTGTTATTTTGCACATATGAGTCAGATGGCCGACCCATAGCCTTCGATGGAGTAATCGCCATGCCAGGTCCCGTGCGTTTGCTGGATGACAAGGTAGATGTATTATTTTTAACGCATTTTTCCAGTTCTTTGGCTTGCATCATAAAGTGTTCCCATGCCTAACTGCAACAGGAGTCTGTCTCCGACTTTGCATTAGCATTACATACCAGGCTCTAGATGCCATGTTTTATTTTATATGCTCTGACTTAAATACTAATGTTGGTTGCAACATATGTCTGTTGCCACGTGCTTTCGGCAATTTGAAACATTCACCAGGTATTGCATTCTTTATTCTAAGAAATAAGCGTTGGGCATCAATATGCCTCATTGATGTTGCTCTTGCTACATCCTGCATCGCGATCCATTTGCGAGATTTTGGATTAAGTAAATCACGTAAATATTGAATGCCATTTTTGGCCATAGGGTGCAAATATAATATGGAATCATTATCACGAATCAACTCGTTGCCCCAAAGACGTTGCTCTAAGGCATCTCCCCAACAACTGGGTTGTGGCATTGATCGTGTAAATATCTTTAAAGCTTCGAGCTGTTCTTTATATACGTTTGGTATCTTCTGATGGTTAGGTGGCAGTTTATTGCACAAAAATAAACATTCTACTGGAAATGTATCTACGTACCTTTGTAGAAGTGTTCTTGCAACACTTGACCACAATGAGTTTGAAGTGGGTAACTTATTCAAGAATTTCAGTTTTAGCGAAGCACAATTTGAAAAACATTAACCAAATGCAGGCCTCCATCATGCTTTTCATTGGTGAGGATTGACTGCGATACTAAATGCGCTTTGCCCTCCCATAAGAAGGACAAAAGTAACGTGTTGATCTTTTGATTCTACTGATTTGGGCATATGAACTACAGAAGCGGTATACATTCCAGATAAAATTAAATTATTAAGGACAAATGTCCTGCCAAATACAGTTAGTCGACGTCGTTTCCAATTTACTAATCCACACATTAGCTTGGATAGCCTTTCTTCCCAGTTTATTATTACATCCTGTTCTCTACTAAAGTAAATACCCAATATCTTTATGACATCATCTGACCAGTTAATATCCATAACATTGTCAGTTCTGTCCTTCCAAGCGCCCACAAATAATCCCTTAGATTTGTCTCTATTGACTGTAAGCCCTGATGCCTTTTGAAAATATGATAAGACTCCATTTAAAATTCTAAAATCTGAATGTTTACCTGCAAACACAGTCGTATCATATGCATATTGAGACACCTTTAGTTGCCTTTCTATGCCACGTATACATATTCCTTAAAAATCATTACGTTGTCTCAATGTGGCCCCCAACGATTCCATAGCTATGACGAATAGAAGCGGAGGCAATGAGCAACCCTGTCTGACACTTCGTTCCAACACTACAGGTTCAGATAGATGATTATTTACTAAATAGCAACTTGTTGTATCAGTATATAAAATATTGACCCGTTTAATAAATCTGGAACCAAAGGCAATATGGTCTAAAGACTTAAACAAGAAGTCCCATTCAAGTCTGTCAAACGCCTTCTCGTCATCAAGTGCTATTATTGCTGCTGGGATGCAATCCTTTTCAACTAATTGAATAAGGTCTCGTATAAGCAATGTGTTGTGGAATATCGTTCTTCCTGGTAGAGAGCACATTTGATCATCATCAATTACTTCGCCTAGGACTGCGCCAAGTTTTAATGTTAGTACCCTAGTAATAATCTTATAGTCTACACAGAGTAGAGAGATTGGTCTATAATTCTGTATTTTATTTCTGTCACCCCTCTTGTATATAACCCGAACATATGCTTGGGCCATCGACGGAGGGAGATGCCTTGCTTAAAAATGCTAGCTGCTAGTTCTTCTAATACTAGACCAAATCTGTGCCAGAACGTTTGATAAAATTCGACTGGAAGTCCGTCGCAGCCAGGAGACTTTTCTAACTTCATACCTTTGAGGGATTTTGTCAAATCATCAATTGTTAGTGATTGGTCACAACTTTCGCGACATGCATCTGGAAGTCTTTGCGTTATGTTAGCTAAAATATCTCTAGTTGCAGTTTCATCACCTCCCTCAGATTTATACAATTGATTTGTAAAATTTGGATACTGTTTCCATCATCTCTGCATTTGAGGACACTGACACACCATCATTAGTCTTCCGTGAGCGCATTAATTTCTCCATACCTCTTGCTTTTTCCAAGTTACAAAAGTAACGTGTACGAGTTTCACCCTCGGTGTGCATGTGTGCTCTTGCCCTTATTTTAGCGCCATCAAACTTATATTGCTCTACTTCATTTAGTCTACCTTTTAATGTAACTAATAGTTCGTAATAATTATATTGTCCATCGTTAATTTTCTTATTAATTTTACACACCGACCGCTGAAGCGCCTTTTTATGCTTTCGCATTTCTCGTGCTTTCCTGATGGAATACTGCCTTGAAATATGTTTCAGGTCGGATTTAACATCCTCCCACCAGTCTGTTATACATTCATACAAACTTCTCTTTTCATCCCAATGCCTCCAACAACTTTCTACACATTTGCGATTGCAACTATCTTGTAACAACGCTACATTGAGTTTCCGAAATCCATCTCCTCGTTTGATCCAGTCAGCATTGTCTAATGTGATGGAAAACATATTGTGATCAGAGAAAGTTACTGGTTTTATGTTAGTTTTACACATGTAACCTTTCAATGGTCGTTCTACATAGATCCTGTCCAATCTGGATACCTTCTTTCCATCGGTTGAAAACCAAGTAAAGTCCCTGCCCTCTGGATTTTCAATCCGATAAGTGTCTAACAAGCTTTTATATTCACAGATGTGTTTCAAAATATTATGAGATGTGTCATTAAAATTAGACCTAGCGTTTCTGTCTTTAACTTCATCTAATATGCAATTAAAGTCACCGCCCATAATTAGGTTTTCAGGCGTTCTGTCTTGAATTATTGTGGAAACATCATTTAGAGATTTACGACGCAATTGATGAGAGGTTGGCGCATAAAGGCACATCAAATTTAAACTTGAGTTTAGTACATCAATTGATACACAAATCTCTCGTCCATTTGTATCTGATGACGACGATATAACATCAACATAGTTGAGACAGCAGGGCAGGATAAGAATGGCCACTCCCGCGCTATTATCTTGTGATAAAGAATAAAAAATCTGCCCTTTTGAAATAACTTTGAGAGATTCATACACTTCAATTTTTTGAATTTTAGTCTCTTGTAGAAAAGCAATATCAATTCTCTCATTTGCTAATTCTTCAAGCAAGTGGCGCTGCTTGAATTCGATATTTAATCCTCTGCAATTGATGGTGCAGATAATCATAATTTGTAAAATTATGTTTACATCCGCCATCATTAGATTAACTTGATTCGGTTTTTAGCTCGTTTCTTAGACCATTTACCTAATTTGCCTGCGAATTCAATGTTTCCTAGTTCTACCACAGACAAATATTCATATTTGGAAATATCAGAATCATGGCGCAGTAGACGATATTTGACGCCTCTCGCCGTTACATATGGCACTAACACTCACGAAACCGACTGAACTTTCCGTCTTCTGAGTCCTAAACTTATCCTGTCCTAATTTTAATTCATCTTCTAAGGAATTGTGAACTGGCTCTTCTGTAAGATCATCATTTTCCTGCGTGTCTTTTACAGCCACGTTTGCCTCCACTGCATTTTGATAATTTTCTTGACTTAAGGTTATACCCTCCTCTAATACTTGAATTTCATCAACTGTAGTTACTTTAACAGGGTTTGATGATTTGTTTGTGTCATTTTCAGTGGCATGAACCACAACAACAGCTTCCGTGGTGATTGCTCCAGAAGCATTTGACTCAGTTGCATCCTTTAATGGGCGATTATCTCCTGATACTGAGGGCTTGTTTTGATTTTTTGGACAGCACCATTTAAAATGGTCAACTGAACCACAGAGCAAACATTTGTTTCGATTGGGACAATCTGTTGCCAAATGGTCAATACTTAGGCAGATCCGGCACTCTTTAATTTGCCCTCTCTATCATAAGGGCAGGACAAAGCTGCCATCAAGCGTCAATCTGGTTGGTAACGGGCTATCCACTTTATCAAACCAGATGCGTCTTACACCGTTTTCTGCGTTCTGTCAAAGGGATATGTTTCCCGTTCAATCTTTTGCACTTTGCCATACTTCTTGAGTTCATTCATGATTCTGTCATCTGGAATTTCTAGTGGAGCTTTCAACTTCACTAGCAATCTTTCGGACTCGATTTCCTCTATGTTACAAACTTCGCCTTTTACAATAAGAAGATCTTCTAGAAGCTTTTCCTTGACACCCCCCCCCCCACTCCCCCTCATTTGACACTGTTACATTCCATACAGTTTTAGAAACATTGATAAGCCCCTGCAAAGCACGTCGATAGCCTGGACACCCCACCCCTTAGTTGCTATTTTAAGGCTTAGGGTACGCTTATAGGTTGCCATGGTGTTTTATAAAAAGAGGAAACCCATACTACTACAATATATAAAACAAATATATAACACCAAGACGTCGGGGAAAGGGCTACACACTAAATAAATAGTGTCCCCTTTTGAAACCCTGACGTCTACCAACAAATATACGAATAGAGAGTACAGTCGTATATTTGTTAGTTTGAACCACTTATTAAGTGGTTCACTAACACCTAACCAATTAAAGCGGTTTCCTAATACATACTAACATAGTACAGTTATATATTTGTTAGTCTGTTCGAGTTGACCGGGGACAGCTAACTGACTATAAAGATTTATATAATCAAAGTACTAGGCTTGCGCTTACAAATGACAAAGGAATTAAATCTACTCACTCAAGCGATCTTGCCAAATATAATGAGCTAGCCTACAAACTATAGAAATCACATACTGGTGCGGTGAGAAATGTATTGCATTGACCACAGTAAAAGGAGACCTATTAAATGGCGGAAGCCGCCAGCTAAGAGGAGTGCCTTTACAAAATGGAGACACAAAATCCGCTCCAACCAAGACAAGAATGTACAAATTGAACATAAATTTTGAAAGGAAAATATTAATACGAAATATATGTATAAAATGTATCTACAAAATCGCAAATTTGGGCAGCAATTGCAGAGCTAAATAAACGCGTGCGTTCACTTCGACTACTACTACTACTACTACTACTACTACTACTACTACTACTACTACTACTACTACTACTCTACTACTACTACTACTACTACTACTACTACTACTACTACTACTACTACTACTACCACTACCGCTACTCACTACCACCACCACTACTACCACTACTACTACTACTACTACTACTACTACTACTACTACTACTACTACTACTACTACTACTACACTACTACTACTACTACTACTACGACTACTACTACTACTACTACTACTACTACTACTACTACCACTACTACTACTACTACTACTACTACTACTACTACTCACCACTGTTACTGCTGCTGCCACTATAATAATTATAAGAATATCGAAAGCTACCATGTCCTAATATTGTACACTAATGTCCAAAGTATGTTGAACCAACTACATATTAACAATATAAATATCTTGATTTGGTAAAATAACAAATAACAACCTATTTGTGCCATGAGTTTAAATTCTAACTCAGACTGTAATTGTGGTTAATATATATTACCCATCCATCCTCCCCAATCCCCTTCCTTCCATGGATGGGTGTGTGGGATGAATGGTTGAGTGGCATGGATGTGTGGGATGGATGGATGGATGGATGGATCTTTCCTCCCTCTCTCCGACTAAGCTCTATCCTTCTTATATGCACGTCCCGATCCCGCCTCCCCATCCTTCCATGGATGGATGGATGGACGGTTGGTTGGATTGGTGTGTGGAGATCGATGGGTGGGTGGATGGATGGATGGATGGGTGGGTGGGTGGGTGGGTGGGTGGGTGGGTGGGTGGGTGGGTGGGTGGGTGGATGGATCCTTCCTCCCTCTCTCCTACTAAGCTCTATCCTAACTTTATGCGCGTCCCCACCCTACTCACCCCCATCCTGCCCGCCTCCCCAACCTTCCATGGATGGATGGATGGGGGCGTGGGATGGATGGATGGTTAGATGTCTGGATGGATGAGTGGATGGATGGATGGATCCGTCCATCTGCCTTGCCAGCCATCCGGCTGTCTGTGTGTTTGTGTGTCCACCCAGACACCCACTCACATAAAATTAAGGGAGCTGAATACTACTTTCTTTCTACATGTATGAACAAAGTTTAATTATAAACACTGCATTGGCCTTTCGGGTGTGGTGAACAAAATTCTATCAAATGGCAAAATATGTCCTCCAAACTTTTTTTCGGCATCAAATGACCAAAAGGCATCAAAAGGCAAAATTGAGTGTCCCAACAAAAGCATATAACACCTTTGAATGATCGGTTCATGATCTCGTGAAGGAAACACTACTCACTTATCAATCCAATTCGGAACAGTAAAATTTCACCAATCTGTGTGGAGTGAAACCAGTCCACTAATCATTGGCTTTATTAATGATGTTTGTGATAAACCCGGATCAAAGGAAACTCAAACCTTGCACAACGTTCAATTGTTCAAATTAAACCATAGAGTAGTTTTTCAAAGGAGATTGAGTAATTCAGTAAAGGTATATAAAGCTGTCTAAACTGAAGGACTGACAGATTTGTCATACAGGCTACTGATGAAGTGCATCCCTGCGAAATGCATTTAGCCAATTGACGGTATCCATAATTACTGTGAGTAACACATAATATTGTGTATTGTATTGTTGTATTGTTAACTCTTGCATATTACATGTTAATTCTATAATTTGTCTTTCAGGTGTAAATAATATATTGGTTCAATTTGTAGTTGATGTGAATGAATTTGTGTGCTTGACTTTGAGTTGGCCTGATCGAATCTTTCTTATCTGCTCAACTGCCTGTCTGATTGCTAGTTAGATTGAACGCTTGTCTGTCTGAATGGCTATTGCGAGGATGAATGGTCGTAGGAAGAATGGAGATGGTAGAGGGGTTCATCTGCGCATGCGCGCCTGGTAAAGCTGTATTACCAAATAATTCGGTGCTTCCACCATATTGCTACGCTACGTAGGCATTTAGATGCCGAAACTCTCCCTGATGGGCTTAGCAGGAAGGTGGAAGAGCTGAATGGATTTTGTAAGCCAGCTATGCCAGATGATGACATCTACTTTGCCATCTGGAATGTGAATTTTGAGTGGGCAAAATCTACCATTAAGGCCATGTTAAATCACTATAATGAACAACTTGGTAGTACTAGAACTGAAGTAGTCCTCACACAGGCAATGCCACATTTAGACCTAGGTCATGCTAAATCCAATGCTATACGCTGGGCAAAGAACAATTACAATAGAAAGCTCAACATTAATGCGATTAGTTCTTTTTACGATTTTGTGCAACCGATAGATCCATCTCAGCAACCAATTCAAAATCTCGCACAAGCCACGCCTCTGGTCATGATACCAACTGTGGCCCCACAATCACAAATGAAAAAACGCCTCAGATCACCTGAAACTTCGCCGCCAGTCACAAAACGAGTAGACAATAAAATCTCTCCATTGCTACCATTAGATTCTGGCCCTAGAGATATGCTATTTGAAGCATCATTAATCCCACTACCTGACTCTCCACTAGGCAATCTAAATGACCCAAACGAATATCCGCCCTTGCCACAGAGGGAAAGGGTTAATGGTAGCAAATCTGGTCCACGGACTGGCGCTTCTCAGAAATCCCCTCAGAGCAGTCAACCATCGGGTCTCAAGACCCCATCCCCAACAGGGAAACTGCCACAGCCCAGCTTCTCTCCAACTCCAGGTCCAAGTAATGCGCCGGAGGTGCGTCCTATTAAATTTGCAAATAGACCCAAACAACCCACCATGTTGGAGAGAAACATTTTTTGGAAATTTCGTCATGAAATCGAAAACAAAATTGACTGGCGACTACCTGTTCTCACGAACAAAGTACTCATCTTTGGAACTTCGAACCTGAGTCGCATTAATGTTGATTCCCACCCTGAAACGCAAGTTGCCTGCTACCCAGGAGCTAAATTGTGTCATGCTAGAGGAATACTTCAAAAGTACACTGGATCATTTAAACCAGAGAAAATAGTGATTAACATTGGTATTAATGATATGAATGAACCCATCTCTAGTTCAAAACATAGAGTAATGCTGCTTTTCAGTGCGATTAAGTCCAAATTCCCAAAGACTGTGATTTACTTCGCAAACTTATCTATTCAAGTTGGTTGACAGCTCAGCAGAGGTTGGCGATTCAGTCCCTCAATTCGACGGCTGAAACATCAAAATCTGTGACTGTCATTCCTGCACTCAGACTCTCCGAATTTAATGTTGTTAAGGATAACATTCATTGGACTGAAAAGACAGCTAACTCTATGTATTCTGCCTGGCTTAAATTCCTAAATTTAAACTAGACAGGGGCCAAGGTAACATCCGCCCGGAAACAGGACTGGGCAGTAATATTGTCAATCTAACTGGCTCCCCATTAGGTGAAGCAGAGCAGTCACTGCTCAATTTTGGTCTTACATTTGTCCCAACACCAACACCTAAAACAGGTTTGGATGCTCTTTTAGATAATGGCTGTATGGAAACATCTGAATTTAGTCACTGTATTAAGTTAGCAGACTTCTTTCGTAGCTCTAATAGTAACATTCTACCATTCATTGAAAAAACTGGCTGGGCACCAAACGTAAAGCTCCTGGACCCAGCGATCGGTGAAAGCATAGAACTCTTTTCAGAACGTGTTAAAAATTCTGCATTCCCTAATGATCACCAAAATTTACCCTATGAGGAACGCCAGGCCTTAATTGAATTGTCTAAAAACAGCGAATTTGTCATCAAACTTGCAGATAAAGGGTCGGCGACTGTAATAATGCTTAAAGATAACTATAAACGTGAAGCACAACGACAACTTAGTAACCCAAAGCATTACCAGAAACTAAGCAAACCACTTTGGCAAAATAATTGCAGCAAATTTAATGAGATTCTTAAAAAATTTCTCGATAGCAAGAAGATCACAGAAAAGCAACATAAGTATCTCTTTGCTAAGCTTGAGTCAAAACCACGGACTTTCTATCTTTTGCCAAAAATTCATAAACCCATAGATTCGTGGTTGGACCCAATGTCACCGCCCGGGCGACCTATAATCTCTGATTGTGGCTCAGAATCCTACAGAATCAGTGAATATATCGATTACCATCTACAGCCAATAGTAAATAGACACCCCAGTTTCTTGAAAAACACAGAAGACTTCTTATCCAGGTCTCTGAGACCTGGATACCGCCAAATTCATTCCTGGTCACGCTTGACATCGATGCTATGTATACAAACATTGGCATCGAGAAGGGTATAAATTCTATCCGTAAAGCATTCGTGAACTACCCAGACACCAACAGGCCAGACAGAGAAGTAATATCTCTATTAGAGCTGAGTCTGAAAGGCAATGATTTTGAATTCGATGGCGAAATTTACCAACAAATTTGCGGCTGTGCGATGGGCAAACGCTTTAGCCCATGTTTTGCCAATATTTACGTAGCAGAGTGGGAGGAGGAAGCGTTAGAAAATTGTCCAAAACAGTCCCTCATTTATCGCAGGTACCTTGATGACATTTTCATGATTTGGCAACACACAAAGTCAGAGTTTGATGAATTTTTCGAAATTCTGAACAATCACGATCAGAATATCAAATTAAAAGCAACCATTGACGAGATGTCTGTAGATTTCCTGGATGTAACTGTATATAAAGGTCTAAAGTATGAAACAACTGGCTACTTAGACTACAAAGTGTATTTCAAACCAACCGATTCGCATCAGCTATTGCACAAAAAATCTTTCCATCCACCGCATACTTTTAAAGGAATAGTAAGATCACAAATAATCCGTTTTCACAGGAATTCGAGTGATAGGAAAAACTTTGAAGAAGCGTGCTCTACCCTATTCAAAGCCCTCAAACCACGAGGTTACTCCTCACGATTCTTGCGCAAAATCAAATCTGAAACATTGGACGGCTTGGAAACCATTCCAGATAATGCCTCAAATCGTCGGCCTACCAAAATTTCTCACAATCGTCCGATTATAGGTGTAGGCAAATCTCGCAAATGCGGAAAGAAAAGGTGCAAGTTAGATGAATTTCTCCCAAACCAGAATACTTTCACGAGCTTTCAGAACAAAAGTAAGTTCCAACTTCAGTCTAATCTAGATTGTGACTCTGAAAATGTTATTTATCTAATTTCATGCAAATTGTGCCAAAAACAGTATGTCGGCGAAACCAAATGTCCATTAAGATGGCGGGCAACTCGACACCTCTCAGATATTAGGCTAGAGGAAGACACACATGTTTCCGAACATTTTAATCTTCCTGACCATTTAGTCCTTCGTGACTTTGAAATTATGCCAATTGAACAGCCACCCCTTTCGGATACGGCAGAAGAAACTGATAAACAAAGAAAACTTCGAGAATCGTTTTGGATTAAAGAACTCGAAACACAGTGGCCAAGGGGAATAAACTCGGACCCAGGCTTATCTGATCAACGTGACAAAATTCCATTCATTCTGACCTATAATCGGAAAAACGTTGAAATTTCCAAAATCTTGAAAGATGAGTATCAAAACCTAGAGGAGAAACTGAAACAACCCTTTAACAAGCGTCCAGTAATTGCGTTTAAGAAAAATCCGAATCTATGTGACATCTTGGTAAAAGCAAAACTCAAATAGCTATCCAGAATATCCATCTCAATCATTCAACATTAACCCTTGCATGATGGTCAGCCAAAAACGGTCAATTTAGTGATCTTGGGCAATGTCCATTTGCCGGCGGGGATTGGAGTATTTTTGAAAATTTACTGCTGTAATGACTGGCTCGGGAACCGAGACAGTCGCTCCAGTGGCATATTCTCGGGAATGACCTTGTATGTGCCTGCAAATGTACATTAAATAAGTAAGCGAATATTTGGATTCTACTGAACAAATTGAACCAGTAAAGGGTTAACATTAATGCCATATGGCTTTCCTCAAACAAAATGACAAATCTCAGGCAGTAAGATAAACCAAAAAATTTTTGAATTTTTTCAATTATTGAAGATTCTGAGCCAGTGCGTTCACAATATTGACTACTACTACTAATACTACTACTACTACTACTACTACTACTACTACTACTACTACTACTACTACTACTACTACTACTACTACTACTACTACTACTACTACCACTACCACTACTACTACTACTACTACTACTACTACTACTTTTTTTCTTTTTTTTAAACCGACGCCGACGCAGTCGGACAAACTTCACGGAGGAACTCCTTTAAAAAGGCTTGCAAACCCCCAGAAAAAAACCTGGTGAACTAGTAATCTTGATTAATATTACACCAAAACAATGATAAATAATGAGCATTAATACAATCTATAAATACATATGGCTTAAAAGGTATAGATACAAAACAATAGGCTGATAAAGCTCCGATAGCAAAACAAAACTTAACAAATGTATTACTATTCAACCCAGGTGTAGTAGTAGACCCGTGTGGCGAGTGCAACTATCCAACAAATGAAAAGTGCCTCGTCAATCTATGACAAATAAGTCAATCATTGACGCCAGTGGGCTGATTCTCTAAAGATCAGCGGGCGTAGTAGCATTTGGGTAGTATAATACATATAGTCGGCAGAAAAATTTCAGAAAAATTGATGGCGCTCTTGTTTACATTTTCAATTTACTTTATTGTAAGGTTTTGTAAATTACCATTCAATCCATGTGTGGTAGTAGGCCCGTGTGGCGAGTGCAACTATTCAACAAATGAAAAGTGACTCGTCAATCAATGACAAATGAGTCAATCATTGACGCCAGTGGGCTGAGTCATTAAAGATCAGCGGGCGTAGTAGCATTTGGGTAGCATAACATATATAGTCAGCAGGAAAATTACAGAAAAATAGATGGAAATAGATGGCGCTCTTGTTTCCATTTTTGATTTACTTTGTTGTAAGGTTTTGTAAATTACCAGGGAACAAATAACCCTATAAAACTCTGTGCAAATTCCTAAAATTACCTGGGGCAATTTTATAATTCAATGGCAACTTACTTTATCGATTGATTATTAAATTACCCCAGTCTGATTATTTGTTAACATGAATTATTAAACCTAACAATATCAAAGTGCAGACTAAAATGAATTACATGACACAGATTAATTAAAAGACACAGATAAATCAGCTGTAGTAATTAAATGATTTAAGCTAGTGCAGGCTCATTTATTTTTACAGCTCCCAACTCTATTGAAACTATGTTTGTTTTGCACCATATGTCCTTGAATACTTTTTCTTTACCATGCTGCTTTAATCTAAAATATTCGCAAGGAATATGATTCAGCAGCAATGAACGAAATATTGACTTTATTGCTCTATTGTGATTGCCCATAGATGGATTCTTCGTCTGTGCACACCGATGTTTCCAAATGGCCCAAACACCTATGGTTAGTATTGTTATTAAAATAGTCCTTTCAGACTTTATGATATTTACACCGCTTGATCCAAATTCTCTAAATAAGACTACATGCATGTCTAGAACAATGGCCTTCGCTCCAAATTTTGCCAAGATTTGGCTGATATAGTCCCAAAATTGTGACGATATTGGACATTCTGCAAATAAATGCTCGATTGTTTCCTCGTCTGTTTGACATAAGTAACACCTATCAGAAGTCGTAATATTGCACTTGTATGTCAAGTGTCCCACCCATAGCCCTCGATGTAGTAATCGTCACAATAAATCACGAGCCAGATTTGGTATGTATGGAGAATGTAAGATTTTCCATACATTTTTCCAACTGGATGGTTTATAGCTTGAGTCATCCCATCTCCTAATTGCTATGGGAGGTGTTACTTGTTTTCGTCTCATAATATGGTACCATTCCTTGGATCTCATCTTGTATTTTAACATCTCATCAGCAAGAACTAATGCGGGTTGTGGAGTCAAACTATTATTATTATTTACATTTGGCAGACGAAACCATTCAATTGGTACAGCATGTTTTATTTTATTTAGCAACCGCTGGACATCTATATGCCCCATATGTGTTTTTCTAGCTACGTCTTGCATTGAAATCAATCTACGTGTTTGAGGGTGTATCATATCTGATAAATGTTGAATGCCATAGTTTGCAAAGGACGGTAGATAAAGTACTGCATTGTTATAACAAATATTACTATTGCCCCACAATTGCTGTTCTAGTACTTCCTTCCAGCACGTAGATGGAGGCATGTATCTATGCATATTTCTAACTCCTTAACTAGATCTTTAAACACATCTGGTATCATTTGGCTATTCGGAGGTGGCTTCTTTGAGGTAAAAACATGCTCCGCCAGAAATGGTTCTACAATTCTCTCCATGAGAGCTCGTGAAACACATGCCCACGTCTCATCTGATGTAATAAGATCATCCAAAAATTTTAACCTTAAAGAAACACATTTCACTTTAATATCAATTAAATCAAGTCCTCCTTCTAACTTAGCATTATTGAGAACACGATGGGAAACTAAATGATTCTTTTCTTCCCATATGAATGACAATATCAACTCATTAACCTCCTTTTCTACATGTTTTGGCATGTGTACAACAGATGCTATATAATGCCAAGTTGTTGACAACAAACACTCTACCAAAGATTGAAAGACGACGACGCTTCCAATTTGCTAATATTCTCTTAAGCTTAGATACTCGTTCATTCCAATTTTGTATTGTATTCGGTTTCCTGCCAAAATAAATGCCTAAAATCTTAATGGTATCATTAGACCAATTGATTTCAAGTGGCTGGTCATTCCGCTCTTTCCATGGCCCCAGAAATAATCCTTTGGATTTTCCTTTATTGATTTTCAAACCAGATGCATTTTGGAACTTTTCTAGTACGTGGTTTAAAATTGCAAAATCATTGTTTGAACTGGTAAACACAGTTGTGTCATCAGCATATTGTGACAGCTTAAGTGGTCTTTCTATGCCAAAAATACATATGCCTTGAAAGTTATTATTTTGCCTCAATGCTATGCCAAGTGATTCCATCACAATAACAAATAATAATGGCGATAGGGAACACCCCTGTCTAACCCCACGTTCTAAGACAATTTCTCTGGATAATTGATTGTTCACTAAATAGCTACTCTTGATATCCGTATATAAAATCTTTACCCATTTAATAAAGTTTGAGCCTAACCCAAACGATTGCAAAGAATTAAAAAGAAAATCCCATTCCACACGGTCAAATGCCTTTTCATTGTCCAAGGCAATCACAGCTGAAGGGATGCTATCCTTCTCAACCAATTGTATAAGGTCTCTTATTACCATGGTATTGGTTAGAATTGTCCTCCTGGGTACAGCACATGTCTGCTCTGTTCCAATGATTTCTCCTAAAACGCTACCTAGTTTCAATGTTAGTGCTCTGGATATTATTTTGTAGTCTACACATAGTAGAGAAATTGGTCTGTTGTTCTGAATTAGACGTCTGTCATTTCCTTTATATATTAGCCTTAAGTATGCCCTAGCCATAGTTGGTGGTAAATGGCCTTTCTAAAAAATTCCAGTGCCTAATTCTTCCATTATTGGACCTACAAGGTGCCAAAACGTTTGGTAAAATTCAACTGGAAGGCCATCACACCCCGGTGATTTTTCTAGTTCCATACCTTTAAGGGATTTAGTTAAATCTTCTAGTGTTAAGGGTTGATCACAAAATTCACTGCCTGTGTCTGACACCTTTTTGTCTATATTTGCTAACAAATCTAATTTTGCATCTTCATCAATTCCCTCTGACTTGTACAATGACTCATAGTAATTGCATACAATAGTACTCATTTCATTGTTGGTAAAGACGGTTGAACCATCCGGCATGTTTAATGAGCACATCACCTTATCTATTGCCCGTGCTTTTTCTAATGCGCAAAAATATCGGGTTGGCTTTTCCCCCTCTGCGTGCATCTGGGCTCTTGCTCTAATTTTTGCACACTCAAACTCATATTGTTCTATATCTCTTATTTTACTTTTAATTTTAACCAGTAATTCATAATAATTCTCTTCACCATTATTTACTTTAGCATTAATTTTCATCAGTGATCGATGAAATGTTTTCTTGCATTTGCGTATTTCCTGTGCTTTTCTAATAGCATACTTTCGGGAAACATACTTTAAATCCAGTTTAACATCCTCCCACCATTGCAATGTGCCCTTATATGATGCTTTCCTATTAATCCAATGTTGCCAACAACTCTCTATATTATTCTTATAAAATTCTTCTCCCAACAGTGTTGTGTTTAATTTCCAAAACCCGACCCCTTTTGTTACCCAGTCAGCATTGGCAAAGGTTACACAAACCATGTTATGATCGGAGAATGCAACTGGCTTAATATTAACATCTCTCCAGTACCCTGTTAACAAACTATTCACATAAATTCTGTCGATCCTGGAACCAACTTTACCATCTACCGAAAAACATGTAAGATCTTTACCATGAGGTTTTGATATTCTATAGGTGTCCACTAAATTTTCATTATCACATATTTCTTTTAAGAGTCTATGTGATGTATCAGTATAAGTTGAAGTTGCATTCCTGTCATTTTCTTTGTCTAATACACAATTAAAGTCACCACCCATTACTAAGTTTTCAGTGATGTTATCTAGTGCTGTTTTAGACATCTCCTTAAAGAAATTACGACGTAGTTGATGAGATGTAGGTGCATATATACACAGCAATGTGATACGTGTTTGTTGTATATCTAGCGTGACTCTCACCCAGCGACCATTTGCACCTGCTACTGAAGAGATTATATTTACATAGGCTGAACTACGAGGGAGTATAACAATTGCTACGCCTGCACTATTATCTTGAGATAACGAATAAAATATTCTGGATCCAGAAATCTTTTCTAAATCATCGTATAATTCTGACTTCTGAATTTTTGTTTCCTGTATCAAAGCAATGTCAATCTGCTCATTTTTCAGAGTCTCTAGTAAGTGACGTTGCTTTATGTCACTATTTAAGCCTCTATAATTGAGTGTGCAAATTAGCATAAAAGGTAATAAAATGCTGTGTAAAACCGCCATTATTAAGCTAACTAGATTTTGGTTTTTTCGACCCTCTTTTAGACCATTTACCTATTTTACTCACAAACGCTGCATTACTTAGCTCAACTTTTTCCAAATGCTTATATTTTAATATATCTGAATCATGGCGCAGATGCCTATATTTAACACCATTTGCCGTCACATATGGAACTAACACCTCTCCTGAGAATACACTCAAAGCCCTGAAAGATGGACATGCGTCCGAACATGGTGATATGAGAAATGAACTATTCAAATACGCAAGTGACATTATCTTAAAACCGATCACGCAACTAATCAATTTGGCATTAATTCACCACCTTCCCATCGATGCGGTAGGCGAAGACACCCTTATCACGCCACCCAAGCCCACGAAGCCACCAGACGATCCAATCAATCTGCATTCCATTGTGCTCCTCTGCAGCATACGGAACATCCTATCCAACATTACCCTATGCCGCATCTGAGACAAGATCGATGACTTCATTGCATCCTTTCAGAGTGGCTTTAATCATGGACGCAGCTGCAGCAGACATTGGGCGGGGTCAACACATGCCGCGGATTGCGTGTGCCAGTAGTCATGTCCAAGCACTGAGATTCCTGTAAAAATTGGCATTGACTCGTCATGAGCCGTCGACACAATTAAACGCTCAAAGAGTCAGTTGCATTGAAGCCGAGCTACGCCTAGTGATACTACTACTTGCTGACAACATGGCGGGAGTACGAGTCCTGTTAGTGAAGTCTGCAAAGTTTGAGACATCGATAGGCGCCCCACAGTGAGAGAATCTAACCCCTGTCCTTTTTCATGGATATCTAAATAGCAATAATTACTATTTAGATGGTCATGGCTTTTCACCTGTTACCTTTGCTGCAGCATTGAAATCTGTGCGGGAAAATTCTACAAGAGACCCCCACCCCACCTCCAACATCCCCCACCCCACCCCAAACCCACAGCTGAAAGACACACACCTTCTCTCCGCACCCACACACCACCAACCACGAGTGACCATACGGGGCATGACACTAGAAATGAATATGCCGACGAGGTGAACTTTACTTATCACATTCTCGAGGATGTTGACCGTAACATTTAGAGTTTTGACTCCAAAATCGCTGCCATTCTTCGACATCCAAAACACAGTAGTCCACACAAGGATGTTTGAAGATCCCGTCGGTAGAACCCGCGATACCACCCCTACACCCCCGCACACACGCGTGCACGCGCGTACGCATGCATGTACGCACACTCGCTCGCTTGGACACGCACGCACGGAGGCAGGCGGGTAGACAGGTCTGTGTAAGCCCACGGGCAGACATGCAGACATAGTTATCTTAATAGTCTCACGGCACATTGTGGTGAGAATAATGAAAAGATTGTCAATGAAATAGAGATACTAATACATAGTAAACAGAGCAAATCAATAGGCAGTGATCAGTGACATTTGTGAGCGGTCAGCGACTCTCGGTCTGTGTGACTGACCTCTTCAGACACTTCTGCCTTACCATCTCAAACATAAAAGGTCGTATTTCTTCCGCTTGATCGCTAATTGGAATAGCAAGACCAGACTACATTATCATGATAGACTGACCCTAGCTACTGTCCCGTGTTTTGTTTGCTCTCTGGTTATTGCGGCTAAATAGGATACAGTTCCTGCGGGCACGTCATTTTATCTTAGAATGGGCTATTCTTTCCTGTTTATCATCTCGATTCGTCTACATTGTGTTATTTGACGACGACGACGACGACGACGACGACGACGACGATGGTAGCGGGCGGAGACAGCGACGGTGGCGACGAGGCGGCGTCGACAACGATGATGACGACGACCTGCTCATTAATGCAATGAAGAATGTTCTCAATATAAATATAGACATATGGGCGATTTAACAAAAGCCTCTAGAAAGAAAGTTCCATCTTTAAAAAGATATTTTCGCAAATTCAATGTTGTGTAGCGTGGATCGGCCGGACGGGTACGGACTGTCCCAGCTCGGCTGGGTACGGAACGACCGCTCCGGGTACATTCCAGGCACGCCCCACCCCCTGGGAAGGATAGTACGTGTGTATAATGACATATGAGAGAGGCTTCTATGAAACAGCTAAGTCCGTGAGATCACGTAACGGGCACGCGCGCGTGTCAGAGCTTCCCTGACAACACGTGTCAGCGTTGGGAGAGAACGCATACTAAAGTGTACCGAGTTAGTATCTATAATTTCTTTAAATTTAGATATTCTCATCGTTCTTGGTAGCTATCATGACCGGAATGAGACGAGGATTCCAGAACTATTTACCTATTTTTGATCGGACGAGAAATGACCGAGTTATCCTTAATTATCCCATTGAAATTATTTTCAAAATATTACCTGGACGTCGTAATCGCGTGTATGTATTGAATGAATGTGGAGAATGTCTATCACGTGATAGCGTCCTCAACCTATCTGCATGCTGATTGACTACAGGTCGCCCACTGATTGGCTGAGTGTCCTGCCTCTGACGTCACGAGTAGTATAAAAGGAGCGCAAAATCAAGAATCGAGACCACACTTCGGCGAGAGAGCGAGAGAGAGAGAGAGAGAGAGAGCAAGTGGTAGGTTATAGTGCTAGACGTGGGAAACTGCTTACTGACTGTGGTACCCTACACCGCAGCAGTGCCTTTCAGAATCCAGTTCCATTTTCTGGCCAGTAATCGAACATCCGCAATCACAAATTTGAATTGAGGACTCACGGCCCATATATAATCTCTTCAGTATGTAGAACAAGTGGTGATTCTTGGTGGACAACTCGTCAGATCCGCCGAAGCATGCAGAAAAGTAGTATTCAAACTTCTGCACAGCATGTCATGAGTTTAATTAACTTTTAGGCCACAGTCTGGTGGGACTCTGCCTGGTACACCGCAAGAGCTATGTGATGTATCATGTCTGGTGTACCAGGTCATGTACATGCATTGTTTAATTATGCATTACAACTGTAGCCCTTCATGTTATGGGCAACTTTCAAACTTCCGTTACCGGACGGATACTTTTTAACATTCCATTAAATTATTGTACTAGCTATTATGACTATCTAGTGGACATCCAACTACAGCTGTTCTTCTTCACTGCCTTTGAGAGTGAGCCGCATCAATAATTCACCGGCGGAGATTTCCCAGCAACTTCTGGATCGTGCCATCCCGCGTTGCTCATCTGTAACGCATCAACTACAGTAATTATGAACTTATTCCGTACCGATGACTAATAGGTACTCATTTAGCTATATTTTTGTTTTATTGCATTCATCATTTCTTTACAGGTACTGATGACTAATAGGTACTGCCCCGGTCATCTGAGACCGCATTTTATAATTTGTATTTTTATGTAAATATTATGCATGTTTTTGAGCTTATGACTAACGAGCACCGCAAGGTCCTATGACCGGACTTACTGTCTCTACTCTAATAGTTAGTTATGTATATGGCAAGCAGCCATCCTAGTTACTTGCTTTGTTTATTTTATATAAAACACCACAGTATGCCAGGATATATATACAGCAGCAATAAATCCGCATCACTTTCCCCCAGCATCAATTTCACACTGAAGTCACTGCTCATGTTCTCATTACCCGAACCTGACATGTGATCGACTAAGCCTGACTATTCTAGCTCGATAGGATAGGTTTAAAGTAGCTAGGGACAACCACTCCATAAGATACTTTTCCGGATGTGGCAGATATGTAACACTGCACACCGGCTAGATTGTGTAAAATTGGCCAAATACCTTGGGGCCTCTTATTATATTGAGTAATTGTCTCTTTCTACGCTGCTCAATCCGCAAGGCTTATAAATTGTCTGGAGCTTCCATCGATACGTTGGCATGATCCGACTTGGGAAACCATTGGGGTTTCCAAGTGGTGAAGACCTAAGTGTCGATTTCGCATACATTACCTCTGTATCTTTGGATACTAGTTAGCATAGATAACCCTGCCAAAGTAGGAAGCACTGCGAAAAGATATTATGTAAAACTGGCCAGCAGTGCATCTCTGGGCATTCTGAAACTTAACCCTAATGACAGGCAAACGTTAGTTCCCTGGAGCCGGATCTAGAAATGATCCGCCCCCGGCACATGGGTGAAGGATGTGACACAGATATCCATCTAACTCCATACATTGACTGGGTGTGGTCTTGAAACCCACCACGCCCTCACGGGAAGGTCACTGGAGATGGATAGCTGTCTCTTACTCCCTGCCATAAAACTTGTATGCGCTTTTCAAATTGCGTATGTAAATGGTGTCCTGGTATGATGTATGCCGTTGCAGTGTGATTTGTAACTGGATCGTTATGTGATTCTGAAGCTGTCCCTCAGTAATATGTCCGCAAGCTGCCTTTCTGAGAGACATGCACTGTGGGGTGACCTTCGGGAAACCAAACATCTTCGCCAGTTAGACCCATGTCTCAAAAGATAGGTAGAAATCCCTGCCACTTGCGGCCGAAGCTTGGGAATAAATCTAACAACTAAATGATAGGTTAGAGTTTAGCAGCAGGACCACATAAATAAAGCAGCAACTGCCAATGCAGTATCTTGGACCTACATAAGATGACGGTGTTTGAATTCTTCGGAAATCATCCGCCCCCACCGCCCCCTTCACGTAAAACAGTGTGCATCACATTAATTATAATTTCACTAGGTTGACTCGCACTACACTTATCTTATGTTTGAACAAGTGAGTGGCCCTTTTTGCCATCTCTCTTCCTCTGCTTTGACGTTGAAGGCATTTTCCTGTGATGGAGGCCCGCGCGAGCCACTTTTCTCTCGCAACAATACTATTTTTGTTAGGGGTATAATGGTTTATATCAAACTACATAAGCAGCCTGGTTAGGATGCTCCCTTGCAGGGATACCTCACGGATATATACGGATCATTGAGGTACCTATGACGAATCCACGGTATCAAGACACCAACTTAGTTCTATATACTGTATATTTTCTCTCGTCTAATAGCAAACGAGTACCATTGTTTGTATAGTATTTACATTTTTAGAATAATTATCATGTCCAAGCTCCTAAATTGAATTCTGGACCATCATACCGGGTGGCACTAATAGTTGGGATTAAACAGTGAGGTTCAATCTCGGCGGCAATGGTCGCACAGCCCCACTGGAACGTTATCATTCCACCGGCTCTAGAAGTCAGTCTTTGTACTTTCCAGAGAGTCGTGATATGGGATCCGTTACACCAAGAACCGTATCTAACCAACCCTCGCGCGCATCCTGTACATGTTGTGCAATGGAGTGGAGCAGCAGGACGGACCAGCGCATAATCCCGCGAGCTACAGTTGCAACCAATGCGATTTTCTCTTTTACCTATGCCTCCAAGAGAAATAGGCACACATTCCTGGCTCATCAGCTGCCCCGATCTCATCCTCGAAGCCCAAGACCATAGTTCTCTGACTTATAAACTGACTATTTCTAATAAATATAAAGGGTGTGGTGTAATGGAGTTGAGCAGCAGGACTGACCAGCACGTACACCTTCGAGCCACAAGTGGCGCCCAATGTGGGGCCTCAAACGAGAATGAACATGCGCCTACACGCATCACACACGCGTTACAGTCTCCTATATCCGACGAACAACAGTCCTGTGATTTGGAAGTAGCATCATATGATGGGAGAACTGCATGCATGCCCACCGACTATGCCAGAAATTTCCCTGGTGCTGAACAACCAGCACCGTTTCTACGCGAGTATTCACCGATCAGCGAGGGGACCTTCCGCGATGCCTCACAGGTGGATACGCAATATATCACACTGTCGGATATCCGCGATGGGTGCTCAACACATTTGCCATATCACGGTCGACCACGACAAAGACCCCTACAGGGCATACTAATTAAAAGACCCCTGTGGGGCATACTAATTCTTCATGACCAATACGTTCACCAGCGTCATCACAGGGTGACCAATGGCCTGCACCTCATGCACCATGTCCCGCATCTCCTCCAATACGAACGTCATCGCCGTATTATCCATACATACCGCTATACAAACCAGGGAAATGCGGAACCCCCTTTTTATCAATATACCAGAAGAACCACATCACATGGCACACACCACCCCTGTCAATCTCCTGGGCCACATCCGTATGAGGAACGCCAGTCACAGTGACTGAGAGAACGTCCACATCGTATACACAGTACGCCTCCACCAATCTATAGACCAACACCTGTCTATGGACCCGCAACAGGGCGGTATTCGGTGGAACTGATGTATCATGCTCACCATTATCGTCGGGAGTCACCATTGTGGACGCGGTATCAGCAAGAACCACAATGGGAACAGCCACCAACACCACTACCACCACGCAGACCAGTATCCCCATTTAGATCTTTGCCCCCAGCACCACCACCTGGATGTGCACCCATAACACCCTATCATGGCCATGGACGAGTCATTCTCCCTCCTGAATTCAGTGGGGAGAATGATTGAGCCAATTATAAGTACCAATTCAAAATTATTAGCCGCACTAACCAGTGGATGGATCAGCAAATGGGAGCGTATCTGGGCACAAAACTGTCGGAAAAAGCACTTCAAGTCCTGGCAGATTTGGGATCAGACTCAACATTAAGGTACACGAAACTGGAAAACACCCTTTCGGAAAGATTCGGAGACACCTCCCTCGGAGAAACGAGTCGTCTGCAGCTCAAAAACTTGCATATACGAGCTGGGGAGACCTTGCCAGAATTAGCAAGTCGTATTCGGCGACTACCACAGAGGGATAGGCTCCTCGACTGGGTGGTGGCAACAGGTGGCAGTGGGCTCAGGTCCAGGGCCACGTGAAATGCGAATTATAGTACAGAGGAGATACTGAAGGCCTTCGTGTCTAACGAAGTGTGAATTAACATCCTACTGTAGTACCGTCTAGTAGGCATATGTTCGGGCAACTGGGATTGTGGTTCATCCTATCTCAGCAAGTGGACATGCGTGGTGCGTAGATGATAGTCCACAACCACGACATCTCTAGGTAAACTATCCATTTGCTTTGAAGCGCTAGAGATGGCCTGCAGGCGAGGCCAGGAAAAATGGTCAAAGTTTGCAAACAGGTGCAGATCAGACCGTCGATTGCCCCTGAGCATGAGCTCAGACTGTGATCGCTATCGACTGGGTCGCCGGCCAGTCCTCTTGATCATGTCAGTTCATCAATCCTTTTCTGGTTGTATGTGATCAAGATGGCACAATGTACAGTCAGGCCATGGTAAGCGTTCGTTTTGCGAGCCATGCCTCCCGTGATCAGAGATCATGAAAAGTGATTCTTTGAGAAGCGGGATGGTATATGAGTGAGAGGGACATCACATGAAAAGATCGTGGGCTATGTTCCTCAATCATGTTTTTATGGGCATGGTTCTCGATCTCATGTTAGACTAGTGTCCCATGGGCATGTCCTCAATCGTGTTTCGTGTGGGCATGGTTCTTAGTCTCCTACACATATATGGGAAAGGCACCTAGCCTGGGCTGCATTCCTGTGTGAAGCGCTGAGCAACGTCCTGTGGCGGAGACAGACACACACCAGAAAAGCCAAAGGGTGCATAGCGAGTTACGAACACCTACCACAGCACTAGTCACGAGAGAGTCACGCATCTACATCTAGACACCTTCATCGACACGTTGAGCAGTGAGCCCGTCGTAAAGAAAAAAACATTTCTGATCAAGCATAACAATTTACAGTCTTTAACGGGGATAGCGGTCAGAATCGAGAATTTCTTGGTGCACGGAAAATAATCCACTAAATGAAGTGAACGATGCACACATCCTAATCGCCGGCGACACCACATCTGCACCTGCATCCGCATTAGCAACAGACCCGCGCACCACACACTTAGAACACCCCACCAGTCAAGAGCACGTACCTAGAGGAAGAGGGCGTGGTAGTCCCATCGGGTGGGGGTGTGTGGTGGGGATGGGGTTGCACAACAACGCTCCCCCCCACCCGGACGCGGGAACCAGCACAATAATACCAATAGACAAAACATGCTCGATATGTTGGAAGAGATTACTAAACAAATCTTTGCACTCATCAATTTAGTCACCACGCTTAGCACCACCGTCGCAACCCAGTCGACAACACGACCAGCAACAGGTACAGTAACGCATACACAGCCACCAAACACCTGTTATGGGTGTGGTCAGCCGGGACACTGGAAGGAGCAATGTCCAAATCGCCCTCCATCTGCAACTCGTTAAACTAGTACAGGCACCGATTATAGAGTCACTTCGGTGCCCACTCTCACAACCCGGCTCAACTGTGTCCTCCGGACAGCAACGTCAGGTGGTCAATATCACAAATCACCCTTCCACGACAATACGCAACCACACACGCCCGCCTTCATATACGCTGGTACCAACGATGCACACTGCATGCATGACACCGAGATCTACCTCTGCGAGAGGTTGTGACCCCGCAACCTCCGTATCTCACAAACATTCTTTCCTATGTAAAACAGCAGTGGTAGGTTGTATCACCTCCACTGAAACAACGTTTATACAAGCACCACGACCAGCCACCAAAGCACTTAACACATGGTGCCCCATGATGGTATGCAACTTACAAACCCTAACAGCATCACCAACTGCATCGAGCAGCAGTGATAACAACATGGACAGTGATCAGCATACGACATCTTGGATCCGCAAGACGAAGCACCATACAAAAGGCGCCAAACTCCCGCACCGCCACTGCTTCTTTTGCGCATCTACCAAACATCCAATGATGCATTGCAAAAAGTGGCTAGCGCAGGTAGCCCTTATTTGCGACCACGCTACTCCTGTCCAGACTGTTGTTTACACCAACTCATGCTACAACACACCAGCATCAACGACACCGCCATTGCTACCCCCAGCTCCGCCATCACCTAAGCAATCACAGCAGCGGCGACAACGGGTTGGTCACTTCCTCACTCAGCCACCAATTACACTCACGGAGGCCATTCGGAAACAGGCCGACTACATACAGGATGATACTGAACCAATAGATATTCCTCAGGCTGTATCATTGGAAACTCTTCCACACGCACACCTCAAAGTAATATACAAGTGTGCTTACCTGTTTAGTGGCGTTTCAACCAGTGCCACCGTAGACACTGGGGCTTCCATCACCGTTTTCAACAAGCGCTTGTATGAGAGCATCTCACCTCATAAGAAGCCACTTTTTAGGCCTACAAACATATTTTACAAACAGCTACCGGAGCCGATGTTCCTGTAGCTGGTACGGTAACTCCTGTAATACAGATAGAGGAAATGCAATTCATACAGCGAGTTGTCACTGCCTCTATTCAAAGCGATTCCCTGCTAGGTTCTGACATCCTCAGTGCCAGCCAAGCCATCATACATTGCAAACAACGGGAATTAGACATACATGCTGACGCATAACCCTGGGACCGGAATCATCACTGTACGATACATGTGCAGTAATATTGGCATCTACGGCCACAGTTGGGCTGGAGCAAGAGGAAATCTTATGGGCCACCACACCACAGTTAGGAAACAACACACACAGCTATGCTGGAACCCGACCCTGATTACATGATCGCCAGTCCTCGGATGATCGTCGACACCACCGATAAGGATCGCATACCATTTTGGGTATTTAATGGCACAACGGATCCAATAACTCTAGTACCAGGAGTTCGTTGTGGCCATCTGGTAGATGTCATATCCCTGGTGACACCCCCTACCACACCTACACCAGCAACTACCTCTGATGATTTACAGGAACATGTGCATGACATATATTTGTGAGCCACAGTTGGATTGTTGCAATCTCACAAACGTGACCTACGGAAACTGTTATATAATTACTGCAAAGGTTTCTCTGCCGGAGACATGGATCTGGGAGAAACTCCTCTTGTACGACACTCCATCGACACAGGAAAAAACGATCTATTCGACAGCCCGTACAACGTCTTCCCATTTACAAGTGGGTGGAGTCACATCTACAAGTAAATGACATGTTGCAGACAGGCATCATAGATCCATCAGCATCCCCCTGGGCCAGTCCCATTGTACTAGAAGGCAAAAATGACGGATCTTTGCGGTTTTGTATTGACTACCAATGCCTTAATGATCTAAGCGTCAAGTACGCGTATCTGTTACCACGGATAGATCAAGCCTCAGATTCCTTGTCTGGAGGCAGGTCGTTTTCTACCCTTGACTTAGCTAGTGGGTACTGGCAGGTGGCCATGGATGAGGCTGACAGGGAGAAGATCGCATTTATCTGTTGAGACGGTCTTTCCAATTCCGCAAGATGCTGTATGGCTTGTGCAATGCTCCTGGAACGTTCGACGTTCGAGCATCTCATTGAGCAGGTATTGACTATCCTGCAATGGGAGATCTGTCTCTTACATCGACGACGTAATCGTCTTTGGCTCTTCGTTTGAGCAGACTCTGTCCAGCTTGGGAAAGGTCTTAATGCGGTTCCATCCCGCCAACCTCAAGCTCAAACCCAAGAAGTGTCATCTTTTCAGACAGAGCGTCGAGTTCCTGGGACACATTATGTCCACAGATGGAGTAGATACTCAACCTTCCAAAACTAAGGCAGTAGCGGAGTGACAAACCCCCCACTTCAGTCACTAACACCCAGAGTTTCCTCAGTCTCTGCCAGTAATATCGTCGATACATCCATCACTTTAGTCCATTATTCCAGGTCACCGAAAAGGATCGACCATTCAAGTGGACGAGTAGGTGTGAAGGGTCCTTCATGACGCTGAAGAAACATTTGACAACTGCACCAATTCTTGCTCATCCTAACACTAACATCGATTTCATCTTAGACACTGATGCACCTGCTTATGCCATTGGTGCAGTTCTATCTCAAGTCACAGAAGATGGAAGGGAGCAGGTACTGGGTTATGGTTTGAGTACTCTATATAAAACGGAGAAACGTTATGTGACCACTAAGAGGGAATTGTTAGCTGCGGTGTATTTTGTCAAATATCATAAACACTTTCTGTATGGGCACCCATTTACACTAAGTACAGATCACGCCTCACTACGCTGGCTCAGAAACCTAAAACATCCGGAGGGCCAGGTAGTGAGGTGTCAGCAATCCCTGCAGGCCTCTAACTTCAATGGTGTTCATATACCGGCAAGCTGCATGGAAATGCGAATGCCTTGAGCAGAAACGGGCTCGAAGATGAACAGGAAGTGGCCACCACCGTGACACATACAACACAGCCATCTCCCGTGTTCCCCAAGCTGCGGTGCACAGAGTGGGATCTGGAGACAGTCACTCACGAACAAGCATCAGACATGCAAACAAGGAATACATACACACGGATACAGGAGGGGGTACATCCTCCTAAGGAATCTGTTATCTCACTTTCCGCGACAGCTAAATATTACTATCAGAGGTCTGGAGAGTGTCATATGCAAGGTGGCATCCTCTACATTAATAACCAGATAGTGATTCCTAAGTGTTATCATGAGATCATTCTTCACGAACTACACGACAATGCTGGACGCTTGGCCATAGAAAGAACAGCAGATCGCATCAATCAGAGATTCCACTGGATCGGGATACATGATATTGTGAAAGCAAATGCGTCCCATGTCTAAGATGCGCTGGCGGCCAGCACCATTTCGCACCACTACAAGTTAAAATTGTCAGTGCACCATGGGAGCAAGTGGCTATTGATGTGCTCGGACCCTTAAATATGGTGAATGAAGGAAACAAGTACATCCTCGTATTGCAAGATTATTTTACAAAGTGGGTAAAAGCATTCGCTTTGCCAGACAGTAGTGGAGTTTCTGCCATTTCGGAATGCCCTATGATTTGCACCCCGACCAAGGAAGTAATTTTGATAATTTCTGAGCTCTGTAAATTGTTCCACATAGTCAAAACATGCACCACGCCCTATCATCCTAGAAGCAATGTGATGGTAGAGAGGTTCAATCGAACCTTGGCAGAGATGCTGACTAAGGAAACTCACCTTGATCGTCGCGATTGGGATATACGACTCCCATACATGCTCAATGCATACCGCACTTCGACATATTCCAGCATGGGTTATACACCTGCTCAGTTAATGTTAGGCTGTGAATTAGACTTACCCCTGGATCTGACCATGCCCAGGATTCCAGGGGAGAAATATTCACCATCTCTGTACGTAGAGCTTATGCAACAATGGATAGAACAGTCCCATGAACTACTGAGAGCAACATTATCCACTGTACACCGGCGTCAGAAAATGTGGCACGACCGGCGAGTGCATGGAGATCCTTATGAGGTGGGGAAAATGGTTTGGGTTCACGATTCGCGACGTTCTGCAAACGTGCTGTGTAAACTTAGTTATCAGTGGAAAGGCCCCTATGTGGTAGTAGGTTAGAAGTCGGATGTGACATACCACATCCGCGTCTCGGATGGCCTGGCCTCAGTCATCCACTTCGATCTACTTAAACCTTGTGTTAGTGACGACACAGTGTCAGAGCTCAGACTGGACATTCCACATAGCACCGGTACCCAGACAGATGTCTCTATGGAAACAAGTATTCCCGATGTTAGTTCAGAGCACCGTGGTGCCAGTTCGACCCCACTCCTACCAAACCAGGAGTCAGGCGAACATATGATTAATGCTGATGGTGATGACGAGATACGTGCTCGCCCTCTCCATCCTCAGAGCAGGTCTACACTATCTGGGAAGTCGTATCTGAAGAATTTGTCACTTGTGCTGTCCAAGGGTAAGGATGGAAAAGTTGTTCCGCCGACTTCTTCCCATTCCCACCCACTTCATGCTATTGCCCCAATTATAGAGTTACCACAAGCGGAAGCTGAAGCTGCCCCGGGCCATGCTTCTTGTGGGGTGAGACATATAATAAATAGCATGGAAGTGAAGAGGCTTGATGAGGCCTTGGCTGTTGCAGAGAAAAGTGAAACCATATAACTCAGTGCACTCTTCATCCTAGTCATAAAATCGCAGGACCAGGCCCCCCACCCTCTCCAAATTGCACTCCATCCATTGCCAACATCACCCCGATTCCAAATTGCGTCTCTAATCTCCACACTGACTTCGGACATCACACGTCCCATCCAGTTCACACTCCACTCGTTATCCGTTGACCGTCAATCTTCAGATATGAGAGAGTCAGCTGTTACAGAGGAGGTGGCATCCCACACCCCAGTCATCCCCGCTGGTGGCACTAATGTGGTGAGTTCATGAATCACCGCAACCCGAGTTTTCCGCAACAGAATCGCCATTCCCAAGTGTGGAAAACTGGATCTGCTCACCTCCCACTACGCCAGTGTCACACAGCAACCCCGACTTCCCTACAAACAGAACACCACCATCATCAGCATGAGCCAATATTTTCCGCAAACACCCCCTTATCTGGTGTGCGGAAAACTGATCATATGGAAAGGAGGGACAACATCGCAGCCATCTACAGTACGTGTTACGGGGGAAATCCCCCCTCCCACCCCCACCCCTCCCGCTGGGAACGTCGTACATAATCAGCTAAACAAAGACACCTCACTCACACGTAATAACAGTCAATATTATCAAGAGAGCAAGATGCCCGCAGTCTGTCGTCGGTATCGAGTAGGATTTGACAACCGAAAGGAAATTCGATAATGGATTGATTCAAGTATGACAGCACCCATCATGGTCATCTGCGCTCTAAAGTAACTCTGTCCCATCTTAGGACTCTGCCATTACATAGTGAAATACATCATGTCCGATAAAGTTGACATCACAGGCATCACGGTGCCCCTCCTACCGCAATAAAAAGACTTTCACACTTCACCACAGCGCAAGATTCCTCCACAGATAAGCAGGCACGTGTATCAATCACATTCACCAACATGACAGACATTCAGGATGACTGTATCACAATCTCCATACGCCCGTATTGTAAAACTGTAAACTGTGGCATGCACTTTCCGAGCTGTAGCGTAATAATTATGTTTGGTCCAGGTGAGGTGAGACTAGTCCTACCCATAGAGGAGGATGCTTGGCAGTCTGCCCACCCAGTAAATACAGCCCAGCTTTGCGGGTTCAGTAGATTTGGAATCCGCAAGACTTGGGGCGGTTTAAACCCAAACAATAAATTACCGTCAGCTATACTGTCCTAATTTTGATTAAGAACACGACCGACTGTTCTACCGCGTATACAAATCATTAGCACGCGGGCTGATGAAGCAGCATCAAAACTTAGACAGTATAGCACCGTGTGTAATTTCAAATATTCTCATGCCTACATATTCCAGCCACCAATCAACACGGGCTGGAATAAACTTACCACACACAAGAGGCAGCGCATGTGAAAGATCACGCGCATGAAAAGGGATGCTGTTCTAAGGAACAGAATACGGAAAACATATATTTCTATTTTTTGCATCTAATACGTACAATCAACAGCATGAAAACTCCACATATGTACACATTGCCTATGTTTCCGATCAACCACATGCTTTCAAAACAAGAATCACGTGATCATCACTTCTATTTCTGCTAAATTGGATCAAAAGCTATAAACAAAAGAACCGCCCTCCAACGATGCTACCACAACGTGATGGAAGAGGCGAGAGATGGTGAGTCGTGGCCACGACCGCTGACGTCATCACGCTTTCCCACACCCCATATGGCGTTCCAGCTTGAAATTTGAACAAGCGAGTTTATAAGCATTCACTTGAAAAACTGCATCATGCTAATTAAAATTTTAACGTTGATCAGAGACCCGATTTTCCACCGAGTGTTGATGAAAGTGGCTATCCTACCTTCCTATATATATATATATATATATATATATATATATTTACCATCTTACGAAGGGAATATGTGATCGGACTCCAGGAGAACAAAGCTTAAATAATTCCATACATGGAGTGACCAGCTCACGTTGAAACCTTTGGGCGTGACCCTCCGCCCTCCTGTGACGTCACCCAAAAGTATAAAAGCAGGAAAGCGTGCATTGAAACTTCATTTTCCCTCCAAACTCGACACTAGGGAAGATCGGGCAGTAAGCCATTTTCTTGTTGCAAACTAAATTCTGCTGTTTTCTTCTTATTATTATTTTATGTTATAGTTGGCCAGGAAAGTATTATGAAGAGTTAGGAAAGTTAGGGAAAGCTTAGTTAGGTACGTTCAGTTCCGCATATAGCCATCATACAGGAATAGTATATCGCTTGCGGAAGACCTCGCTTTGTCCGACACCTCGGAAGAATCGGCACCTGCAAACATCGGCAAGAAATATCCATGTACTTCAACTTCATATGACGGAAAGCCATGCATGCGTGCATTTTCCAGAAATTCGGACTTGAAACTTCACATCAATCGTGATCATCTGCTTCAGAGAGTATGCTGTGTGGAATGCAAGTACCAATATTCTGCCATGCGGTACGGTGTAGCACACACGTTTTCTTTCAAGCATCGGGTGTTGGTTGTGACATTAAAGCCTGGTGAGCAAAATGAAGACATAGACTTCCAATTGTAGTAATTCCGACCGGGAAGATGGCCAAAACTAAACGTACAAAATGATGACAACTTGACTTTCTGCAAGTAGCTTCAGCATCCGCATCCGCAACACAGCCAGCCAGCTCCAAAATTTAAGCAGCCAGCACCACAGCACCAGCAGCACCAGCAAAAATAGCACCGGCAGCACCTGCAACATCGGCATTGACACCAACTGCAACATCTGCACTGGCAGCACCTACAGTGACCACACTGGCAACGCTCATCACCGCAACAACATCTGCATCTGTGATCGGACAGTCAATTTCGGTAGTGAACACAACTCCTGTGACAATTCGTGATCCAGCGTTACAGGACATTTCAGACAGTTCAATATCTCCGCTCAGTTTCGTTATCGACGAGGAGATAAGTCTCACGGAAGCCTCCACCACCACTCCCGCACAACATGCCAGCACTTCGACATCCACGTGCAGCATCATCATCCCAGTAGATCCTCCACGCCGGAGAGACCATACTCGAGGAAACATCATCTAGCCCATCAACCCGAGATCCGAGTGGTGCCTAGAACATCCACGAGTAGTCACCACCACTACTAGTGCATCCGCTAACTTATCAGCAGCTTCATCAAACCTGAGCGCCGAGAACATTATTAACATAGATAACGTAATATCAGCATCAGAAGACCACCCGCCACTGCCGTCAAGTACGAGTCGTGGAACCCAAACTCTTTGGGGCAATTTCTCAGCAGACGTGTGTCGCCATTATTGTCGTGGATGCAGCAGAATGTGTGAATAGGTGTGCGGAAGATAGAATTATTATATTTTTATTTTTGAAATAATTTTCTTTTTATTATGTATCTTTTTAAAATCGAAACCCCGTCCATTGGCTGACTACGGTCATCTAACACAGCTACACAAATTATTGCCTAGCTGTGTCTCAGCAAAATAATCACTGCGGGTTCCTGTGTTGTAAACACACTGTGTGTAGTGTAAGTACACAACACACCGCAGCGAATATGTCTTTATTACCGTCATGCCATCCCAGCTATTGCTGGGGCTGCCCGGTAAACCAGTTTTATTATTATATACTATTTTTCTTATTATTTGTCATCTCGTATTGGTACGACGAGACCGATTTGGGATGGCGAGAGCTATCCATGTGGGCCCGCCAAAACAGGCCACACTGTATGCATACCTTTATATAATCGGTATGCATGCGTAATTACTGTTACTTCTATTGTGATATCACCACTGTTTATTTTATATATGTTTTCTTATATATTATATTTTTATATATCTTAAGTTAGGTACGTTGGAGCTTGGGCGTTCTCGGTGGAAATCTAATTATCCATCACCAAGACACCGCCTATGCGAGCTATTGTTTAGTCCAATCAGGATAATAAGCAAAATAAAAGAGCATGCGCCGCAATAAGAAAAAAAGGAAAAGGCCTGCAAAAATAAATACCCGGCCAAAAATCGAAACTAAAAGTATGCCTCCCTCCCAAACTCTTTCGCACCTCTATGTGCTCTTCTCGATTAAACTACACATCTCTCACGTCACTACTCCTTTCGGCTACGCGCCTACTCGAGAATGCGAGTATCCTTTGTCGTGCATGTCAAACTAGGAGGGGGTGGTGTAGCGCGGATCAGCCAGATGGGAATGGACCATCCCAGCTCAGCTGGGTACGGAACGACCGCTCCGGGTACGTTCCAAGCACGGCCCCCTGGGTAGGATAGTATGCGTGTATAGAGCCATATGAGAGAGATTCTATGAAATGAAATCGTGCAGCACGCATGTGCGCATGTCAGAGCTTCCCTAACAACATGTGTCAGAGGTGGGAGAGAATGCATACTAAAGTGTACCGAGTTGGTACACATAATTTCTTTAAATTTAACTATTCTCGTCGTTCTTGCTACCTATCAGGAGCGGAATGAGACGAGGATTCAAGAACTATTTACCATTTTAAAATCGGACCAGAAATGGCGAGTTATCCTTTATTAGCCCATTGAAATTCTTCAAAATATTACCGGGACGTCGTAATCGCGTGTATGTCTTGAATGAATGGGGAGAATGTATATCACGTGATAGCATCCTCACCCTTCAAAGCTGCACGCTGATTGGCTACAGGTCGGCCACTGATTGGCTAAGCGTCCTGCCTCTGACGTCAGTAGTAGCATAAAAGCAGCAAAAAATCAAGAATCGAGACCTCACTTTGGTGAGAGAGAGCAAGTGGTAGATTGTGTGGCCAGAGTAGAGCTAGACGCTAGACGTGGGCAACTACTTACTGAGTGTGGTACCCTACACCACAGAGTGGCTTTCGGAATCCAGTTCTCATTCTCTGGCCGGTAATCGAACATCCGTAATCACAAGTTTGAATTGAGGACTCGCGGCCCATATATAATCTCTTCAGTATGTAGAACAAGTGGTGATTCTTGGTGGACAACTCGTCAGATCTGCCGAAGCATGCAGAAAAGTATTATTCAAACTTCTGCACAGCATGTCATGAGTTTAATTAACGTTTAGGCTCAGTCTGGTGGGATTCTGCCTGGTACACCGCAAAAGCTGTGCTATGTATCATGTACAGTGTACCCAGTAATTTGCATGCATTATTTAGTTATAAATTACAACTGTAGCTCTTCATGTTACGGGCAACTTTCAAACATCCGTTACCAGACGGACACTTTTTAACATTCCGCTAAATTATTGTATTGACTATTAGGACTATCCAGTGGATATCCAACTACAGCTGTTCTTCTTCAGCATCTTTGAGAGTGAGCCGCATCAACAGTTCGCCTGCGGGGATTTCCCAGCAACTTCAGGATCGTGCCATCTCGCGTTCCTCATCTGTATCGCATCAACTACAGTGATTCATTAACCTTTTCCGAACCGATGACTAATAGGTACCACCCCGGACCCTAGTACGCTGGGATATATATATATATATATATATATATATATATATATATATATATATATATATATATATATATATATATATATATATATATATATATACACATATACAACAACATTAAATCCGCATCACTTTCCCCCAGCATCAATTTGACACTGAAGTCACTGATCATGTTCGCATTACCAGAACCTGTCATGTGATCGACTAAACCTGGCTATTCTAGCTCGATAAGATAGGTTTAAGGTAGTTAGGGACAACCGCTCCTTAAGAGACTTTTCCGGATGTGGCAGATATGTAACACTGCACATCGACTAGATTGTGTAAAATTGGCCAAATACCTCTCTTTCTACGCCGCTCCAACCGCAAGGCGTATAAATTGTCTGGAACTCCCATCGACACGTTGGCATGATCCAACTTGAAAAACTATTGGTGTTTCCGAACAGTGAAGACCAAAGTGTCAGTTTCGCATACACTCCCTCTGTTTCTTCTGATACTGGTTAGCATAGATAACCCTGCCAATGTAGGAAGCACTGCGAAAAGATATTATGTAAACCTGGCCAGCAGTGCATCTCTGGCCATTCTGAAACTTAACCCTAATGACAGGCAAATGTTAGTTCCCCAGAGCCGCATCTAGAAATGATCCGCCGCCCCCACCCTTCACCCACCCCCCCGCCCCCAAACCCCCACCCCGATACACAGATGATGGATGGGATGCAAGATCTCCATCTAATTCCGTACAGTGATTGGGTGCGGTCTTGGAACCCACCACGCCCTCACGGGAAGGTCACTGGAGATGGATATCTGTCTCTTACTCCGCGCCATAAAACTTGTATGTGCTTTACAAACTGCTTATGTAAATGGTGACTTGTCCTGGTGATGTTGTATGTGGTTGTGATGTGATATGTAACCGGAGTGTTATGTGATTCTGAAGCTGTCACTCTGTAACATGTCCACACGCTGCCTTCCTGCGGGAGATGCTCAGTGATACGACCTTCGGGAAAGCTGAGCAACTTCGCCAGTTAGGCCAATGTGTCAAAAGATAGGTAGAAATCTCTGCCACTTGCGGCCAGAGCTTGGAAGTAAATCTAACAACTAAATGATATGTTAGAGTTTAGCAGAAGGACCGCATAAATACAGCGGCAACTACCAATGCAGTATCTTGGACCTACATAAGATGACGGTGTTTGAATTCTTCGGAAATCATCTGCCCCTCTCTTCACGTAAAACAGCGTGCATCACATTACTTATAATTTCACTAGGTTTACTCACACTACTCTTAGCTTATGTTTGAACAAGAGAATGGACTTTTTGCCGGTTCTCTTCCTCCGTTTCGGCGTGAATGCATTTTCCTGTGACGGAGGCCCGTGCGAGGCACTTTCCTCTCGCAACAATAATTTTTTTGTTAGGGGTTTATCTTAAACTACATGAGTAGCCTCGTGAGGACGCTCCCTTGCAGGGATACCTCACGGATATATACGGATCGTTGAGGTATCTCTGACGAACCCACAGTATCAAGACACCAACCTTTTTCTATGTACTGTATATTTTCTCTCCTCCACTAGCAAACGAGTACCATTGTTTGTATAGTATTTATATTTTTATATTAATTATCATGGCCAGGCTCCTAAATTGAGTTATGGACCGTCATACAGGTGGCACTAATAGTTTGGATAAAACAGTGAGTGTCAATCTCGGCGGCAATGGGTGCACGGTCCCACTGGAATGTTATCGTTCTGCCGGCTCTACAAGACGGTCTTTATACTTTCCGATGAGTCACGATACGGGATCCGTTACCTCCGTGAACCGTAGCTAACATTCCTGGCTTATCAGCTGCCCTGTTCTCATCCTCGAAGCCCATGACTATGTTCTCTGACTTATAAACTCACTATTTCTAATAAATATAAAGGATGCTGATAGTTTTTGTGATTGCTTGTCCAGTGATCTAATCTAGAGAATTCAGGTCATTTTAATTATCATTGTGTCTATATGCTTGAAGCAATCGTAGGTGCAATCTTCACTTTAAACCCTTTGAACAAGAAATAGAGAATTCAAAAAGCTCATTTATGATTTTATAATTATCGTCTTGAATATTTGGAAACCAATTTCAATGGGATCTTTAGCTACCTATGGCAGCAGCAGGCCGCTGTCAAATTTGGTTACAAAACATTAAACAGCTAACTTGCATAGTTACCACGAAATTAAGATTCTGGAGATTCATGGGTCAAAGAGGTAAAACTACCCTCATCATCTTAAAGGGATGCTAATCTCATCTCAAATGTTGTACTGCACTGATAGATTGTTGTAGATAGATTCCATATCATTCATATCCTGTCACATTCCTCTAGCTGTATCGCAACTATTTGCGTTGTAATATTGTGTATATGTTGAACAGTGATCGCGGCCATTTTGTCTTCTCAAGCGATAGTATAGATATAGATTCTATATTGTGTAATACTCATTTTGTTGAATATTTTGGAACTAATTTGACTGGAAGTCTATTTAGTTCCAAAATATTCAACAGCTTACCTGTATGGTTGCTTTTACACCACATTGACAGACTATAGATGGCACCTCTATGACTGAGCATATATACCGAGGCAGACAAACTAGGCTTTTTTCTGATTGGTTGAAAAGCAAATCATGTCAGCCATCCTAGGGTGTAGAAATACACCAACCTTTAGCTAGTAAAGCCAGAATATATTTCTTTAGCGGCATTATAAAATGTTTATAATTACCTGTATAGATTATCAGTGGCATAATCGACCACATGAATAGCTATCAAGAGTGGAGGTTAGTTATCCTTTAAATGGAAACTCGCTTCATATCAAATCTTGTGTTGCACTGATAGATTATGATACATAGATTCTGGTATCTATATCCCTGCCAATATGAACTCTGATTGCCGCCATTTTGTCTCATTAACCCTTTAAGCCTTGAATTTGTTCAAGAAAATGTCAATTTGCAGACCAAGTAAAGACTATTTTTGAAAGTTTAACACTGAAATGACTGGCTCAGTTATTTCAAAAATAGTCTTCTCTTGGTCTGCAAATGTACATTTCTCAAGACCACTGTAGAAGGCGTTTTTGGTTGATATGAGTATTAAAGTGTTAAACAATAGTGTGCGTTGCCATGTCAGTGCCGATAAAAGACATTCTTTGTTATACAACGCTTCTCATTTTGGATATTTTAATACTAATTTGACTGGAAGCTGTTACCGTCTGTCGTGAAATGCCTTCTTGGACAATAGCATGCGTGGCATGGCTTCAAACTAGTAATCTAGTTATCAGTGTTTCGCATTACTGCTTCTAACGATAGTCGCTTGAACCCTGGCCCATGTGATAACTGATAGTCAGGGGATTGTCTATTCATGTGGTACCTGCGCACATCCCGTAAGATGGAGTGAGAGAGGCATTGCATGCGACATGATGGAGTGACAGAGGTCGTCCGGGTGACATGATGGAATGACCGAGGCCGTGCACGTGACATGTTGGAGTGACAGAGGCCGTGCGTGTGACATGGCGGAGTGACAGAGGCCGTGTATGTGGCATGTACAATCAGTGGTACGATATTACTTGCCAAGATATTGACACAAGAACGTACAATTAACTAAATGATAGGTAATGCAATTGCCTGTGCGTACAACGCTTGTGTTGGGTTGCAGCTAGGAAGTTACGTTCGCTAGCGGGCGCTTTGCTCAATTCGGGTCTGAAGTGACAGCTCTCTCAGAGTATATAAGACCCAGTAAAAATATGTGGTAGGCCGACATTGGTTTTCGCTTTTACAATTTTCAAAATATTTCCTCTGCTAGAATGTTCCTCGTTAAAAGCAGCATTTGAATATAACAAAATATTTCGGAAATTTTTTCGGGTCTCGACCACTTCCAATTTTGGTAGTGCTAGCAATGTTATACACTGATGCCTTTGGCTAGTGCAGTCGCGTAAATAATGAAATTTTACCAATTTATTTTATTCATGAAAAACGTTCATGTGTAAATTTTTTCAAAAATTCTTTCGGATACTATGTACATAAACCACTACTCTACAGAATCCAGTGGCAAGATTTTTGATTTTCACTCTTTATATCGTGAATGGATGAATCCAAAACAGAGTTCACCGACATATACCTACAAATACATATACAAAGCATGAAGACTAAACAAAATGACAATCCACTTCGCGGCGGCGAACGATGGAGGAAAAGTAAAATCCGGGGCTCACTGCTTTGCAGTACTGCTGATATTGCTGCACGCTGCGTCATGAGGAACATACAGCTTCTGGAAGCTGTAGATTCATAGATCAACGATGCCCTTGATAAAAAAGACTCTGTTTGTACAATGCAACCTGCGTATCCTTGATGCTGTACCTGTAATAGCTGGATAGCCAAAGGAAGCTCTAAACAAACTCCATGCATGACACCGCAAACACCTACGCCCCATCACTGGACACCGATGGCCAGACAGCATAATTTCAAGCGATGCACTATACACGATGTGTAATACGCCGCCGCTGTCTCTAAAAGTCTCCAAGCAAAGATCGTTCATGTTTGGACTTGTCAGCAGAGACACAAGCACAGAGAGCCTTAGAATTCGCCCTACTCGGAGCCAACAAATACAAAGCCAGGAGAGGATGTCATTGCATAGATTTGCTATGTGTGCTACGAGGTGACCTCAAGAAAGCGGGACTCGGTACACTCAAGTCAAGAATGCACCTGAGGAAGCTAAGGATATCGGCTGAGGACAAACACAGTGGGCAAAAGCGAAGATGGACTGATTGCAGCTGCAGGCTGTTTCTACTACTATAGCTGCAGAATACAGTAATCATACATGTATATCATGAAGTGTGTTTAATGGCATCGCTGTCTCAACACACTTGCCTGCACATTCGCGTACGTAATGAAACTTATCGATTTTGTAATTTGTTAAAAATTTCCATTTCAAGATTTTCCCACAAAGATCTCAGCAAATATGTACCTAACCGACTAAACTACTGAACCAAGTGGTAAAATTGTCGGTCTTCAATGTTTATATTGTGAAATTCGCCGATACTCTTAGCGGTGTAAAACGCTATTTTTGCAACCTGGCCAATGTAGCCGCATTCTTTGTTAATAAACCACCTTGCCAGCTAGTCCGCCAGCTCAGTGTAAAACTGTGGAAGCTACCAGTAATGGACTGAGATATAAACCAGCCTACACATGACGTGAATGGGAGCTTGAATCAGAGACTCGATAGACATCAATAACTTCTTTAATAATTGGGTTTAATAGCTCGTCCTGAAATCCTTAAAACAGCGTTCATTCTAACCGCCTAGCTTTGATTTAAACAAATTTTATTGCACGAAAATGTACAATGGGATCGAGTACAAGTTCTTCCAACTTAGAAGAACCCTCTCCAAATACGGTCTCTAAAGGCATGCAGCGAGATATGTGACAATACAGTACAAAACAAAGCAGTGTTAATGACATAATAAAGCACATTAAAACGGAAACCATTGTAAAAGAGACGAGGAAACACAAGACTAAATGGCTACCAGCATGACATACGTTGATATGATTAACTGTTTAATCGCATCATACTAGTATCTTCGGAACATGGACCCAAAATCATCCAGGGTGCTCTTATACAAAAGAGACTTCCAGAAAGAATCGTTTATACCATTACCAAATAGACTGGAACGCCCTATCATCAGCGATGGTAGTAGTCGTGTGCTTTGATGCATTGGCGTCTCTTCTCCCATACTGTCTCAAATCTTTTCGATTATTTTTATCTTAAAAGTTACATGAAGAAAAAATGTTTTAGCATTTTCCGCGCACTCCAATCGTGGTATAAGCACCGACGGTCTGATGCTGCTAGAAGGCAGCAGTAACTGGGATTCAAATTGATTTCAAAATATCCAAAGGTTTGCCTGTGTAGTTACTTTTACAAAATATTGCCAAACAATAAATAGCGCCTCTAGAACTGAGCCTACATAACGAGGCAGACAACCTTGTTTTTCTAATCGGCAGCCTTTAAAGATATGTTAAATGTATCAATATTTAGGTAATATAGCCTTAATGTCTTTCTGTGTCTGCATGATAAAGAGCTAAGATTGGCATGTATAGAGTATGCGTTGCATATGCTATCACCTGAATGGTTAGTATACGCTAAGGCAAGGTTTCCATTAAACTGCTTTCAAAGCCAAACTGATTCTGAAACTGAAATTCGCTTCAGAAACCTCTAATAAATTCGTATGTAAATGTGTGAATGCAGAAAATACAAGAAATGATTTATTTAAATTCAGTAGATTTTGTCTAGTGTAAAGATAATGGGCCATTCCAGCTTTAGCTATGTCCTGTTCATCTCTAGCTAAGCTCCACCCACACCTCGCCCGTGTTAGGATCGATCGATCCCTGAACTCTCTGACTATCAATTTCCCGAAAACTATACATATAAGCTGGTGAATATTTTGAAACTGATTTGACTGGCTGATGTTTCTGTCTATGCCAACAACAGCGCCCAGTCAGATTAGTTTCAAAATATTCGACAAAATGTATAATACATATTAAAGACATACACTTCGTAAAACGTGTCGAACTATTAAGCTTTTAAGACCAAATCGAGTCATCCATGCAATAGTTTATTATGACTTCATCCTACACGTCGCGTAGTTGATTACGACGTCATATGATGGATAGATATAAATCTGGTTGTAAATTTAAACGTGACATATTATAAATATGGCCAATAAAGAGTTGCACGTCACGATACAGTCTTATTAAGCGTAATGCACCAAAGAAATAATAGGCTGATGACATAGGTTATTAGGCCGGTACCGGGCCACTACCGATCCATTATCAAGGTATGTAATACATCTATAAATATTTAAATGTCTACTGCAGCGGTTACTATCACGCTCTATTCACCATATTTATATAGAAGATCTAATTGATGTACAGCGTATTTGGTTGTTAAATCAATAGGAGAGCAGAATATTTTTCTAATGGCATTATTCCCGTGATTTCGATGTGTGATATAACATAAGGTTTGATAAATTTGTACTTTTTGTAATTTTAAATCGGTTGATTTTAAATCATATCTGAATCAACTGGTATGGGTACTTAAAGTATGAACAGATATTCTGTTATCAAACAGAATCGATTTCGGTATCTGCGAAATATTCTAAAACAGTTTCTTACCAGCTTATGACTAAAATACTTGAACGTGTTAGAATGTCAGATATCTCCACCTGTTTACTATAACATGATGCAAAATACAGCAGCTGGTGTGTATATGCACTTATAATAAAGATAACTCCACAGTTACTTGGGACGAGACAAAGTTGGGATTGAAAGATGAATAAATTGGCTAGCTGGAAGCCAAACAGGCGGAACCAGAGAGCACTTAGCAGTTTGACAGCACCACTGATGTCGGAAATGAATTCTTTATTACAGAAAAATCTTCTAAGATTTGCCATTTCGTTTTAGCGTAGAGGAGGTTGTAGTCTAGCGCGTGGCAATCACTTGTTCTACATGAGCATTCGAGAATAGCTTGTCAGAAGTCACTCATGGATGTGTGCTTAATTGTGACAAATGAGGTGATTTTCACACTAAACACGCCACACTTAATCAGACGCAGTAGGTGATGGATATATAAATGTGTTGCTTAAATTAAGGGGATGTTTTCAATCGATGTACCTCTAATCTTGATAAATCACTGGGTCATTGCTTCGAGGCGAGGCTATTGCCTATAATTGATAAGTCAGACCTTGATGTGTGAATCTTCTCCTGTCTCCGGAATGTTGGCTCTTTCTCTCTGAACTTCTTTTTCATAAACATAGACACTGTTCTATTGCTCAAATACTTTCAATTCCTTGCAGGGAACGTTTCGTGTCTATTTTAATTTGATCCCCTTGTTAAGGTTACTACATATAGACGAATTACATAAAGCATGACTTAGGATTTCAAATCAATATAATGAGCGTGAATATGAGAAGATGGTGAGATAAACATAGATTAACCCATAGCAATGTATTCAGAGCTTGATGTTTCGATAAGGCAAGAGGAAATCCTAGAAATCACCAAGAGAACGTGAGCCGAATAGATAGTGATGTAATATTAAATGAAAACATACAACGTTCCAAGAAAATAATTAAGCTTACTTACGAAATTTAATTTCATGCATAATATACCGTAATAAACTGGCAAAATAATACAATTTACAGAAATAAACACGAACAAACTCGAGCAACTATGGTTCAATAATTTTACTTAGCTATCTTTGCTAGATTGCAGAAAGGGTAGATCAACCGTGGATAATATTTTCATTCTACTTCAGCTCCAGAAAGAAACATTATTTTGCAGGTTTATCGATTTTAAACAAACTGCTGGTTTGGTTTAGTGAATCTCGCTATAGTAATGATTGATCAAAGCAAATCTCAGGTGACAATGTAATCGTGTTATCCGGAGGATGCATAATAGAATGGAGTCATTTGAAACACTAAATCATATAGATTCTGACATTTTCATCTGAACAACTGAGTGAGACAGGGAAGCGTATCTCCATTTTATATTAGGAATTTTTATAAACGATTTAGAAGAATCGTTACGGAACAATAATATGTTGGGTAATTGTTCACTAGACCCCAGATAATATTACTACGTCGGACCAATGCTGGCAATTGGTTGGCACCGTTACTGTTGGCAATATAGTGTTGTGCTATCATTGGCATAGCAGTGGCAAAATTACAGTTGGATTACTGTTGTTAGTCCAATGTTGGCCACATAATTTCTAGTCAATGTATATCATAAATGAACTGATAACCAATAAATATTAGTGATGGAATATACAAGGGTTAGTACAACATTACTAAGACAGTGGCACGATTACAGTTTGGTTACAGTTGTTGGGCTAATGCAGGTCCAAGAACCAATTTATTTAATAATTAGCTACAATTGTTGGTGCAAGCTTGGCACAACAACTTATATCCACTGTATATTATACATGTTATATATATGAATTGGGCCAACGTTGGCACTGCAGTGGGAATATTGGTGCTGGCTTACAGTTGTTGCGTCAACATATGCCCAACAACTTACAACCATATAATGCAGAGCATGCAGATGTTAGGGCACTGTATTTCCCTACTGTTTGTTACCTAAATGCTAAAGTCAATGTATTTAATAATAACTACTAATTAGGTTGCAAAATCTCAGTTTAAAATAATAAATATGCATGTGTCAAGAGAGTTCGACTGAGTGGCATTGTATTGCATCACCTACAAACGCTAGCGACCAAACTTAAGAACTCTATCCTAGAATTCTAGGACCTAAACATTTACCTACACCATCTGCGTATCATACGACGCTCTCTCTCTCTCTCTCTCTCTCTCTCTCTCGCCCCCCCCCCCTCCCCTCGCTCCCTCCCTCCAACCTCCCCCCTCTCTCTCCCACCCTCCCTCCCCCTCTCTCTCACTCCATCCCCCTCCCTCCCTCCCTTCCATCCATCCCTCCCTTCCTCCCTCCCTCCCATCCCTCCCTCCCTCTCTCGCTCTCGCTCTCTCTCACTCTCGCTCACTCTCGCTCTCTCTCTCTCACTCTCTCACTCTCTCTCTCTCTCACTCTCTCGCTCTCTTTCTTCCCACCCCCACCCCACCCCTCCTCCTTCCCTCCCTCCATCCCCTCTCTCTCACTCCCTCCCCCCTCCCTCCCTCCCCCTTCCATCCCTTCCATCCCTCCCTCCCTCCCTCCCTCCCTCCCTCCCTCCCTCCCTCCCTCCCTCCCTCCCTCCCTCCCTCCCTCACTCCCTCCCTCCCTCCCTTCCCTCCCCCTCTCTCTCTCTCTCTCGTTCTCATTCTCTCTCTCGCTCTCCCTCTCTCTCTCTCTCGCTCTCTCTCTCTCTCTCTCTCTCTCTCTCTCTCTCTCACCCTCTCGCTCTCTTTCTCCTCCACCACCCCTCCTCCCTCCCTCGCTCCATCTCCCCCTCTCTCTCTCTCTCCCTCTTCCTCTCTCTCACTCCCTACCTCCCTCCATCCCATCCCCCCTCCCTCTCTCTCTCCCGCCCTCCTCCCCTCCCTCCCTCCCTTTCTCCCATCCCTTCCTCCATCCCTCCCTCCCACCCTCTATCCCTCCTTCCCTCTCTCTCACTCTCTCGCTCTCTCTCTCTCTCTCTCTCTTTCTCTCTATCTCTCTCTCTCTCGTTCTCTCTCTCTACCTCCCCTCCCTCCCTCCCTCCCTCCATCCCTCTCTCGCGTGCGCGCGTGCGTGCGTGGGAGTGAGCGCGCGCGCACGTGCGTGTGCATGTGTGTGCGTCCGCGCGCGTGTATGTATATGCGTGTGCGTGTGCGTGTGCGTGTGCGTGTGCGTGTGCGTGTGAGTGTGCGTGTGCGTGTGCGTGTGCGTGTGCGTGTGCGTGTGCGTGTGCGTGTGCGTGTGCGTGTGCGCGTGCGCGTGCGCGTGCGCGTGCGCGTGTCGCAAATTGCAATTAACCAGAACAGCTAGTATAAAACGAGATAAGTTTTCCTTATTTTTTTACCTATTCAATATTTATCTTTGATCCTTTAACAATCAAATTTGTGTCTGTTGGTGAACCGGGAGAGGATTATTTTTTGGGAATTTACCACTGTAATGATTGGCTCAGTCATCTAGCCAGTCATTCCAGTGGTAAATTTCCTTGGGTGTGCTCGAAGCACAAACTAAGTTAGTTTTCTATAAGTCAACCACGGAACCTCACTTTGGCGATTATTTAGTAGGTAATCTAACATGTACAAACGCAGAAAATAGTAAAGATATGTCTAGGAATATGCAATGTACATGTCCTTAGAAAATTTTATAAATTGTGAGAGAGAGAAATAGGGTACTGTAAAATATGCATAATATTGTAAAATAGTCATAGAAGATAAATCCAGAGTAAATAACTGCATGATTTGTGCTTAAGGTTAATCGTATCTATATATCTCTAACTTAGAATCTAGAATCAAGCCACATATTCACTTGAAAGACCTGAGAATAATACAATATATGAATGATATGAAATCTGCATACCATAATCTAGCAGCGCAATACGATACTTTGATGTTAGCCTAGTGTCCTTTGATCCATTTTGCTATCACTGCATTTTTGTTAACGGTATTTGGCCATGTATTAATTCTCTAACCGACTTCGGGTTAATAGATACGAATTCACATTTCCACAGTATCCAGCTAACGATCTGATGTCATATAACATCATAAACAGCTAAGTGACGTATAGGATGACGTCATAATCATTACATCATAAATGATTCTATTTAGCCCATCTTTAACGCTTAATAGTCCGACACGTTGTACGAATTGTATATCTCTACTATTTAATACATATGATGTTGAATATTTTGAAACTAATTTGACTGGACGCTGTTGCTGTGACTTGAGGCTGTTGCTGCCATAGGCACCAACAGCGGCAGGTCAAATTAGCTCCAAAATATTCAATATCGTGCCTGTGTAGTTTGCTGGAAATTGATAGGCAGAGCGTTCAGAGATCGATCGACCCCAGCACGAGCGCGGTGTGGGTGGAGCTTAGCTAGAGATGGGTGGGGAAATAGCTAAAATGGAAAGGTCCATTCTATGGTTTACTGGTATCGTTACGACAAACCGCCCCATAATATCCACGAGAAATTAGTATTGGCTTCAGAATTAGTTGGTTTTCTATATCACCGCGTCTGCATGGTTGTGATAACGAAGAATGCAAACATACGTCTTAGACAAACCTGATCGAATTGAGACAAGGACACAGTCTAGAGAGCGTGCTTGATAAGTTCAACGATGTGCTAAACTAATCTACCCAAATTCCGATTACTTGTTCTTCGTCTCGTGAACAAGTCGTCTAAAATGAACAGCAACCTATACGCTCAAGGTTTCCTTGTGAAATTTGATTTCCGGTTGAGCAAAATAATGACTACGCGCAGAATATCACACATTTCATTCATTTTGTTTATTAGAACAGGAATATATAATCCTTGAAATGTAACAACTGATCTATGATTCCATGACATTACCGATGATGGCCGAGTGACGTCATCACACGCCTCTCGAGATGACAGAACCAGACGATACCCGAATGACCTACCGCGTGGACGTGCTTCATACAGCTGCGTCCTTGGCCTAAGTTACGTCTCCTAGTACAAGACGTTATAGACACTTATACGTGGTGCAAAAGTGCTACAATAGGTGTCAGGAGTAATTGGAACGTCCATCATTAATTGAAAGAAAAAAAAAGAAAGGAAAAGTTTGCGATTCCAATTATCTCTATCTTTTCTCTCTTTCTTTTGAACTTTCCCGCCATCTTGACATGAGCTTCTGGTATTTTTCATTGCTTTATTGACCTCCAACTGTTTGTAATTATATTTGGATTCCTAAATATTGTGGTGGTAGAGAAATAATATATAAATCACGATTTTGCCACTGTTCACAAATATTTTGAGAAATCTTCAAGTTTTCTCGAGGTGTACTTGAATTTCTAATCGAACGTTATGTGAAAAAATGTGAAAAGTGAATGTAATTCCTTGCATAAACTGTCATTAAACTCATTTGAGCAATTTCCGAGCAAATTTTTACATTTAACCACATAAGCAAAATTACTGCACATCATAGGCAAGTATTATAATTAATATTTTAATTAAATCTTTGCATGAAATACACGTACAGTCACGATGCAGGAAAAGCGATATGTTTTCGTGGTAGCAAAACGTGCTGAAATTCAAGTTATGTATTTCCATTGTAACAGGCATTTCTCACGAAAATGTCACATTTCATGCGCCAATGAAGATAGTTGCTCATTTTGAATTACCCTCAATTTAAACAAGTGACCACCATTCAATCATTTTCAATTCAGTAAATCATCCAAATGTTTGTTTTGTTGATAAACATTCACATTTACTAGTGTAGCACCACTCGCCTATATTTTATAAATTATTCTCGTTCGTAAAACATTGTAATCGCAGATATGATTTGGTGTAGCTCTTTTGCAATAACTTTGCTGGCATAATTTGACACGATTGTCAAATTTACTGCTTTGCAATTGTTAATGCGTCTAGATACAACAAGCCATCAACACTATTTCTAGTTTACTTTGATAAATTTGTTTGTATCATCTGAGATGTGAGAAGGTGATTGTTTTTTCACATACACATGCATTTTTAGTCGTTTCACTGTTGATTTCGATTTGACTGAAAACCTATCTATACATGTGAATATCCATGTTCCACTCCCCATGTCCTATTGCTTTGAATGGCTTCTTTCTTCCAATACCATCCCATCTGCTTCATTGGTTTGATGGAGGGAAGAAGTAGAATTGTTAGTGTACATGGTAACATCATTTCTGCGTAGTGGACAGCATGAAGATCAGTGACTGGTTGGAGGATATGCGATGTCAACGTCGTCTGTTGCAGGCCATAGAACAAAGTGATTTCTCCTTGGTAGAATTGGCAGACCTGATTGATGACATGACTGTTGACGCCTATCCTCTTGCCCCAGATGGTGTTCGTGAAAGCATTGCTATTGAGAGCTTTCTGCATGGTGTTGCTAATAAGAGAGCAGCACTTGCTGCTATGGATCAAGAACCGTTGACACTACTGGTGGCTCTAGATTTGGTAGAATCGTCTGTGTGTCGGCAATGCATGGTATCGGAGCACAAATCAGAGATACGACATTCCGCTTCATTCCATGAGCATGAGCTTTGCACTCCCATTGCGATGCCTTCATCAACACCGACTACTGCTACGCCACATGGCATGGGTCATATTTTGTCAGCCGTATCAAATACTGATCCACTTCACGCCTTGCCCCTGATGCATCAACCTCAAACCCTGTCAGTGTTCCCTTCCCAACCTACAGCCTTTGTGTCCTTGAAGGTGGAACCAGCTCACAATGAACCTATATCCTTGCCAATGCATTTCATGCAATAGTTTGAGCCACACGATTTGAAGATGATTATGTCACCGACACATATGTAAGTGAAAGAGAAGTATCCTGATGCAGGCTCCCCACTTCACGCTCCCTGTCGTATTGAAGGACAGTTTGAGCGATATTCTGCCAAGACTGTCCGCTCTAGGGTCCAACTACCTAGGTTGGACTCAGTGGCAGCTCAGTCAGCATCTGTGAAAGAAGAGCCACCCGATAATGTACAAGTGCAAGTTGAGCTATTATATGCTGTAGAGACTGTCAGCATATACCAGTGGCCACTCAGTTTACCATCAGCAGCGCTTATACCACTGAAAGACGAGCCTCCAGACATGTCTGGTATATATTCATCAGATCAGAACAATTTCCTGGCTCCTTTATCAACATACGATTCTAGTTACTTGCAGGGCATTTTGCTTGGTGAAGGATTGACCCATTTAAATGTGTCGGCGCCAAAGATGAAGTCTCATCATAGGTTTATGAGTCTTTGGTATCTGATCCTTGCCTCCTCTGGCTCTTTGAAGCCACTCTTCTGATTCCTCATATTCATTTGATAGAAACAGTTCTTTGTAAATACTTATACCATATCCCAATGCCTTGAAATCTGAGATGTATCTCCATGATGCTTGAATAAACTGGTCCTTGGAGATTCATTCAGTCGCCTTCCTTATAGGTGCATCTACCGCTTGAGACTCAGTCACACAGGCCCATGAGGATGATGCATACATATTTCTTTATGGAATTCTCGTATTGTCAATGAAGTATATTCTCATCGCATTCCTACTTAGTATCTGGGCCTGAGAATTAATATCTTCTGTGGCAAGGTTCGACTGGCCCATAGATAATAATTCTTATGGTCATGTTCATGGATTACAATCATCGTTGAGGTCTCAGTGGATATATTCACATGTGTGTGTATTTATTAATTCAATCATTTCTCATTTGGGTCAAACTCTCGCCCACACTTTTTGATTGATATATGTATTTTTTATTGGCAGTTTGACACTTTCCCTGTGGCTTGATTATGTAGCTCGCCAGGTAGTGTCGGGCCGTTCCGATGTCTCATGTTGACTCGCCGCGCCGCAAGTGCACGACGAGTGATGACGCTGGTTAGCATCTGGTCTCGTGGTGACGGACCTTGAACGAGACTGCGCTGCGGGAAACAAAAACTGGCTCCTAAGGCCGGTGGAACACAATCGTTCCTGTGGGGCCATGCGACCATTATCGCGAACATTAACCACAACAGTCTCATCCCAAGAATTTGTGTCACCAGTATACCTGTCCATAGCAATTTCGTGATCTATGGACTTACAAGATTTGATTTGGTGACCTAAAAATATAAGTCTATACAATGCGTTTACCTAACTAATTAAAAATATGCTAGATAAGCCTACAGTAAGAGCATACGAAAATACAAGAATAGAGGCGGGTAGATGAACTTTTAAACATGGGGCTGCCAGAGGTACCACACTGATGTGTAGGTCCGCAGAGGTATCCCTGCAAGGGAGGCTCCCGTACACGAGACATAGCTATTTAACTTAATATAAGTTATTATACCTCTAAGCTGAAAGGAAGAAGGATATCTCAGACGAAAATGTGATGTGCCTCACGCGGGCACTACTCCTAGCGCTAGTTTGGATGAGGAGTATTATCCTGGCGTGGACCGTCGTCGCTGAATCCTTGCGAGAGGCAAGTGCCTCGCATGGGCCTCCGTCTCGGGAAGGTGTCGCTACGGCTTGAAGCGAGAGAAGAATAGTAGGCAAAAATGGGCCCAATCTAATATTTCAAACAAAAATGATGTAGAAAGAAAAGACCATACCTAGTGAGATTATGATTATAGGGGTGCATACTGTTTTACGTGAAGACGGAACGGAAAATTCCGATGGATTCCTTCATCACCGTCTTATGTGATTCCTAATATGCTGAGTTAGTATTTGCCGCTTTATTTCTGCTGGCCTTCTGCTTTGCTTAATTCCTTTTAGTTGTTTTCAAAACAAGAATTAGTTTAGGCCGCAACTGGCCGATATCTACCTAGCTATTAGACACGGCTGTCATGGAGAACAGATTCCCGAGGACATTAATACTGTAGACAGCACTCATACATGTTACTTAGCGGGATCTCTGAACTGGGTGAGAATCCTGACATTCCGCTTCGCAAACACATGCAACATGACAAGACATGGTTTACATTTCATGAAAGCATTATTAGGCCATATCTCCTATCGCTATGTGGGGGTAAGAGAGACGAATCCACACCGTAAATGTCCTTCCGGTAAGGGCGTGGCAGATCTAAATATCATACCCGGACATTTTAACAGAATTCGGTGAGAATACGTATCTCGCCCGTCACCGGGTCCTATGGAATTAACCGTTTAACCTGTCGCTAGGTTTATATACAAGTTGCCAGCTTTGCACTGCGGTGCGGGAGGAGTGTCAGTAAATAAAATAATAATTAATACATGTGTTTTCGCAGTGCTTTCCTACATTGGCTTAAAGTACTATCTACTAAGTATCCGAAGATACATGGGAATGTGTATGTGATACCGCACCCTAGCCATCACCGCTCGGAAACCCCAATAGTTTCCCAGAGTCGGATCAGCCCATTGGTGCGGATAGGGACATCCAAACAATTAAGAAGCCACAAGGCTAAGAGGAATATGAAGAGAGACAAAATCTTAGAGTTATGAGTCTTACTGGAGTGCGGGGCTAGATTATTGCACTGCCGGAAGAGAAGAGTATATTACACAGTATGTAATGAAGAGAGTGTCTCTAATCATTTTGAACCTATCCTATCGAGCTGAATAGAAAAGGTTTAGTCGGTTGCATGCCGGGATAAACAGAGTTATAGCACAGACAGCGACCTCAGTGAAAAATTGTTGGTGGCAGGAGAAAATGCTGCATATATAAATGTTGCTGTATAGTGTTTCCTACGTGCACTGCAGTCCTTTATTTTCTATGACTAAGCAAAACAAGTTAACGGATGGCCACTGGCCATATACATACATAATCTGACCAGAACAAACAATATGGTGTCAAACGATTAAGATATATATATTAATACAGGTTAACGAACCTACTATAGTGCGATTAGCAACACATTTAAAAAATGATAATAACTATTAACAAATACAGAAATTATAACTAACGGTCCTAAGACCGTCACGGTTCCTTTTAGTCATCGGAACCGTTAGTACGGATACGAGATAATTAGCAAAACCTATATAGAGAAATAATTACACTCTGGAGTATAGTTACTTGAATACTTGGTAGTCATTCCCAAGTTAGGCTACCGTGTTACTGAAATTGACACGTCAATTCGTAGTCGACGTGAGATGATGCGCTCTCCGGAAGCTGGAAAGTTCCCGCAGGCTGGTTCCCGTAAGCTATTTTCCGCAAACAAGAGTCCCACAAGAACACTCATGGTGGGAGTGCATCGTCTAGTGCTGTAGGCCTAACAGAATGTCTAACGAGCAGTCAGCAAAAGATACGATAGTACTACGTGGTGAATAAAGTTCCCATACACCAATGACACGGATGGAAGGTGTAAACAACCCGTCACAAGCGGGGGTTGTCAGAGGCAAACGAAGATGCAAAACAAAGCTTCACGGTGCTGGGTACGTCAGCCAGCTCTGAAGACGCACCGGGCAGAGTTTACTTGCTGCGGTCGAAAGTTGAAAGAACCTAGACGATTGGAGCCGCGTCATTTGAAATACCACTTTTAGGCATGGCCGGCAGATCCGCAAGTTTGTGTTCCGAATGTAGATGTAGTATTCGTGAACGATTATCAAAGGTTCCAAATTACTCCCGCAGATGGGGAGTTACAAAATTGTTTTAGTGCGGTGGGTTGGAGAACTGCACGCTACGGGATAAAAACCTGACACATAGCGAATGAAGACGTGTGTTGCGCTTGATAGTAGTTTGTACAGCTCCAACCTGTTCGGTCCGTGGCCAAGGATGCTCTCGATCACTGGATCACTTCTCGTTTTATACTCTCCGTGACGTCACAGGCGCAGGCTTCATCCAATCATCATTCGAGCAACAGCCAATCAGCGCATCGCTAATAATAGCGTCGTCGAACATTCTAGAACATTCTAGAAGCCTTACGTCCATGTGGTTATGACGTCACGGCAATATTTTGAAGATAATCAAGGAGAGTTTTTCCTGGATAACTCTGCCATTTCTCAACCGATTTTAAAATGGTTTACAGATTTGGAAAGCCCGTCGAATTCTGGTCTTGATTACTGTCAGATTTAACGGGAACAAACAATCAATAAGGATTACAGAGTACCACCTCGGTACACTAAAAGCGCCATCCTATCTAGGTCATAACTACGCGCTCCATAGAAACAGCGTCCCGGCGCATGCATGCACATAATGCGATTTAACGAACTTAGTCATTTTTCGACACGCTCTCTCTCCCATTGGCCTATATACGGTTATAGCTCTACCCAGAGGGACGTGTTCAGCCAACGAATCCTAGATGGGCGGCGCGTACCCAGCTTAGCTGGTACAGCCGGTACCCGACCGGTCGATCCGAGCTGCAATTACCCTGGCGCTGGGAGTATTCCTGTAGTACACTTAGTCGCGATAAGTTTAGTTAAGACGCTTTCTTACAACTCAGATGTCCTCCATGTTGAGAATTTTAGTGCACAGCGTAGGACAAGTCCCTAAGTAACAATACACAAACATAACTGAAATCGTGCTCATCACATTGATTCATTAAATAAATGTATTTATTATATTGTCCATAAGGCTTGAATAACCTGGCCCGTGGAGAGGTTTTTACATTTAATACACTTTTGGCCACATTCATATTATAAGGATAATATATACGTACATACATGTAGTAGTTTGCTTACGTTGTGATTAAAGTGTTGTTTGGATTGGCATTTTCTGAAATTTAGATAACATATGTTTCACATTCTAATGTGAAACTAGGCATTATATACTTGAAGATATGAGATCTGCGTGGCCATGTTTGTTTGGCCTGATGAAATTATATCTTCAGGGATTGATCTTTAAGCATCGGTGCAAAATCGTGATTAACAATCGGTTCAGGTCATGACTAGCTTAAGGTAATCATCACATACATGTACATATGAAGACTGCGCGGCAATGTTTGTTTGGCCCGATGTCACCCATATGTCATGTATGCTTTTAAAATATTTTCACTGACCTTGTTTCTAGACGTTCATCTTCATAGAGTCACATGTTCCTTTTTTATATCATTGTATATATTCATGATAGTCCATCTGGTACTTATCTTTTTGTACGGTAACATTTTCCTTCTCAGTATGCATAACACTCTTGCGGCTTGAATAAACTGGTCCTCGAGCCCCTCTGCATGTCTTCTGGGCTACTGACACTTTCACGTCTGGTGCACGATACTACTGTGGCTTGATCGTGCTGGCCATTGAGCCCCTCTGCATCACTTCACTAATAATAACTGCTCTTATTCTGTAATCTTGAGTGCACTGCTCCTTGTGTGATTCCGTTGGAACCTCTTATGGCCTGCTGGCCATTCCAGAAGTTTGTCAGAATAACACAGAATTGTAGCGGCTAGGTTTTGAAATATTACAGGATAGAGGATGGGCTGATATTGTATATAATGTAGTTCTTGTTCCTACCATGTTAATGAGTAATTTGATGTATATACGTTTCACTGGATTTACAGGTTGTAATCATTGCTGTGAATTCTTTATTTTTAACGTGTGTTGAATGTTATTTAAGTATGCTCTCGCTACTTTGTGAGGTAGGGTTTCACCTGTTCCTAAAGACTTATCCTTGTCAGGATTGTTTCTTGTTCTTCCATATCATGTGATAATTGCTTCTGACGCTCGGCAACAGGCCCGTTGGCATATTGATCACTTCACTCCTCTCATCGTGTCCACTGTAATATCTGATCTGAGACCTGATTATTCGGTACTGTTTAGATCTCTATCTATCTGCTACCTTTTCAACCGCAACCTTGAGTTAGAGACTATCAAAATGTGGGGAAACAATAATATAATGGAGAAGAGTGTGGTGTGGGCCCTAATGCACCATCGGCACACCACCGGACATTACCGATGATGCCCGAGTGACGTCATCACACGCCCCTCGAGATGAAAGAACCAGACACTTATACGTGGTGCAAAAGCACTACAGCTAGTTAGCTGAGGTTCTCGGGGTTACAGATCCCATTTCGCGACTCTCCGAAAGGTACAAAGACCGACTTCTAGAGTAGGTGGAATGATAACGTTTCAGTGGGCTGTGCGACCATGGCTGCCGAGATTGAAACTCACCGTCTCGTCCCAACTATTTGTGTCACCGGTATGATGGTCCATAGCTCAATTTAGGAGTCTAAATATAATAATTAAAATAAAACTATACAAACAATGGTACTCGTTTGTTAGTGCGAGAGAGAAAATATAGAGTACATACAACTAAGTTGGTGTCTTGTTAACGTGGATTCGTCAGAGGTAATTCACCGATCCTTATATATCGGCGAGGTATCGCGGCAAGGGGGAATTCTAATGAGGCTACTTATGTAGTTTAACATAAACCATTACACCCCTAAAAATATTATTATTGCGAGAGGAAAGTGCCTCGCCTGGGCCTCCGTCACAGGAAAATGACGTCAACGCTGAAGCGGAGGAAGGGAGTTGGAAAAAAGGGCCACTCCCTTGTTCAAACATATACTAAGTGTGTAGTGTGAGTCAACCTAGTGAAATTATAATTAATGTGATGCACGCTGTATCACCTGAAGATGGGTTGGGTGGTTTCCGTAGAATTCAACACTGTCATCTTATGTATGTCCAAGATACTATTTTGGTAGTTGCTGCTATATTTATGCGGTCCTTCTGCTAGATCCTAAATTATCATTTAGTTGTTAGGTTCATGTTCAAACTGTTGGCCGCAAGTAGCATGGAATTTTACCTATTTTTACTCTATGAGCCTGACTGGCGAAGATGCTCGATTCCCGTATGGTCACCTTATAGAGCATCTCCCTCAGAAAGGCAACGTGCGGACAAGTTACGGAGTGACAGCTCCGGAATCATATAACGATCCTGTTACATATCACACCCCAACCACATACAACATCACTAGGACAAGTCATTATTACATAAGCCATTGACAAGTGCATAATGGTTTATAGATGGGTGAAAGAGACAGATATCCAACATTAGCGACCTTCCCGTGAGGGCGTGATGGATTCCAAGACCACACCCAGTCACTGTACAGAGTTAGAGGAAGATCTGCGTCCTATCCGTCACCTGCTGTGTCAGGAGCGGACCATGTCAGATCCGATCCCGGGGACTAACATTTGCCTGTCATTAGGGTTAAGTTCCAAAAAGCCCAGATATGCAATGCTGGCGGGTTAAAATAAATATAATGGTTTCACACTGCTTCCTACTTTGATGGGGTTATCTATGCTAACTAGTATCCGAAGATACATGGGGGAGTGTATGCGAAATCAACACTTTGGTTTTCACCGCTCGGAAACCCCAATAGTTTCCGGAGTTGTATCATGCCAACGTGGCGATGGGAGCTCCAGACAATTAATAAGCCTTGCGGCTGGAGGAGCGTAGAAAGAGACAATCACTCAATATAATAAGAGGCCCTAAGTTAACTGGCCAACTTTACTCAATCTAGCCTGTGTGCGGTGTTACATATCCGCCACATCCGGAAAAGGGGCTTACACAAATGACCCCTAAGGAGCGGTTGTCCCTAACTACTTTTAAACATAACCAATCGAGCTAGAATAGCCAGGTTTAGTTGATCACATAACAGGTTCACACAATGAGAACATGACCACTGACCTCAGTGTAAAATTGATGCTGGGGAAAGGTGGTGCGAAATTATTGTTGCTGTATAATATAGCCTAGCGTACTGGGGTCCTAATATTTTACATAAAATAAACAAAACAAGTAACTAGGATGGCTGCTGCCATATATATAACCAACTATCACAGTATTGACAATAAATCAGGTCATAGGGCCGTGCAGTGCTCGTTAGTCATAAGCACAAAAATAAGAATAATATATACATTAAAGATATAAATTTTAAAATGCGGTCTCAGACGACCGGTCGGTACCTATTAGTCATCAGAACCTATAAAGAAACGAATAAAAACAATAATACAAAGATATAGCTAAATGAGTACCTATTAGCTATCGGCATGGAGAAAGTTCATTAACTACTGTGGATGTTGCGTCAGAGATGAGGAACGTGAGGTGGCATGATTATGGAGTTGCTGGCAAATCTCCGCAGGCGAAATGTTGATGCAGTTCACTCTCAAAGAAGAAGAACGATTGTAGTTGCGGATGTCTACTAGATAGTCAAAATAGCTTATACAAATAATTTAAGCAGATTGTTTTAATGGTTCTGACTGTATCGGAAGTTTGAAAGCTGCCCGTAACATGAAGGGCTACAGTTGAAAGTTTTAATTAGCAAATGCATGTACATCTTCTGCGTACACAGTACACGGTGCAATGCATAGCTCTTGCGGCACACCAGACTGTGACCTAAAGGTTAATTATCACACATGACATGCTGCGTGGAAATTTGATTACCACTTTTCAGCGTTCTTTTGCGTATTCAGCGTATCTATGTATCATTTCCGAGCAATGTAATGCTAATAGTTCTTTGTGTTATCATTTATAAAGGCTCTCTCGTTTGCACACTCTCTCCCCCCCCTCTCTCTCTCTCTCTCTCTCTCTCTTCTCTCTCTCTCTCTTCTCTCTCTCTCTCTCTCTCTCTTTCTCTCCCTCTTTCGCTCGCTCGCTCGCTCGCTCGCTCGCTCGCTAATTTAACTACCGTTATGTAATATTTCTATTTGAAAAGGATATTTGTATGTTAAACGAGCATGCCACAAGATCCTTTTCTCTAAATACATTTATTACAATAAAAAAAAAATGTTTAAAAAAAAGAAAGAAATAAAGAGAACCTTAAACATACAATGAAAGGACATTGGCGGCCTAGGAGAGGAGTGTTTCCGACAATGGAGCACTGGAATGACTGGCTCGGTAACCCAGTCAATCATTCCTGTGTCCAATTGTCGTAAACACGCCTCCGGATCAGCAAATGACCATTTCACATATCGCCAATCCAAAGGTTAGAGTTTCAAGATAGTCATATAGTACATGCATGGAAAATACGTCTCCTAATGTAAATAGTTTTGTGTATGCATTATGAAATTGTATTATACTATTGTCCGTCACATTATTGTGTGATTGTGCACACGTATGGGCCATATGCTTACTTTGTGATGAATATATCTATCGTATATTTTTCAACTTTCCCGATCCTTTATCATTAGAGCACGAAATGTAGACACAAAATAGGTTCTCTTGCTGAATAATTTTGATACTAATTTGACTGGATAGTGTTGCTGCCGAAGGTATCAAGACCGTTCATTCAAATTATGCTTAAGATATGCAACAGCTTAATAGCATGCCTTGAGTTCTAATACTAGTGTTGAAATGGTTAGATGTGGCGTAGACCTACTATATTGGATGTAAACCCACGGGAATGTATGTACATGAGTTCATGTGCGTGTGGAAGTGAGTGTGTGTGATTGGGAGTGCATGTGCTTTGGTGAGTTCTTAATTTCAGTAAACTATATATGCCTAATTAACCTTTAAGATGCAAACCTTCGATTGAACCTTCTGATTTTATCCTACATTATGAAGTGCTATGTCAAATTTGGTGATTCTTCCGCTCTTTGACCCATAAATGCACAAGCCTAGAAACAAGTCCATAAAATCGGCTAGAGAAATGACCATTTGCAGTCCAGAGGACTATTTTTGAAAATTTATGACAAGAACGACAGGCGCGATGATCGAGCCAGTCTTTCCGGTGATAAATTTCCAAGAATGGCATTGTCTTGTTCTGGAAACGGACATTTCACAATAGATAGACCTAATCGAGGTTTTCCTGACAAATTTAGTCACTAAAGTGTTAAGACATTCGACGGCATGGGTAATGATAATAATTTTACTAAATCTCTTGTTTCTGTATGTATGTATAATCGTATGTTATAATGTGCTTAGCTGTATTTGTCTACGAAATTGAGAATTAGTTTCTATATTTTAGCACATAAAAATATCGTTATTTCTATTTATTGCATTCTTTCCAAAGCATTCCAGCAGAAAAGAAAGGAATTTACTTTACAATGCTGAATATATCAATGCTACTTTGATTGAAAGTTTGCTGCTGTTGAAAGCATCAGTAGCTTTTGTTCAAATTACTCTTAATACATTCAGAATATTATATGATTATAAGAAATAGATTCCCTAATTTCCTTGTCTGTACATAGATGTATAAATTTGTACATATTATATATATAAAAATGTGTATATATGTTAATGAGGGCCTCTGCTAGATCAGGCCGTGTACTTGAAGTGCTACCCTCAATAAATAACGATTATTATTATTATTATTAGCGTTGTTCAGCAAATCTGACGAGTTGTCCACCAAAATTCACCACTTGTTCTACATACTGGAGAGGTTACATTGCTCTCTCTCGTCGACGTGTGGTCTCGATTCTTGGTTCTGCGCTCCTTTTATACTACTCGTAACGTCACAGGCAGAACGCTCAGCCAATCAGTGAGCAATCAGTAGCCAATCAGCGTGCAGCTAGAAAGGGCGAGGACACCATCACGTGATGGGTATCCTCCCCATTCATTTAGTACATACACGCAATTATGACGTTTTCACTATTTTGAAAATAATTTCCAAGGAGCTAACATGGATAACTCGGCCATTTGTTGTCCGATTTGTAAAAAGGTTAACGGTTTTAGATTCCTTGTTTAATTCCGACCCCGATAGGTACAAAGAACAACCAAGAACAACAAGAATAGTGTAATTTAAAGAAATTACGCGCACCAACCCAGTACACTTTAGTATGCATTCTCTCCCAACGCTAACACGTGTTGTCAGCGAAGCTCCAACACACGGGCAGGCACGCTATGCGATCTCACGGACGTAGACATTTTATAGAAACCTCTCTCATATGGCTTTATACAAGCATACTATCCTACTCAGGGGTGTGTGTGCTTGGAACGTACCCATCCGGCCAATCCGCGCTATACCACCCCCTCCTAGTTTGACACCCGTGGCAAATGATACCACATCGTGGATCGAAAGCATGGGAGCATGCTAGGTGAGAATTACAGGCTTCTCGAGTAGGCGCATAGCCAAGAATAGTAGTGACGCGAGAGGCATGTAGTTTATCAGAGAAGAGCACATAGAGGTGCAAAATAGTTTGGGAGGGAGGCATACTATGATTTTGATTTTTGGCCTGGTATTTATTTTTCCAGGCCTTTTCTTTTTTGTTTTAATATTGCGTTTTATTTGCTTTATTACCATGATTTAGCTAAAACAATAGCTCGCATGGGCGTTCTCTTGGGTGGCGGATAATTAAATTTCCGCCGAGAACGTCCAAACTCCTCCTAAATTAAGATATATATTGTATAAAATACATATTATGTATGTATATATACACCTGTGCAAAAGTTAAGCACCAGCAAAAACAATAGAACGTAGAAACATGATGGTACAACTAGGCTGCCATACTTTTTGTCCCCGCGTTAGCTGACATAATTCCAAGTACGAAATGCACATGCATGCATGACTTCACGCCGCTTGATGTCCGTGCGTGGCGGGAAACAGCACACGTGTTCAGTTATGTAAAAGTCCAGTTTGAGGTGTAGAACATTACATACAGATTTAGGCGACAAGATTAGGAATTTTGTGTTCATGACCGTGGTTTATTTGTACAGAGAGAATTAGCTCTTGATTGTGAACCGCTATGGCAAGACGAAGGTTAAGTGATCGTGTGAAATGGCAAATCATAGGCATGCATACCACTGGTATGTCATGCAGAGAGATTGGCAGACAGCTGAACATTAACCATACTGTAATCAGTCGTTTGATTGCAAAACATGGGCAAACTAACGAGGTGAAGGACAGGCCTAGATCTGGAAGACCGAAGAAGACTACTGCCCGTGATGATCGAGCCCTAGTACGCCTTGTTAGGAGATCTCCATTCACCAACAGCAGAGTGCTCAGCCAGCAATGGGAAACGCGCAATAGAGTGTCAATGTCTACCGTCAAAAGGAGACTGTATGCTGCTGGCATGAAAGCTAGGAGACCTGTCAGACGTCCTCTCCTCACTGCACACCACAAAGAGGAGCGTCTGAGGTGGTGCAACGAAAGAAGACACTGGAACATGAGATCCTGGAGACGGGTACACTGGTCCGATGAAAGTCGGTTCCTGCTTCATGCCACAGATGGTCGAACTCGTGTATGGAGGTTCAGACGCACGGCGTACGACCAACGTAACATCATGGAAGAAGTTCCATTTGGTGGAGGTTCCGTTATGATATGGGGGTGCATCTCATTTGATTGTAAGCTGGATCTGTTGACTGTACCTGGAACACTAAATGGACAAAGATATCAAGATTCCATACTGGATAGAGTTGTGGTCCCTCATTTTGTAAATCATGCACCTGGAACCCACCCTATATTCATGGATGACAACGCCCGACCACATCGTGCTAGAGCTGTGCATGAATACCTCCGCCAGAATGCCATCGGAACCCTACCATGGCCAGCAAGGAGCCCTGACATGAACCCTATTGAGCATATCTGGGACATTCTGGGAAACATGGTGAGAAGGAGGGATCCTCCTGTTCAGAACCTACAGGAATTAACAGACGCACTCCATCTTGAATGGCAACGAATACCACAATGGCGTATCAGTCGGTTGGTGACCAGCATGAGACGTCGTGTCCAGGCCGTCATCCAGGCACAAGGTGGATATACCCGGTATTAATAATGACAGTCTCAAACTCGTGCACAGATGTTAAACTTCGTTTTCAGACACCATTAATGACAATCTAGCCACGTGTGTCAACTGTAGGGCAATAGTTGTCAGTTGTGTCAACGTAACCATATTCAGGCCTCGTTTTCAAGTTCAAACAAAAACATACAGTGTTTCCCCACCATCATAATCAGCATTCCTCTAGTTGCATTATTACCTCTTGCACTAAGATGGATGGGTACATAAATGTTTATGCTATTGCTTTCTTCATAGCACATGAATATACCCTCGCATGTGCGTAAAAATAGGGTGGTGCTTAACTTTTGCACAGGTGTATATATATATATATATATATATATATATATATATATATATATATATATATATATATATATATATATATATATATATATATATATATATATATATATATATATATATATATATATATATATATATATATATATATATATAAGAAGGAAGGATAGCTGCTTTCATCTTTACTCGGTGGAAAACAGGTCTCCGATCAACGTTAAAATCTGGAACTATTTATTCCTGTGGACGCTCACCTTTTAATTAGCATGATGCGGGTTTTTAAGTTGCATACTTATAAACTCGCCTGTTCAAATTTAGAGTTGGAACGCCATATGGGTGTGGGAGAGCGTGATGACGTGAGCAGTCGTGACCCCGACTCATCACCTCTCGCCTCCTCCATCACGCTGTGGTAGCGTCGTGGGGGTGGGGTGTTCTCTTGTTTATAGCCTGTAATCCAATTTACCGGAAAATAGAAGTGTTGATCACATGATTCTTGTTTTGAAAGCACGTGACTGATTGGAAACTTAGGCAATGCGTATTATGTGGAGTTTTTATGTTGTTGATTGTACGCATTAGATGCTGAAAATAGAAATATATGTTTTCCTTATTCTGTTCCTTAGAACAACGTCCCTTCTATGCGCGTGATCTTGAACATGCGTCTCCTTTAGTGTGTGGTGTATAGATTCCAGCTCGTGTTGATTGTCGGCTGGAATTTGTAGGTAAGAGAAATTTGAAATTCTCTACGGTGTTATGCTGTCTAAGTTTTGATGATGCTTTATCAGCCAGCGCACTAATGATTTGTATATGCGGTAGGACAGTCGTGTTCTTAATCAAAATTAGGACAGCAAAGCTGACAATAATATATTGTTTGGTTTAAACAGATCCATGCCATGCGGATGCCAAGTCTACTGACTCCGCCAAGCTGGACTGCATTTACCGTGTGAGTGGACTGCCAAGCATCCTCCTCTATGGGTAGGACTAGTCTCACCTCATCTAGACCAAACTTAATTATTACGGTACAGCTCGGAAAGTGCGTGCGACAGTTTACAGTTTACAATGCCATCGTATGAAGATTGTGAAACAGTCATCCTGAGAGTCTGTGTCGCCGGTATGTTGGTGAATTTGATTGATACGTGTGGCTGCTTATCTGTGGATGAATCTTGCGCTGTCATGAAGTGTCAGCGTTTTATTGCAGTTGGGGGAGGGGCACTGCGGTGCTTGCGGTGTCAACTTTATCGGACATGATGTATTTTACTCTGTAATGGCCGAGTCCTTAGAATGGTATAGATTTACTTTAGAGCGTGGATGATCGTGATGTGTGCTGTCGCACTTGAATCAGTCCATTATCGAATTTCCCTTTTGGTAGCAAAATCCTACTCGATACCGACGACAGACTGCAGTCATCTTTCTCTCTTAATAATGTTGGGTGTTATTATATGTGATTGAGGTGGTTTTGTTTAGCTATTTACCTACGACGTTTCCAAGGCGGCTGGGGGAATCCTTGTAGCTTGTACTGTAGATGGCTGTGATGCCTTTCCTCCTTACCGTATAATCAGTTTTCCGCATTACCAGATAAGGAGGTGCTTGCGGAAAACGTTGACTCGAGTTGATGATGGTAGTGTTCTCTTGTAGGGAAGGCGGGGTTGCTGTATGACGCTGGCGTTGTGTGCAGTGGGCAAATCCAGTTTTCCAGGTTGGGGAAAGCCGATTCTGTTGCTTTTGTGGAAAGGTCGGGTTGTGGTGGGTTATGAGCTCACTTCATTCGTGCGGTAGGGAATGTTGCGGAAAAAGGTGTCTAATTTTTGCTGTTACAAACGTTAGGTGCATGCTGTCTATACTGTTGGTGGTGTTGAATGTCTCTGTTATACTCTCTATAATCGGGTATGTATGTAGCATTCGTGCGACGAAGAATTGACGTTCCAGCCTTGAGGGCAAGTGTGTTCTGTATGCTCCTGGCTTCCTGTATCTTGATATGATGTTCTGACTACTCACGGGGGGGGGGGGGGACTTGGTAGGGTGGTTTTGGTCGAGGATGCCCTTTGGATGGGTATGAACATCTCCCGTTACACGACGATTGGTACTCTGTCATAGTTTTTAAGTACCAGGAATATTCGAGCCGAGAGTCTGCTGAACAGGCTGCTTCCCCGCCCACCACCAGTCATGGAGTGACCGTAGTGTGGGATGCCACCTCCTCTGAATCAGCTGACTCTCTCATATCTAGCGATTGACATTCAACAGACGACGAGTGGAGTGTGAAATGGACAGGACGGATGATATCCGAACTGTGTGCGGAGACGAGGGGCGTGGGTTGGAGTGGTGGTGGTGTCGCGGATACAGCTTGGAGTGGGGGTGGTCTCGCGATTTCGGGGCATGGAGTGGGAGTGCACTGAGTTGTACGGTTTTGCTGTTGACGAGAACAGGCCAAGGCCTCATCAAGTCTCTTCACTTCCATTCTGTGTATTATATGTTCCACCCCACAATAAGCATGGCCTGGGGGAGCCTCAGCTTCTGCTTGTGGTAACTCTATAATTGGGGTAATAGCATGATATGTGCGCGAATGGGAAGGGGTCGGCAGAACAAATTTTCCGTCCTTCCCCTTTGACAGCACAAACGAGAAAGTCTTCAGATACAGCTTCCCAAATCGTGTAGACCCGCTCTGAGGAGGGAAAGGGCGAGTACATAGCTCGTCATCATCCTCAGCATTAGTTATATGTTCGCTGGACTCCTGGCTTGGTAGGAGAGGTGTCGAACTGGCACTGCAGTACTCTGGACTAACTTCGGGAATACATGTTTCTGTAAACACATCTGTCTTGGTACCGGTGTTACATGAAACGCCCAACTCGAGCTCTGACACTGGGTCGTCACTAACACAAGGTTTAAGTCGATCAACGTGGATGACTGAGGTCAGGCCATCTGAGGCGTGGATCCAGTAAGTCACCTCCGACTTCTTACCTATTACCACATAGGGGCCTTTCCACTGGTAACTCAGTTTACTGGGCACATTTGCAGAGTGTCATGTATCGTAAACCCAAACCATTCTTCCCACCCCATGCCATGTTTTCTGACGGTGGTGCGCTGTGGATAATGATTCTCTTACTAGTTCATGGGCCTGTTCTATCCGGTGCCACATGAGTTCTACATAGAGAGATGGTGAATTCTTCTCTCCTGGAATTCTGGTATGGCCAGAACCAAGGGTACGGCTAATTCACGGCCTAACATTAACCAAGCAGGAGTATAACCCATACTGGGATGTATTGAAGTGCGGTATGTCACGAGCATGTATGGGAGTCATAAATCGCAATCGTGACAATCAAGGCGTGTTTCCTTAGTCAACATCTCCGCGAGAGGTCTGTTGAATCTCTCTACCATCCCGTCACTGCGCGGATCGTAGGGAGTTGTTCTTGTTTTGACTATATGAAACATTTGCAGAGCTCGGAGATCAGCTGGCTCTCAAAATTAATTCCTTGGTCGGAGTGCAATTCATAGGGCATGCCGAAGTGGCAGAACACATTGCTAGACAGGACCTCCGATACTGTGCATGTCTCTTGGCTCGGCAAAGCGAATGCTTCTACCCAGTTCGCAAAATAATCTTGCGATACGAGGATGTACTTGTTTCCTTCATCCGCCATATTCAAGAGTCCCAGCAATTTAATAGCCACTCGCTCCCATGGTGCACCAACAATTTTAACTTATAGGGGTGTGTAATTATGCTGGCCAACAGCACGTCTTTGCCATGGGACACATTTGGCAACCCATGCCTTTACACTATCGCGTATTCCGATCCAGTGGAATCTCTATTTGATGCATTCCGCAGTACGCTCTATGGTTAAATGTCCAACATTGTCATGCAATTGTTCTAAAATCACGACTCTGTGTAGCGGTCAGGAATTTTTATCTGGTTATTAACATAGAGGATGCCATTTTGGATATGACACTCCTCAAACATCTGATAGTAATATTTAGCCACTACGGAAAGTGGGCCAACAGATTCCTTTGGAGGAAATAACCCCTCCTGCATCCATTTCGTGCTTGCGTGTCCGTTACTTGTTCATGAGCGACTGTCTCCAGATCCCACTCTGTGCACCACAGCTCGGGGAACATGGGAGATGGCCGTGTTGCATATGTCATGGTGGTGGCCACTTCTTGTTCATCCCCGAGCCCAATTCTGCTCAATGCATCTGCATTTCCATGCAGCTTGCCGGGTCTATGAACAACATTGAGGTTAAAGGCATGCAGAGATTCCTGCCACCGCACTACCAGGCCCTCAAGATTTTTTAGGTTTCGGACCCAGTGTAGTGAGGCATGACCTGTATGGCGTGTACATGGGCGCACATACAGAAAGTGTTTGTAATATTTGACAAGATACACCGCAGCTAACAATTCGCTCTTAGTGGTCCCGTAACATCTCTCTGTTTTATTCAGAGTATGTTAACCATAACCTATTACCTGCTCTGTTCCATCATCTGTGAGCTGAGATAGAACTGCACCTATCGTGTACGCTGATGCATCAGTGTCTAAGATGAAATCGAGGCTAGGGTTAGGATGAGCAAGAATTGGTGCGTTTGTCAAATTTTCCTTCAGCACACTGAAGGAACCTTCAAACTCACTCGTCCACTCGAATGGTCGATCTTTCTCGGTGATCTGGTATAACGGGGATGCAATCTCACCAAAGTGATGGATGTATCGACTATAGTGCTGGAAGAGACCGAGGAAACTTCGTGTGTCGGTGACTGAAGTGGGGGTTTGCCATTCCACTACTGATTTTGTTTTTGAAGGCTGCGTAGCGATTCCTTCGGCGGATATGATGTGTCCCAGAAACTCGATGCTCTGTCTGAGGAGATGACACTCCTTGAGTTTGAGCTTGAGGATCATGGTGTGAAACCGTATCAGAACATTGTTCAAATTGGACAGGGTCTGCTCAAACGAAGAGCCAAAGATGAGTATGTCGTCGATGTAACAGAGGCAGATCTCCCATTGTAGGGTAGTTAGTACCTGCTCAATGAGACGTTTGAACGTTCCAGGAGCGTTGCACAAGCCGTAAGGCAGCTTGCGGAATTGCAAAAGGCCGTCTCTGCATTCGAATGCAGTCTTCTACTTGTCAGCCTCATCTATAGCTGTGTGGCGACGGTGGTGCTGAGCGTGATGACTAAGTTGGTGAGTGCGGAGATCTGTTTTGTTATCTCTTCTAACCTATCATGCATTTTCTATCAGTTGTTGTTATTGTGCTGGTTGCCACATCATGGGGTGTTGTTGTGGCTCTGACTGGTGGGGGGGGGGGGTTCTTGTTGTGAGGTGCGTGAGTTTGTTGCTGATGCAGATGCAGATGCATATGCGGTGTCGGTGGCGATTAGGAGGTATGCGTCATTCAATTCGTTAATCGGATGCAATTGGCTGTGACTGACTTTTTCCCACCCTAAGAAATTCTCAATTCTAGCAGCCGTTGCTGTTAATGACTGTAGATTATTATGTTCACTGCTCAACATGTCGATACAAGTGTCGAGATGAAGATGTGTGACTCCCTCGTGATTGGTGCTGGGGTATGCACGTGTAACACGTCATTGGATACGACTTGGTAACTCTGGCAGGGTTTCCTCAGCTCATCTACGCAAGTTTTTAAGCTGTAGGCGACTTGTTTCTCTGAGGGCAATGTCTCCGAATCTTTCTGACAATGCGTTTTCCAGTTCTGTGTATGTAGGCATAATGTCTGACCCCGTATCTGCCAGGACCTGCAATGCTTTGCCTGACAGTTTGGCGGCCAGATACTCTCCAATTTGTTGATCCATCTATCAGTTTGTGCGGCTAATAATTTCGACCTGGCACTTATAATTGGGTCAGTCACTCTCCCCTCTGAATTCGGGAGGGAGAATGACTCGGCCATGGCCATGATACGGTACTATAGGCGCGAATCCTGGTGGCGGTGCAGGGGAGAATGGCATGAACACGGATGCTGGGCTGCGTGTAGTGATGCTGATGGTGGCTGCTCCTGCTGATGGTCTCGCTGGTATAACATCCATGAAGGTGATTCCCACTGATGATGTTCTGTGTGACATGTAGGTTCCGCTGAATGCCCAGAGATGCACTGCTGGATGGTTAAAATAAATATAATAAGACATAAATTATAAACTGCGGTCCAGATGGTACATATTAGCCGTCAGTACCTGTAAAGAAACGATTAAATATAATAATACAAAGATATAGCTAAATGAGTACCTATTAGTCATCGGCGCGGAAAAAGTTCATAAACCACTGTAGATGTTGCGTCACAGATGAGGATCACGAGGGGGCACATAGCTCTTGCGACACACCAGGCAATGTCCCACTAGACTGTGGCCTAAAGGTTAATTATCACACACAACATGCTGCTTGAAAATTTGATTACAACTTTTCAGCATGGTTCAGCAGATCTGACGAGTTGTCCACCAAGATTCGCCACTCATTCTACATACTGGAGAGGTTACATTCGGGCCGTGAGGCCCATCCACAGGGAGGCTTCTCTAAGGTGTTGGAAGTGAGGGACTCTTCTTCTATTTAGTTAATTGCCTCCGGATGGCCGTCCGAGGGCCAACAAAAACTGACATGCAGCATTTATGGGCAAGAGACTTAATTAAGAACTGAAATCCGAGAGGCACTACTGCGATTGTAGGTAACCAACAGTCAGGAAGCAGTTGCCCACGCCTTGTACTGCTCTAGCCACACAACCTACCACTTGCTCTCTCTCGTCGAAGTGTGGTCTCGAGTCTTGGTTCAGCCCTTCCTTTATACTACTATTTTGGAGAAGCTGGGGAAAAAATTTCAATGTTATCCAAATCAACGTTTTCTTGCTCCCCTATGGTCATATTATCACAGAAAAAAGGTCCTGACCAATATCCATTTGGCAAAATTATTTATGACACAATGAAATTTTGCCTCTTTTTGCGTTCTTAGAAACCCTGATTTGTTGGGGTTGTCAAAGGAAAGTACTTTTTTCTGACAGTGTGTCTAGGAGTACAGCACTGAAACTGTATATTTATCAGGTGTACATATTCTCTTAGTCTGTCAATGATTCCTTTAGTTGTAGTCATGGTAACGTGAGAAACAAACAAGATGGCTGCGCAGATTATGGATAAATATTACTTTTGTCAGCAGCCATTCATTTGTCACATACTTGCGATCAGAAACCCTACTAAAATGAATGAAATGGATAAAATAATACTGAGAAAATAATTTCTATCAAGAATTTTAAAGACATATATTTCTTTAAGTGAATGCGGTATATTTTAAACAACGAGAACTGAGGATTCTGACAGATGTAAAAATCATTGACAAAGGATTATCCAGAATTGTCTGCTATCTTTGCCCATACACTAATCAAAATCTTGTTCATCACCATCGCCAACGTCTTCACATCTGGAAGGAACAACCTTGTTGTTACACGTTTCTCCATGGCAACCGGCACATGCAGCGATACAGTGTAATCCTGATTTGTAGCATGAACATTGCCTTGTTCCACATTTGGTTTTATTAGTAATTTTACAATTACAGCGAATAAATTTCAGAACATTTTCAGGTGCAGCATCGTTATCTGTCATGACTGGGCGCATAACCTTGTTTTCCAACTTTCAGCCCCATTCGTACGGATTAAGTCACTTGTTATCGAGTTCAGCCCATTGGACAATTTGCAGATGGACACGGAGACTGTGGTAATGAGCCGCTCGATCAGTTGGTGGAAGTCTCTCAGGCTCAATTTTATTACACCATGCAATCATTGCTTGATAAAGCATGTGGCTCAAGGATGTCAGTGATTCAAAATCTTTCCCTCTATAAAGGATACAGAAAACAGATATACCGGCATTACCGACGTCTTGGGGTGTGGTCTCAGTATCAGCCATTTCATGGGCTAGGAACTGTAGTTTGCTCTGTTTAGACAAGACTTTCATTACATGAGTTTTTCCTTGTCCAAAGGTAGATGAAGTTGTATCGCAACCACTCCATGCATGGATGAACAGTATGTTGTCGTGCAATACTGGATTCATCACTTCATGTGCTTCACGAAGGCTGTACATCTCCACAGGTTTATTCAGTCCATTTGTTTTTTTCTCGTTTACTAGAAATATATCAGCCATGTATGTTTTCCAGTGGTGAATTAGCATAATAAAAATGTCTGTGTCTTCAGCTACAACCATTACTGATTGACCGCTTTTCGAAAAGTCCAGAGCAGTTGATACAATCAAGGTGTCTGCATCGCCATCACTACACTTAACGATATAATCCTTAGATTGTAAGAATCTAACAAGAAGCTGTATGAACTGTGTCTTATTCCTCATGTTGGAGAAAAATGCCTCTTGATTTTTGTGACACTTTGATATATCTGTGACAGTCATATCTGCGGACGTTGTTCCAGAGCGCCTCTTTGTGGATGGTCCTTCGTATCCATCGAATACAGCACAGCACTTTCCATATTTATTGCTGAGAAAGGTTTCATATTGTTCGGCAATTTCTTGATACTTGACATTGTTTTTCCATCTAATATGATGGAGCAGCCAACCACCATCTATTACTGGCATGGTATCTTTCGTAACATTAGTCAGTTCATGGCTGACATTGTGAGTAGTATAGGGGGTATCTGGACGTTATTGTTCCTTTCGTTGGAATGTGTTTTAACCGATCAAAAGCTCCATTTCAGTATGCTATTGTTTGGAGAACAATGGCGTCCAGCCACGCACAAATTTGTGTGTGGCTGGACGTTATTGTTCTCTAAACAATGGCGTCCATCCACACACGTATTTGAGATCTGCATCACTCTGGAATGTTCTATTATTTTGAATTAGTTAACCCATAAAAGTTGTGTAATTTATGTTTAAATGTAGTGGTGGCGTGGTTATCTACCTTTGTAAGGTAAAAATAATAAGAGATGATGATAATAGTAAAATAATAGAGTTTAAGAGGTGGTCGGATAATGGAGGTCGTAGGAGTATGAGGTTGAGGATGTATGAGGAATTACGGTAGGAGATTGATGTATATTTTGAAAATAATTTGACTGTTTCGTCGCTAACGTTAATTTATTAGTAAACTATTTTGTAGAATATTTAGAGACTATTTTGCCTGTAAGCTGTTACTGTCTTAGTAAGCAACAGCTACCAGACAGATTAGTAACAAAATTGTGTATTAATGGTATGTAGTGTTCGGTTGGAATGGTAACCAAGACTTGGTGGTGATGGATTCATAGGATTGTATCCTGGGTTAAAAAAGTTAACCCTTTCACCGATGAATTCCCCATATCTCATTTTCATCGATACCATACAGGAAAACTGTTGAATATTTTGAAATTAATTTGACGTTGCTAAAGTTAATTTATTAGTAAACTATTTTTGTTGAATATTTTGAAAACGTTTTGACTTTTAACCGTCATTATGTGCAAATTGTTTTTAAATACTTAATATTTCATTTGCAATAATGTTTCAGAGGTGGTCTGATAAGCGAGAATGTAGGATGAGGAGGAGGGAGTATGAGTTTGAGGAGGGGTGAGGAATTAGGCCAATGCTCGATATTGATGCATATTTTGAAAATAATTTGACTGTTTCGTCGCTTACGTTAATTTATTAGTAAACTATTTTGTTGAATATTTTTAAAACGTTTTGCCAGTTGGCTTAACCGTCATTATGAGCAAATTGTTTTTTAAATACTTAATATTTCATTTGCAATAATGTCAGTCGTTTTAGATTTTGTGGTTGCATGATGATTAAAAATGTAGTCATTATGTCTCTGAGTGCTCCATGCGTTTATAGAATGGTATGTCGAGCATACGAGTGATAAAAAGATTATTTGTTGCGTATGATTTAACCATTACTGTAGCAATAGCTGTGGGATTGGTCCTTAATCGAGTTACAAACACGGCATGTGTTAAGGAATAATGAAAGAATGTTAAAGCACCAAGATCAATCTTTAATCGAGATACAAACATGTTATGTGTTAAGGAATACTATAAGAATGTACCACCCGTATTGTTCTAAGCACGGGATATTACAATGTCCTCACCGAGAGGTTTTAAAAAATCGATAATAAAGCATGCACCCGCTCACCGGCTATTGTTGTTTACCGACACTTAAAGATATGACAATTAAGAGCAACATTACAAGCGTAGTAGCATAATCATAGATGGCCGTTTACTACAAATATAAATATATCCTTTTGGCTACAGAGCAGTGATACGTTATAACCATGTTTTTTACTATATAATTCAGTCCTTCCCTAAGCGACCACCTCGTGTTGCACCATTACATGGACGCTAGAGACTTTCTTAACCCTTTTAACCCTCGAATTTCTTCAAGAAATGTTAATTTTCTTCATATTCATATTTGTAGTCCAAGAGAAGACTATTTTTGAAAATTTTTCATTGGAATGACTGGCACTGCAGTCTATCCATTTGTCTAGACATTGCACCGGCAAACACCCCCCACCAACCACCACCACCATCATCATCACCAACACCCACCACCACCACCACCACCACCACAACCACCACCAGAACAACCACCACTACAACCTACACCCAACAACAGGCATTAACCCCACCACCAATACCCAGCCACCCGCCAACCCATAGCTAATTTCTTCATATTCATACTTGCATCCTTAGAGAAGACTATCTTTGAAAATTTATCATTGGAATGACTGACTCTGACAGCTATCCATTTGTCTAGACATTGTTGTCATAATGTGTGAGAGCATGGTGTCTGAAAGATGGTATATAGGTTGGAGAGGGTATGTCATGAGGGTTTAATAAAGGTCTCGCTCGTATGCACATGTGCTAATACGTGATACTGCCAGTTATATGTTGTACCCTTGTGCGTGCGTGCAGGCCCCGGTATGCGCCCTTGTGTGCATGCATGTGCCAGAAAGCTATTTTTGAAAAGTTTTCTTCGGAATGACTGGCTCTGCTGGCTATCCATTTGTCTAGATGTTGCGACAGCAAACACCACCCACGAAACACCCACCACCTCCACCCCGATCATCATCACCAACACCAACCACCATCAGGACGAGCATCAACACCACCACCTTCACCACCACTGCCACTAGCACCACAACCGCCAGTGCCGACATCCACCACCAACCACTAGGCACCACCACCACCACCGCATGTTGCGGATTGTGACCGCTTGTTGTGGATTGCGGATTCCGGTTGCATGTTGAGGATTTGCGGGCGTATGTTGCGGATTGTGGGCACATGTTGCGGATTGCGGGCGCATGTTGCGGATTGCGGGTGCATGATGCGGATTCGTGGGTGCGTGTTGCAGATGGCAACAAGTATATGTACATGCTTGAACATGCATACACGCCAAAATGTATGCATACATGTGCGGACACATGTGGTCCACATGTTGCGAATTTGCGGGTGTATGTTGCGGATTGCGGGTGCATGATGCGGATTGCGCGAGCATGATGCAGATTTGCAGGCGCGTGTTGCGAATGGCAAAAGTATATGTACATGCCTGAACACACATACACGCCAAAATGTATATGTACATGTGCGAATGCATGCGGTCCACATGTTGTGAATTTGCGGGTGTATGTTGCGGATTGCGGGCGCATGGTGCAGATTTGTGGGTGTATGTTGCGGATTGCGGGCGCATGATGCGGATTTGCGGGCATATGTTGTGGATTTGCGGGTGCGTGTTGCGGATGGCACCAAGTGTATGTACATGCCTGAGCACACATACACGCCAAAATGCATGCATACATGTGCGGTCACATGCGGGCCGCATTTGCGGATTTGCGGGCACGTGTTGCAGATTGCGGGCACATGATGCAGATTGTGGGTGCATGTTGAGGATTTGCAGGCATGTATTGCGGATTGCGGGTGCAGGTTGCGGATTGCGGGTGCATCCTATAAATGGTACAAATTCAATCCCTTTTCTCATTCCAGTTTAAACATCGCAAAGTGGTTGGACGTGTAACTGCAGAGTAGTTAGGCAGTCTGATTTCTTTGAAGAACCTTGTAACTTGAATACTTGCTAGATTTATCCTATAATCAATATGCTGAGACATAAATGTTTTGAATGTGCTTCAACTTTAATAGGTCAAATGACCTGAAGCGGCATAAGGTCCGATTCCATAACGATGAAGATAGCGAAAATCTAGACAGTGAAGATGAAGAAATGACAGAGATGAATAGTGATGATGATAAGCCAGCAGAGTCAGAGAGTGAAGCTGGTGATGACTCAGCGGAGACCGAGAGTGAAGATGGCGGTGAAGATGAAAAAGAAACCATGGGAAATGATTAACTATTTACCATATTCCAAAATATTAAGCAGGTCTTAGACACTGAACAATCAGGTTTAGAAGATGAGGATGGTGAAGTGGACACAGACCCGAATGGTGTAGGCAATGTGCCTATTTCCATATATGCTGATGCTTTAGTTACAAAGTGTATAGACATAATGTTCCAGTGGAGAAGATTACAGAACTCTACACTCATTAAAATAATTCGTCAGGAAATTAAAGATTTTATTGATGAGGGGTACGCATATGATGAAGCAGTCTTCTCAGCTTTTCGAAAAAGAGAGTTTCTGCTCAAGAAGTACATAAGGAACCATCTAGATGCTGCCAATAATGATGATGATTCTGTTGGTGATGGATCTGATCCATAAGGAATCAGTCATCGATAAATGGATCTCCAGAACATTTACTATTTGTTTATGCTACAGTAACTATATGTTTTATCATATGTAATATTTTCTTCAATGTAAAAATATGGATACAAATAAAACATTGGTTCTTTATGAGTGTGTTTGATGATTGTAGCTTCCCAGCTGGGTCCCCCCCCCACACCCCTCGATATACAAATTGGAGTGCTGTTGTACTTAGTGGTGACGGCGGTGGGGTTGGCGGTTGGTGGAAATAGGTGTTGTGGTGGATGATGGTGGTGGGGTTAATACTTGGTGGTGGGTGTTGGTGCTTAGTGGGTAGTGGTACTGATGGTTATAGAGGGATGGTGATGGCGGTGGTGATGGTGATGATGGTCGGTATTGGTAGTAGGTGGTTGCGGCCACAATGTCTGGACAATGGTTAGCCAACTATATTATTTGTGTTGTCTGGGTCTCATTGACTAGGTACTCATAATGCATTCAGACTGTGTGTACCCGGACATGGTAATTTTTCCTAGTTTTATTACCTTTAACAGGCTACCTGGTGGGGTGTTTCAGACATTCCGCGGATCTACTTCCTAGCAAAATGTTTTAGAAACGATTTGAGCAAAAGTTGATGCAGACAGTCAAATTATTTTCAAAATATTCACTAAATATCATGGAAATGATTTGATAGAAAGTTGTTGCTAACACCGCAGTCAAATTATTTTCAATATATTCGTACAAAGCACATTGCCAGCATTGTAAACAAGTATGCTAGTATACCTCATCCCTCGTGCCAGGCAGCACCGTGCCAGCATACCTCATCCCTCTTCCTCCTCCTCACTCGTTCGACCTCAGTTATGCGACCACCTCTACTCTCATTCCAGGGATGTTATTTTCTGATTTTTCAAACCTAAATCGTGGCGCATTGGTAGTTTAAGCGAATAGTTTTGATACTAATTTGACATAGGAAGCTACAATTCGCACTAGCGCCTTCGTGCACACAAACTCTTAAAAAAGTGCTGTTCAATGCGACAATTTAACATAGGAAGCCACAATTCTGCTTAGTTTCAAAATACTTTTTTACTACAACCACGAGGGACCGCAGCGACCACCTAATTAATACGTTAAACGATACAAGGGTGCTCGTCATTATTCGTCAACGATGACGATGGTGGACATTGTTCCCACCATTTTTATAACAATTTTTAAAATTTAATAATTAAATGACTGTCGCTTTAAAGACAACTCCTTAAATACGAGATGCATGATTATTATCTATATAATATTATGCATACAACATCGCTTGGCTTAGCTATATATTACCCACATAGAGATGTACTTTGCTCTCTTTTAAAAAAATTAAATGACTGGTGGGAAGCCGCTTAGTTTCATGTTTGAGGGTTTTAGATGAAGGTTAATGTGTTTGCATACAAATTCAAGGATTAAAAGCGAATCATAGATGCTTTATGCACACTAATGAGGTGGTCAGAGAAAACATATTTCCCAGATACTTTTTTAACACGCACATACTTTTATGCGCATAAACCATTTAACAAACTGATCCGTGAACATATCCAAGATTATCGCCTGCATGTATGTGTCATTATATGGAGGCCAGTATGCAACAGTTTTTGATAGGACGATAGTCATCTCACGTGATATTCCTTACATTTTTTTTTGTAGTAGAGTGATGTAGTATAAATGTAAATGTTAATGTACATTCAGCTAAAATGTGTTGTGGATTTGCGGGTGTGTGTTGCGGATGGCAACAAGTATATGCACATGCCTGAACATGCATACATGCCAAAATACATGCGTACATGTGCAGCCGCATGCGGGCGCGTGTTGCAGAGTTGCGGGCTCGTATTATGGATGTTGACTTGTTAACTTGTTGCGGATGACAACAAGTATATGTACATATGTGAACACGCATACATGCCAAAATGCATGCGTACATATGCGGCCGCATGCCGACCGCATGTTGTGGATTTTCGGGTGCGTGTTGTGGATGGTAACAAGTATATGCACATGCCTGAACACGCATCCATGCCAAATTGCATGCATACATGTGTGGCCGCATGCGGACCGCATGTTGTGGATTTGCGGGTGCGTGTTGTGGATGGCAACAAGTATATGCACATGCCTGAACACGCATCTATGCCAAATTGCATGCGTAGATGTGCGGCCGCATGCGGGCGCATGTTGTGGATTTGCGGGCTCGTGTTGTGGATGTTGACTTGTTAACTTATTGCGGATGGCAACAAGTATATGCACATACCTGAACACGCATACACGCCAAAATGCATGCGTACATGTGCGGCCGCATGCGGGCCATGTGTTGCGGATTTGCGGGTGCGTGTTGCGGATGGCAACAAGTATATGTGCATGCCTGAACACGCATACACGCCAAAATGCATGCGTACATGTGCGGCTGCATGTGGATTTGCGGCCACAGTACATATATTCCTATAAATGGTACAAATTCAATCCATTTTCTCATTCTAGTTTAAACATCTCAAAGTGGTTGGATGTGTAACTGCAGAGTAGTTAGGTAGCCTTAGGCAGTCAGATTTCATCTCACGTGATATTCCTTCTTTTTTTTTTGTAGTAGAGCTATGTGGCATAAATGTAAATGTTAATGTACATTTGGCTAAAATGGCCAGCAGTACAAACTTTAACGGATCAGACACTGGGTATGTGCGATGTCGTTGGTGTTCCATCAACATCCGTAACACCATATGCTGACGGTCGAAACACGAGCGGGTCTGTAGGCATATGATCAAGAAAACAGAACCTAAAGAGATGGTGTACACCTGCAAGGAGTGCTATTGTCTATTACTAATCAAACAGTATCCACATGGGTGTCCTGTAATCGGTGATATTCCGACTGATATACAAAAAGCAAACATGACACAGTTTGTTACCAAACTGACAACCATGCCTGTGCAGATCTGTGAAGACTGAGACCTAAGAACTAGGAAATGATACGATATTGTATCCAGAGCACAAAGCTGTACGCATTCGCAACTACAAAGTGAAATCTCCTAGCTAATAATCCAATAGTAATTTTGAATATATCTAAAAAAAAACCACATAGTACGAGACGTGAGGTACTAACACGTTCTTTCGTTATTAACACGTGGTATGTTTGTATCTCGATTCAAGATTGATCTCACGGCTATTCAAGACGTATGGATAAATCATATGCAACAAATAATCTGTTTAGCATAAGTACGCTCGACATACAATTCTATAAACACACGGAGCCCTCAGAGATATAATGACCACATTTTAACCATCATACAACATCTAAAACGACTAAAGTTATTGAAATATTAAGTATTTAAAAAACAATTTGTGCGTAATGATGGTTAAAAGTCAATACCTCTTCAAAATATTCAACAAAAATAGTTTACTAATAAATTAACGTTAGCAACGTCAAATTAATTTCAAAATATTCAACAGTTTTCCTGTATGGTATCGATGAAAATGAGATATGGGGAATTCATCGGTGAAAGTGTTAACTTTTTTAACACAGGATACAATCCTATGAATCCATCACCACTAAGTCTTGGTTACCATTCCAACCGAACACTACATACCATTAATACAAGACTATTTTTAATATTTTGTTACTAATCTGGCTGGTAGCTGTTGCTTACTAAGACAGTAACAGCTTACAGGCAAATTAGTCTCTAAATATTCTACAAAATAGTTTACTAATAAATTAACGTTAGCGACGAAACAGTCAAATTATTTTCAAAACATACATCAATATCCTACCGTAATTCCTCATACATCCTCAACCTCATACTCCTACGACCTCCATTATCAGACCACCTCTTCAACTCTATTATTTTACTATTATCATCATCTCTTATTATTTTTACCTTACAACGGTAGATAACCACGCCACCACTACATTTAAGCATAAAATACACAACTTTTAAGGGTTAACTAATTCAAAATAATAGAACATTCCAGAGTGATGCAGATCTCAAACACGTGTGCGGATGGACGCCATTGTTTAGAGAACAATAACGTCCAGCCACACACAAATGTGTGCGTGGTTGGACGCCATTGTTCTCCAAACAATAGCATACTGAAATGGAGCGTTTTGATTGGTTAAAAACACATTCCAACGAAAAGAACAATAACGTCCAGATACCCCCTATACTACTATTGTGGAGCTCTTTCTTGATATCCCTGGCTAATTCTGATTTATCTGATTTTTGCATGAAATAGTCTTTGAACAGTGATGTATGTATGGAAGAAAGTTCATACTTAAAATAAGGTGTGACGTCTTCAGATTCGCGTTTTGCCAGTGCCGTACATCGCAAGAATAAAACACTCGGCTCAATCTGGATAGGTTTTTCCCGAGCTTGATACCGCCTGGAGGTCATTCGATGTACGAACTTGTTGAGATCATTACTAAAGGCCACGTCATCAAGTGATTGCTGGATCTTCAAACCCACTTGTTCAGCCATGTCACAATTAATTCCATCATCGTCCGATGCCGTTAGCACAGTTGCCAACGAACTTAGCGTGGACACCTCGTCATCGAATGGGTTGTGTTGTTCAAACCAATCTAGGATCTTCTCCATGTCTACAAAATCCGCATGTTCCGCATGTTGTTCACTTGTTGCATTTTGACGATTTGTTAAGCTGGTCATTGCCTCATGAACAGCTGCACAGTGATGCAGGCTATACATCCATTGATGCCTAACGCCTTTCAGATATGCCACGACCATGTGCCAGACCTCCTCGAGGTTTCATTGACCGCACAAGAATCTGCTCTATACATAGATCAGTCCATAATCCAGCCCAGTGCGTACCCTTCCTATGAACTGCATAGTGACCTGTAGAAAATGTTTTGTATAACCATGGGTGTTTGGTCGGGAGATCTCTCATCATTTGCAGGTAAAATCTAGCACTTTTTGCATAATTAATATGCCCAGAAGCCGCGAAAAGATTCAACAGCTTTCCAACAGCTGCGAGATGCCCTTCCCAATCACAGACTCTTTCGCAATGCATGAACTCGCTAATGATGATTATGTAGTACAGATACAAAATCCAATACTTGGCTGTACGTGACTCGCTTTCCAAATATGCCTTGTGTTTAATAATACATAGATCTAATGCTACCAGTTCTTCGGAATCGGAAATCTCATTGATTGGTATACATTCGTCTTCTAGAGCACAACGAAACATTTCTTCCAGTTTGATTACTTGATTGGTTGTTAATCTATCTGGCTGTTGTGTACATACAGAATTGGATAGTTCAGCATCTACAGGTAATAGATCAGAAATCAGCTTTGTCATAAGCGCGTTTTCAACAAGAAAATGTGCATGTAAAGCTCTGGAAATTGCTTTTCCCACCAAAATCTGATTAATGGTGTTTGGTCCATACACTTGCCCCATGGCTTCTTCAAGACCCGACCCTTTCATCACATTGCCAATACTACCACATGCACTCATTAGAAGATGGAATCCACCAAGTCCACAAGCCAACCAGTTGAGATCTTTTGCTTTAATAATTTCAACTGCTTTTTGCCAGTGTGGCTGGTCAAATGTGATTGATGCACTGGGTTGCATCAGTTTGCTTAACTGATCGTGAATGTATAAAAGCGTAGAGTACAGACAAGTCTCGTCATTTGGGTTGAGGTCTATGAATGGAAGAATAAGTACTTGCAATTTCTCAGTACCATCATCAAGCGGCTTATAGAAGTGCTGCATGACCTTTTTTTATAAACCTTTTGTTTATCATCTCCCATAACCTCCCGACAAACAACACAATTCCCCTCAGATAAGATACCCGGCATGGGAATGCAATGTTCATCTAATTGATAACTCACTGTTGAATGTATTAAAAACCCATTCAAGGAATTCAAGCACAGCACGTGTTCACAACCACGATATGATAGTGAATAAGCATATTAGGTAACTTTATTTCAACCTGTTACACGCAAAAGTCATAATTGTCTTTTGATTTACATTAATTGCCGGTTTCTAAAGTTATCCTGGACCATGTATTATTATTACAAATGATTAATTCTACCGAGCTAAGTTGGCTATATTTGTAAACGATGTATTGTCCTGAACAAATTTATTCGCTAACTTTCTTATTATAACGCAAAATATATTGATAGCAAAAAAGATACAGTTATATTTTCATAAATACTGTGAATTGGCCGCTATGTTGGTGATAATCAAAGAATTCTCCAAGGTTATTTTTGATATAGTTCAACAATTATTATTTTACAGGGTATTGTATCTTCGAAATGTATGCCACTTTTCAGCACTCTAATTGTACGGAAACGTCAGAAATTTGAATTTGCCCCCGTGCACCCTATAATAAGGCACTGCAAGAAATTTGAAAGTAGGAAGATTTCAAAGTGGTGTAAAATATTCCGCCCAAGACATATTGGTCAGGACCTTTTTTCTAAGATACTAGAGATAGTGAAGAGCAAAAATGAGCATGAATTGATAACATTGGCATTTTTTCCCCAGGTCGCCCAAAAATGGGATTATTCTACTAGTCTATACCCGTGACGTCGCAGGCAGAACGCTCAGCCAATCAGAGAGTGATCTGTAGCCAATCAGCGTGCAGATAGAAAGGGCAAGGACGTCAACATGCGATGGACCTCATCCCCATTCATTAAGTACATACACGCATTTATGACGTTTTCACTATATTGAAAATAATTTCCAAGGAGCTAACATGATAACTCGGCCATTTCTGGTCCGATTTTAAAAAAGGTTAACAGTTTTACATTCCTCGTTTCATTCCGGTCCCGATAGGTACCAAGAACGACGAGAATAGTGTAATTTAAAGAAATTACGTGCATCAATCCGGTACACTTTAGTATGCATTCTCTCCCAGCGCTGACAGGTGTTGTCAGGGAAGCTCCGACGCCCGCGCTTGCGCTCTACGCGATCTCACGGACTTAGACGTTTTACAGAAACCTCTGTCATATGGCTTTATACACGCGTACTATCCTACTCAGGGGGCGCCGTGTGCTTGGAACGTACCTGGAGTGGTCGTCCCCTACCCAGCTGAGCGTGGACGGTCCGTACCCGTCTGGCCGATCTGCACTACACCAGCATTGCTTTATGTCCTGACGACCCGAGGCTAATTGGGGCGAGCCTTAAGTCTTCAAAGGAATACATTAGCCTGTCATTTCCTTTTCATTAAGATAACTAAGAGTCGTAATTGATGGCCTGATTGCTTTACGACTCTCACGTTTTTGCAAATTAATTAAAAGGTGTTTCCTCTACTGGATAAGCAAATGGAAAACTAAATGAAAGTGTATATTTATCAAGGTCTGTCAAGTCCAAAGTCGACCACTGTGATGGTATATTCGAGAGTCGTATTTTCAGTTTATTCCAGACACGTTGTTGTCGTATTCGACTTGCCGATAGACTTAATCATATCGTTATTCTCTATGACCCTGCCGTTTGTTTGTAACTGTAGCCAACGGGGAAGTATTCAGTATTAAACTGGTGCGTGTCGCCAGAGAGACACTACTACGGAAGGACAGTCTACTACCCAATAATTCAGCACTGGCGATAGTTAGAAATTCTATGTTCTCCAGACTGTAAAACACCCAAGATTAATCTTAAATGGCTGTTAGTCAATATCAAAATGTGTTCATCCACCAAAATTATTATTAGTTCATCCCATTTTCCAAAGGCGCATAATTGAACAATGCCTTAAGATCCCTGTATTAACATGTCTGTCTTAACATCCATGTATTACCATGCCTGTATTAACATCCCTGTATTATCGTGACGAACTTTGCTACGTTATTCATGACGTAATTGATTATGACGTCACCCGACACGTCACGTAGTTGAATATGGAGTCATATGATTAGTAACAGTAACCGATCTTAGTAAAGCTAGTTTTAAAATGTCCAACCGAATGTTCATTAAATTGTAAATTTACCAAAGACACACGATTTATACACTTTTGCTGGACCACTGCAGATTTCACGATTGATTTACATAATTTTGATTGTGACGTCATCTAGCACGTGATGGTTTTTTTATTATGTCGTCAAACGCCGGTGTTCTCCTCCACACCCCACCGCCTTTGTAATTGAGTTTTTTAGTTGGTAGAGTAGAAATATCGATCAACGTTAAACTACTTCTCACACAAAATATGTGTAGGATAGTGTAAAGAGGGACGTTTCCTAGGCAATATATTAAAAATTTAGAATTATGTCATCAGGAAACGTTTTTTAGAAGTGGGTAACTTTTATTTTTATGTCAACTCAACCTATTTGTTATATGCTTTTAAATTACCAGTAGAATAATGTCATGATGCATATCTAATTAAAGCCTATTGAAATGCATTGTCAGGAAAATCACATAAACCTGATTGTCTCTTTAATTGGTCAAGATATGTAATGCCAAATGTAGATTCCAGTTAGTAAATCGCCAAAATATGAAACCAGGTCTATGTGATGGCAAAGTATAGGATGTTGTATAGCAAACTAAACCTTATAAAGAAAACATACACAGATAGCTAATTCATATTTAAATTCATTATATGTGTGATTATGTTCTACCGTGGCAATCGTCTCTGAAAATGTATTTAAGTGGTGTGAAATTGCATTTTGTATATGTTTAATGGTGGTCATGGCAGTGGAGTCGGACAGTATATCTTGTCTGGGCTCATGCCAACCATATATTATGGTGAGTTACATGTATCCATAGCCTTACTGTGTAAAACCATATCAACAAAATGAAATTTCACAATAGTAATACTACTTCGCAATTTTAGATTGTAACACAGAAATTACATTTAACAGTCCCATAATGTAGGGTATTTCACGAGTTCTGGAGAGACAAGTTCGAGAAGGTGCAGCCGCAAACATGGCACATTTGTCAGACGGACGGACGGACGGACGGACGGACGGGCGGGCGGGCGGGCGGGCGGGCGGGCGGGCGGGCGGCGGGCCGACCGACCGACCGACCGACCGACCGACCGACCGACAGACAGACAGACAGACAGGCAGGCAGGCAGGCAGGCAGGCAGGCAGGCAGGCAGGCAGGCAGGCAGACAGACAGACAGACAGACAGACAGACAGACAGGAACGCAGGCAGGCAAGCAATATAGGCAGGCGGGCGGGTGGGCAAGCAGGCAGGCAGGTATGTAGGTAGGCAGGCAGGCAGGCAGGCAGGCAGGCAGGCAGGCAGGCAGGCAGGCAGGCAGGCAGGCAGGCAGGCAGGCAGGCAGGCAGGCAGGCAGGCAGGCCGGAAAACCGACCAATCAATCGACTGACCGACCGACCGACCGACCGACCGACCGACCGACCGACCGACCGACCGACCGACCGACCGACCGACCGACCACCCGACCGACCGACCGACCGACCGACCGACAGACCGACCGACCGACCGACAGACCGACCGACCGACCGACCGACCGACCGACCGACCGACCGACCGACCGACCGACCGACCGACCGACTGACCGACCGAATGAACAAACGAATAAACGAATAAACGACAGACCGACTGACCGAACGACCGAATGACCGAACGACTGACAGACGGGCAGGCAGACAGACAGATTCACTGCACCCATCGCAATACTCATACCGGCCTTCGGCGGCGTGAGTAACTATGGAATTTGAAGTAGACGCCACTATCCATTCACTATTCATATGCCTATAGGAACATGGAAAATAGGTACAGTCCTGGATATGGTTATCCATAAACAAATTATGCCTCTATGTGAAAATGTGAAGTAACTTTGACTGACCATGGCCAGCAGTGGGCAATGACCGGCCATTGATTGCAGGATCTCACTCATGTCCCTGATCTATCCCCAGTCATAGTAATGCATGCTAATGACTTTGACCTGTATAACGTATACCATACCAGAAAACACATTTTCTTCTGGCGCCCTTTAGAATACACAAATTCGTATATATTGTCAGTATTTCCAGGATCACATTGTCTGGAACGAAACGAATAGACTGGCTAACAATATTATGCAATCGTACAGTACCGTTCAGAAATAGCTTAGAATGATCCGCCACTGTTGCATATGTTGAATGGAATATGGTTGCAAGACCTTTCTGCCTTAATTGAGCCGGTGGACCCGTTCAGAATTGACGTATATGACTACCTACTTCTCGTATCGCAAACATTTGAAGCTAGAGCGGTTCATGTAATGCAAATACCATTTTTCCAGCTATATGATGATTTTTTACCAAATGAGAATTGAGCACGACATGAGCATTGGTTACGGTAACTGAGTAATGCAGCGCAAAGGATAGAATACCGTTTGATCGAAACACGCTATATTCCACTGGGGGAAATAATAATAGCAGTTTCACTGAAGCCTCTAAGCTAATTGAGATCAATTATTTGCGCGCAAATGCATTAACGTCTTAACAAGCCAACTTCCCAAGCGAAATCGTTACTGGCATTAATTGCGATTTAAATACAGATTTTAGCAATACACTTCCAATCCCTAATGCTATGTTATCAATACGCGCGTAGTGCTATATATGGTAAACTCGTACAAGTATTAAGATCTAAAATACAGTTGCCATGTATAAGTAATTAGAGAATGCCACTATGTAATACACGTCTTGTGCCAAATGCGCCTCAAAGTGCCCAGAAACTCAAATCAATTAGATGACTAGTTAATTAATATTTTTCGGTAAATTTACCACGGAAATTTACCAACACAATAGCTTACTGTGGTCTTACAAAGCGGCATTCCTCAGCACCGGTGCGAATCCAGGTCTGGCTGAATACACCATTAAATGACTTGAGGAAAATGAAAGGCGGGCTTTGCTTAGTCCGTATCCATGCACAGGTCAACAGAGGGCTACTACTAAACATTTACCACTGGAATGACAGGCTCGGTTACCGAGCCAATTATTCCAGCGGTACATTTTCAAAAATATGTTCCCCCTGTTCTGCAAATGGGCATTCCTCAGGACCACTGCAGAGACTGCGGTGGTCAGCCTGACCATTAAAGGGTTAGATTGACACAAAAGGGGTTAAAAGATCAATTGAACTATATTCTAGCCATTATGCATCTGTGATGAAAAACATATGCTGGTATCGGGTAGAACCGAAGGGAAATGGACCTTTCCATTTAGCTATGCCCCGCCCATCACAATTGGTAAGCTAATCCCACACCCCGCCGTGTTGGGATTGATCGACCCCCGAATGCCATAGCTATCAATTTACTGAAAACTATAGAGGGAAGCTGTAGAATATTTTGTAACTAATTTTACTGGGTGCAGTTGCTGCCTACTTCAATAGGCCAGATGTTTCTCACAGCCCGCTTATACCACTGACAGTGCTGCAAGAGGTGCGCTGCTGTTTCCGCTACCCGTTGACTCTCACAAAGTGCAGAATCTGTTATCTTGAGGCGGTGCAAATGAGCATTGAGACGACTGTGGCATGTCCTTAATCTAAAGATACATTTCTGATCCTCCCTATTGAGGCTGTGTATGACATCATTATACTGCCTGCTGCAGGTTCCTGTGGATATAATGATATGCTTAAGTTCTTCAAAGTAAATCTGACGACTGAACTTTCCCTCTTTGACAGTTCCTTAGCCAATTGGTAAGCTTTCTCATTTTCTGATATGCCACACAGTGAGGGGATCCACGGTAAGTTGGCATTGTTGTCATTAGCCCGTTGTGTAAGACTTTCATGAATTAAATCTTTGCTTTCCTTTCAACTCTCCAGCGCCTGGGGCGCTGAGAAGTAATCTATCAGTAATACAATATTTTCATTTCTTGTTGTACGTTGTATCATCTTGTGGCACGCTCAATGCAAGTTCATCAACGGAGGAGTACCGATGTTAAACTTAAACTCAGTAGGGCAGTGCATTCGGAATCGGGAGTAGTCCTGTCAAGAGTCCCGTGTCTCGAGATATTCCGTTATAATCGCTTAATTGGCCGTCAAGTTGTACGAATTGTATGTCTTTACTATTTAATAAACATTAAGTTGAATAGTTTGAAATTAATTTGATTCTGCATTGTTGCCACCATAAGCAGTAACATCACCCAGTCAAATTAGTTTCAAAATATTCAACAGCTTACCTGTATAGTTTTCCCGTAATCGAGATGCACACTCAACGCGGACAAAGCGTGAGTGGCGCTTAGGTAATGCTGGGAGGAACATAGCGAAAACTGGATTCCTCCATTGACAGGCGATTAACTTAACAACGATGACGCGAGATATTTCGTAATAATCGCTTAATAGGTCGTCACGTTGTACAAATTGTATGTCTTTAACATTTAATCAACTTTATGTTGAATACCTTGAAATTAATTTCCAATAGTGCCCAGATTCCTCAACACCTCATTAGTATCCCAACTGGTTAAGGGGCCTTCCTGCTTTTCAGAACTTTCAAGCTTTTGTCCAACTCGCTGATGGTCAGAAGCTCCTCCATTCCCATGGCACGTGTCTCTCTTTTCTTCTTTACAGACTTCTTTGCAGTTTCTTCAGAACATACTGAGACATCTAGATTGCTTACTTTCTGTAACATACAAGCAAAGTGTCCAGCAGCCGCCTTTCCTGTTTTAATTTCCCAATCCGCTTCAATAGTTATGTTCGGTACTATGGTGTTTTCATCGTCGATCTGCTTCACGAGCCTGCAGAGTTTGTTCGTGTCCTTCTCAAGATTTAAGCTTGAAGTTTTTTCTCTCCACGATTCTCTGGTGGCTCTGATTTTGGTTTTCAGATACTTTGCCTTGGATTGCTGGATTCTCACATGGTTGGCTGCTGTTTGGACATTCTCTGCAATTTCCCTTGGATTGAACATTTCTTCGTGCAACTATTGCAGAGAAGGACTCCAGTAAGGTATGTAGTTCTTCTTGGATCCCCTAGGAATGCCTTTGCAAGAAGCAGAGAGTAAAGCAGAGTTAAGCTCTTTAACAACTTTATTGATGTTTTGGTTTTTGACATCAATGCCTTTTACCAATCTGTCACTCTCTTTCTAATATCTGTCCCAGTCTGCTTTCTTATAATTCCATCGTGGGGTCTGATTTCGGTCAGTTTCAACATCCATGTCGTGTGAATGGATGCACGACCACCCCCACCACACCCCACACCCCACCCGCTACTTTGTAATACAGTCAGCCGCTCCGAGGGTTATTTTCGGGGGAGTGTAAAGGAATTAACTAACGGACTGGACAATTGTAACCTGTTCTGGTAGCCCTGAATGGGAAGGGAAATCGTCCCTTCCGCGTCTGCGAGCTAACTGAACGGGCATTCCCCCGTCCATGGTAACCGCGTCGCGACTACCAGATCAAATCATTACACTTTCTTCATTGCAACGGCCCCTAACTATACCATCGCTTTAATAATGGTATCTTGAAATGGGATTCACAAGTTAATTAGCAGATATACGCATTTGGGAGATACAAATTTCTTTCGTATTTGTAAGAATTTACTAGATAATTCTATTGTCCCAATACTCATTCTCTTGTAGTGAAGCTATTGTTTTGCACGGTTTTGAACAGCTTTGGCGTAACTTATATCGGTTAAGGCGTTAAGCACCGGAGGATTGATTATCTAAACATTTTCTTGTTAATAGCCATTGCTAAATTCCAAGACGATCTAAATGGACCGGACCTCTCCAGTTTATCCATCCATCTTATGGCGTCATAATTAACTACGCAACGTGTAAGATGACGTCATAATAAATGACGTCATGAATGGCGTAGATAAGTGCGTCACGGACGCTTAATTGTAGGCGGACTAAGCGTTGTTGTACGGATTGTCTTTAATAAATAATAATCATTTTGCTGAATATTTTGAAAATAATTTGACGGGGGGGGGGGTCTGTTGCTGCCATGCGCAGCAATGGTACGCAGTCAACTTAGTTTCAAAATATTCAACAGCGTACCTGTATAGCTTTCTGGAAATTGATAGCCCGAGAGTGCAACGATCGATTGATCCTAACATGGGCGAAGCGTGGTGGATCTTAGCTAGAGATGGGCGGGGCATAGCTAAAACTGTACAGGTCCATTCCCTAGCATAATGAACTGCCGCGGATCTGCTTATTGTATCTCCGACACAATATCCCGGGTGTCAAGTCACACGCCTCTCTATTTAACTGTAGCTTCCGCTCATTCTTTTATGATATACAGCTGCACCCGATGGCTGCTTGTGGCAACAAAGCCATGGGTGTGTATCGCAATAAGCACAGATTACTGGAAATATTTACAAAACACAGATTTGGCGGAAATATGGGAGACCGCAGGAGTCTAATATCCACACCCTGTAACTGACGTCACATCAGACACGGACAATGGTTTCCTTGAAGGACAACTGTCGTGTAACATTTTGCACTGTATCGGATTTGATGTCGTTTAAATCTATGAGGGTATACCTGACAAGCAGTGAATACACTATCACTAGACATACACACAGAAATAGACCTACATAATATTTCGCTCGATCAGTCATCTGTCTCTGATTTCTTTACCCGTTGTCTAGACGCCAGGGTTAATGCGAGCATAGAGTGCTGATTGTTGTTGTTGTCGTCGTCGTCGTCGTCGTCGTCGTCGTTGTTGTTGTTGTTGCTGTTAAGACATTTTAATAACTCCGGTTCTACTGGAGTGATCTACTCCAAACATGTATGCAAGCTAGCCTGTTGGCTCTCAAAGAGGAATGCCAATTGTATGGTCAAAATATAATACCTTTATGCAACAGCAACAGCATTCAGCACCATTATTTTCAAAATCGATAAGGCTGGTCCTACTGACGGGATCGTCTACAAACCTGGGTCGAAACTTTTCAGGTATCCCGCCCATGTATGCCAATTCTGAGGTCAAGGGTAAAGTAGCAACAGCAACATCTTTCTGCAACGTTGTTTTCAAAATAGACTTTGACCTCACGGCGGCCTGGTTGCAAAACAAATCAACGACGCGGGTATTGGACAATTTTTTTAATGCTGACGAGATATATGACCACATCAAACACAAACGCAGAGAGAGACATAGCTCAGCATTTCCTAATGAACTGATGCCTAGCGATATAAATATACTAACGCTACTTAAATCGAGAGTCATTGGGCAGTCGGAATTGTGAGTGGTTTGTGCAAATGCCCCTTTCAGACAGATCTTACTTGGCTCTCATACATTTCCGAAGATTGTATTGCTTCCGCTTGATCGCTGATTGAAATAGCCGGGACAGTGACTGCATTATCATGATAGACTGACTGCAGCCACTGTCCTGTGTTTGTTTGCCCTCTAGTCATGGCGGCTAAAGAGGAACCAACTCCCCCGGGCATGGTCACTCCATCTCAGACCCGACACTCATTTCCTATTTATCATCTCGCTTCAACGGCGTCATAATATCATTTGATGCCTGCACACCTATATGTGAAATATGATATAGTTATCATCCTTCTCATCATCCTCATCATCCAGGAGACGTGTTGCTTTTAGTCCCTTAAAACACTATACCGATCTCAGAACGCCCTAAAACAGGTGTCCCGAGTGAACAGATGCAGTGCGGCGGGAGAAGATTATCCAAGATAACCCTCTCACCTTTTCACCGCAATTCGCAAAGGCCAAATCCGAAAATTATCTACAAAGCAAATACTATTAAGTTGAATAGTTTGATGGCAATTTGACGGGAAGCTGTTGCTGCCTATGACAGACCCTTGTCAAAATATCCAACAGCTTGCCGGTAAAGTTACCTCGAAATTTAGAATCTGTGAATTCAAGATTCAAAGGGCTAAATCATACAATCCAATTATTTCAACTTCAATGCATCTATACAGGAAAGATGCTGAATATTTTGAAACACATTTTACTGGAACTTGCTGCTTAATATTCACCGACAGTGCCCAGTCAAATTATTTTCAAAGTATTCAACAGAATATTCCTTATACACTAAATAATTAGCCACATTTGATCAGCAAGGGTTAAGACGAAATTAAGTGATTACACGCTAGATTTCAGTCCGGCAGCCAGCGTAGATGTGTGTTCCACCTGGACGCGAATGAGATCTAAAGCACTAATCTACTAGGCGAGGCCAACCTTATTACAGGGAAAGGTACTGTATCGTTGATGAGACTGGCTATCTGGCTTCAATGCGGAGTAGTGTTTAGTCAAACACCTGTCAGTAATTCATTCTGCGCAGACAAGCTAGCAGACTTGGTCAGATATCACGAAAAGCTCACCATTAATTGTGACAAATGAGGACTAAGCGTGCCACATGTACTATGTTTCAGTCGATGTTGGCTGTCTAACTACACGGCTTAAGTAAAAAGAACGTGTCCAGGCCATTTATTTCTGACATGTATAATTTCTCGGCACTCATACGAGCTGATTTATTGCCTATGATTCACTAGAGATGCTACGATGTGTCTATATTTTAATAGCTACTAATTATAGTACTGATGTATTGAATCTTTATCTTTGAACTATTGACTCACCAGCTTACGGTGCAATCTTACTAAATTGCTATAAAGCTTATGTGTGTGGAATGTGCATCAATCCACCAATATAATTACCTTAGGTCGGCACTTAGGTCGGCACGTAAATTAATTTTATAAACACCTTTACTTCAGCAATAGGCGTATTTTAGCACACATATTTATATGCTGCGAGCGTGTGAATACTGAATTCCTAGAATCCCAATTCCATGGTAACTGTCAACGTGTTGAATGGTTTGAAACTAATTTGACTGGGTGTTTTTTTATACCGTTGGGAAATATAATTTCTTGAAAGGTTGCTAACAGCCTGTACTCCTGGCAAACTCTGGTGTAACGAATTTGTAACCTGCCCCCCCCCCCTCCCACCCCAAAACGGATTGAGATAAATATTCTATCATAACATGATAATGTGGTTAAAGGATGCTAATCTCATCTCAAATGTTGTATTGCACTGATAGATTATGATATATAGATAGTATATCATACATATCCTGTCACATTCGCTTATCTGTATCCCAGTTATCTGCTTTGCAACATTACGTAACTGTTGAACAGTGATCGCCGACATATTGTCTCCTCGAGCGATAATGTATGATGTCAGGTAAGTGCCAATGCATTACACTCTTTATTATGAAATACTCATCTTGTTGAATATTTTGGAACTAATTTGACTGGAAGTTGTTGCTGCCTAAGGCAGTAACAACTTCCAGTCAAATTAGTTCCAAAATATTCAACAGCTTACCTGTATGTTTGCTTTTACACCACCTTCTCATAGGGTGTAGAAATCTACCAACATTTATCTACTAAAGTCTGAATATCTTTCTTTAGTGACATGATAAAAAGCTTAAAATTACCTGCATAGTCTATGAGTGGCATATTAGATTACTTGAATAGCTATCAAAAGATTAGGTTAGTTATCCTTTAAGTAAGCAATTCTTGAATTAGACATCTCGGCAGCAACGGCAAACGCAGACAACCCTGTCTATAGCTGACATGTTCAATCATAATGCAGACACTCTGGATAACAGAGCCAGTCATTGCAATGGTAAATAAAATCACCTCTGGGTTTTCTAATGGCGATTCTTAATGAGACAGTTTACATTTTCTTGAACATTTTGAGGGTTAAAGGGGTTAACTAATTATATGCGTGTAGCATCGACGTCAGAGCGTGGGTATTCCTTTGAATAACCAACACCTTTTCACAGAACACATGGGTGTGAATAACTCTTCAAGCGTGATCTTATCAACATAAGAAAAGAAACTCCGTGAAAATAAACACGCAGAATTATTACTAGATCATATGATTATCTTACAATCGTACAGTAAGAATAATATCACGTATTGAATGTGCGACAATGTATAATAAAGATATATAATTGAAAACATTAAAAGAGGAACTTTAAATTAGAAGGAAACCATAATCGCGTGTTGACGTGTTTTGAAAAGAGCTTTGACCAGAAACTGCCACTGCCAAAAGCAGCGACAGATTGCAGTCAAATCATTTCCAAAACATCTAAACGGATTTTTTTGGTTTTTCTAATACAAAAACACAGAAATACCATAATCAAATCTCAGACAGAACAACTGAAAGACACGCTGATACACAACTTAATAATCTCAGGCTGAGGAACCCAGCATGATATATGGCACACAGGACTATATTACAACGTACGATTATAATACACAAGTAGGAAAATGATCACATGTTGAAATGTTTTAAAAACTGACTCGACTGGAAACTGCCACTGCCAAAAGCAGCAACAGCTTCCAGTCAACCAGCTCCGAAACATCTAAATACCGTTCTATAAAGAGGACAGAAAAAACCACACTCAAATACCAACACGAACATTTTGAAAACATGATGTAATAATATGTCTGAACACAAAATGTGTAGTCATTATAATATTAGTTTAAATAATATGAGATTGTAGACACACTTCATTTCGCAGGGTGTGAAAGTGAAACCCACATTGTAAAATATATTAGTACATAATATTAAGATTAAAATATTTGAATATAGTACATTTTCTACAAGATGACGTAAGCCAGCTTTTGAAATGCCTTGAAAACTGTTTTGACCGGAAACTATCACTGCCAAAGGCAGCAACAGCATCCAGTCAAAACATCTCCAAAACATCCAAACCCTCTTTCTCACACAAGAAAGCTACTACACAGCTTTGCGCATGAGAAAAACTACCTAGAATAGTTAAATATGATATATACTGTACAAGGTTGGGTAATAAAGTGATGAAATGATTTGAAAAACAAGTTTGACTGGAAGCTGCCACTGCCAAGGGCAGCAACAACCACCAGTCAAACCATTCTCAAAACATCTCAAAACCACCCCACACTCAAAAGGCTGATACACGAGGTGACGTAATCAAAACAAAATCGACCAGAAACTGCCGCTGTCAGAGACACAACAGTTTCCAGTCAAACACCTTCCAAAAATTCCAAAAACCTTAAATACACGAAAAACTTATACACAGTTTTGTGCCATTAAATACTCTAAAGAAAACCTAATCACAAGTCAAAACGACACTAATACTCAATGTACAGAAGAAAGCAGCATATGTAATACTAGACAATATAAATTACGTCAAAGGGTTTTGAAAAAGACCCGACCGGGCGCTGTCTCAGCTAAGAGCTGAAACAGCTCCCAGTCTGGTCAGTTCCAAAACATCAGAACGATCTAAGGGTGATAAATAATCAGGCACCTTTAAAGGTGCTTAAGCACTATACAACACTAACAAAATGACAAACTTAACACATAATATACATAAATCAAAAATGAAGACATAACTTTGATCTATCATCAAAATAACAAAACAGTTTGGAAGCGAGCCAGTGGCTGCTAAATTCACTCTCAATCATACGTTTAGTCTACTAAAATTATGAACCTTATTGAACTGAAAAGCTCAGCCAATAGGTCCAGGGATAGAATCTTTCTTAAAGGGTACACCCTAACTTGGCACCTATTCCGCCATAAAATATGCCGGCCTAGAGCTACTACAGCTAAAATAACATTAAATTGTTCTTTTTGAACAATGTTCGAAAATTGTTGAAACGTACTAGGCTTTCGTTTAGAGTAATCAAACCATTAGACAACTGATGTACCCATTTGGAAATCACTGACCACAGATCTTTGCCTATCTGACACGTGTACATCAAATGCTCAGCGGTCTCGATATGGGGACAAAAATAACATCTAATCTTCATATTCATATGAAGCTTACGAGTCATGAAATAGCCCGTGCCTAATATGTCATGTGCTAACCTGTGCGTAACAGTCATATGAACAGGATCCATAAACCTATTGTGTAAATTGGGCCAGGTGGTGGGGAAATCAATCGTTCTAAAAACTTTGTATAGGTGTAAAGGAACAAAATATCACTTATTCAGAAGCTGATAAAAGGACTTTGTAGAGTTAAAGCTTTACCAGTCATGGTCTGGAGAGAGTTTACTGAATTCATAGAAAGGAGGCATCCAATCTGCACGAGGGACAGAATTACTTGCTAAAGATGGCTTGATCTTCCGCAACGTAAGCCCTATCCATCACCGGCCGAAAATAGCCCCGATATGTATTTGAGCCATAACTCTATCTTGAGGCGCTACCCCATGAAGGGTTGCGCCGTAGACATGTTTTAACCCATAATTCTCGCTGTGGCTAATATGCACACTAATAAAAGTTGAAATCTGAATAATTGAATAACATCTGTTAACTTTAAGAGATTATTAATGCGTCCAGCGAGCATAAAATGATTATAAACAGATTTCCGCTTTATTGAAATTTCAACATCAAGTGAGTTACCTCCCTGTGCTATTCTCTCGCAGGCAAAATGCTGATAAATTGTGAGTTATCTCCCTTGATAACCCTCTGAAAGTTAAACTGCGGTTCGCTGCCCATTGCTCGAACATAAGCGGGAAATGGGTTGACCGAGCCATGTTTCTTACTATTTAAAAAAAATCATTGTGACAAATGTTTTGAAACTAATTTGACTGGAAGTGTTTGTTATGGTCATATCTATTTATGGTCACAGGGTGAGTGCGCGTGACATGGAGGAGCTGATGGATTCGAATTTTGGTCTCGACATGGGGGATTGAACGAATCTCTAAAACAATGTTATCCTGAGCTCTGGGTAGTCTATCTCGGTTATGATTGATCGAGCTTTATTAAGCTAACTGCACGCTTCAGTCAGGTTAGCGTTGGTAGGCAGATGGCTGAGATGGGTGTAATCCTCTACATGTCCCCGGGGATAGTGTCTATCTATTGAAATGCATAAACTTATTATGCCCAGAGCTCTGTCTCAATTAAGAATTAATCTAATTACATCAGGGATAAGATATATGTGATTGGCAGATGGGAGTAATCCGCTAGGTGGCCTGTGGTTAATGGCTACATATGGAAATAACACAGTCAATCATCTGTTCTATGCCATGTCTCAGTCATACGTTAATCAAAGGTGTATTAATTTAGGTATACCCTACAATAGCTTAGGGGTGGTTGTCAGACATATTTGTATTCTATTAAATGTCCTCGGGCTAATGTCTACCTATAGAAATATTGTAACTTCTCATCTGCGCCATGATATGCATTGGGTATAACGCTTAGCTAGTTAACATTCAAACTCCTGATAAACCAACTTCTACGGAGCTTGTGAGCTATACATTTGCAATCAAGAGAAGTCAATCTTTGAAATTTACCCTGAATCGTATGCGTTACTATTTAATTCAAACGTTTTGCTGAATCTTTTGAAAATCATTTGTCTGGCGTATCTGCTGAGGATATATCTCTCAAAGCCCCAACAACTGCGTTGACCCAGCGTCCCAGCCCACAGTCCCCATCCGTGAACACCCATTCCCCACACACCCTACATTCACCACGCAAGCATGCATCGTGAACTGAGAATAGACCATCACATTGCGCGAATTGCCTGTTATAAAGCATTCTGCTGAATACTGATTTGACTGTATCAGGTGTTACCTATAGATGCACGTTAAAATTTGAGACGAAATAGTTTCAGCAATGGTTTTCGATATACCATTATGGAGGAACCCTCTCTGAAACGTAACTGTCCAGGTATTCCCTCTGGGGTTTGTATTAGTCTAGCTTTATTAACCTTTGTAATTTCATAACAGTCAGGTATGGCATATGTACAGGTTTCCTAACTCTGGTTAGGCGAACACTTGGACAAGTGAATATCGTGCTTATTTAATAAGCATGCCGATGAATATTGTGAAAATAAGTTGGCCGGATGCATCGTGGAGGGCCCAACATATGTTCACAAACCATGTAATAAGCTACCAGATTTCACAGGTGTAAATCAACGGCATGAATGCTCGGCCTTGCTCCTTCAGACAGGAAAAGGTAGGTCTAAGGTGTTGAACGTTAAGCCTTTTTGAGTACACTCACAATCTACTCTCCCATTGTCCCTTCAGGTGGGCATGCACATCGTTGAATGTGTTAGAACTCTAGAGTTGTATTAACTTAGGGACCTCCATACATCCAGGTATAGCATATATACATGTTTATAATTTTGCCGGGAATAGACGAAAACGCTTGTACAAGTGAATGGCTTAGCTATTTAATAAGCAAGCTGCCAAATATTTTGAGAACAATTTGATTGGATAATGACGTGGAGGGCGCAATCTCTTTCCATAGGCACTGCAACAAGCAACTAGATTTTACGGGTGCAAACGCTGACCTTATTATTTGTATTATTAAATTTAAATCAACTAATATCAGCGAAAATCGAAGCCATCCGTCCTTCAAAATTAAGCAAGCAGAAATTAAAAGATGAAATTAGCATAGATAAGAGTGTCAGAGATGTTCAAAGTCTGTATCTTTTAAAAATAGTTGTATTATAATTTTATGCTAAAAATACTAAATTTCCAGGAATTGCTGGTAACAACCATGGCAACAAAATCAAACAATCACTAAACGCATACGCGGTAACTTCAAAACGACCAACTATATCATAGGCAGCGCACCACAGCTATCGATGTAAATCAAGTTATTGAAATTATGTATATGCAATAATTAAATCCAAAGTGAAACCTGTAAATTAATACCAAGCTACACATCATAGACAGCACACCGCAGCTGACGACGTAAACTAGAAACCAGAAACTGACTAAATTTGGATGCATACTTGCATAATATTAATCTGTGACCCTAGCGGCAAAAGAATAAAATGGTTTCTTGAGTTGCGTCTATAGCTGTCAATGGAAACAGTGTTAAGAGAAGTAAGTAAAGGAGGAGCAGATTTCCAAGACCCGTTGAACGAAGTAAAAAATGAAACAAGGAAGGCAATAAAAGACGCCCAACATACAGAATCGTAGTAGTAGTAGTAGTAGTAGTAGTAGTAGTGGTGGTAGTAGTAGTAGTAGTAGTAGTAGTAGTAGTAGTAGTAGTAGTAGTAGCAGTAGTAGTAGTAGTAGTAGTAGTAGTAGTAGTAGTAGTAGTGGATGGTGACATCTGTAGTCTGACCAATAAAACCGGGAAAGGTGAAAACAGGAAATCTGTTATAGAAACAAAATACATTGAATATCTGATATTAAAGAAGCACTTGACGCAATTTGATAGTATACAAAAGAAAGAGGAGTGTACCAAATAACAACGTCCATAATACCCACGTCATTAAGAGCATAATTATACAGACTACAACATAAAAAGTCACAGACTTGGCCGAAATAGCTACACACATGAGGAACACAATATACAACAGCCGCAGCTAGAAAAATACGTTTTAGAAATAAATCAATTCATTCTTGACAAATGTACCCAAAAAGACACAATCGGAGTAAAATTTCATTGTGAATCAGAATCTACCTCACTGAAGAACCGGGGTATATCTAAAAGTAACCCTTATGACAAGAAGGTAACACAGTTTAGCTACAAGCAACTTTATGACAGAGTTCATCCAGTCAGCATGTTCAATAAGGCACTGTTTACAAAGCTTGCAAAGGCCTGCAAGTACCAGCTAAGCCAGAATATAAGCAAATGAAAGAGGGCAATGAAGGAAGGGTCCTCAGAGGATGCACATGGTGAATCAGCCGAAGAAGAGTGGAATTTCAAGAGAAGGTCAAAATTAGATTTGAGTCATAGTCAATGTATAAATAGTGACAACCATAGGGACACAAATAATGATCCACGCATTAAGCATAAGTTATACATTGCACAATGATAACGTAGTAACTGTTCTTAGTGGTTCGTGAATTGTAAATAGGCATCACACCGCGGCTGATGCCCAATGCAAGACAATACATCATAGGCAGCACACTGTGGCTGACGTCGTATTAGCAGCCACGAATAATCAGTACTCGTGTAAGCAAAATAATGTATTGTACCCAGGGTAAAAAAAGCGCGCGTGTGTAAGCTATGTCAAACACTAAGCAAAAGCAAGATGCATCAACATATGGTGAGGAACCAAGGAGAGTTTGGGCCAAGGACCAGCTCCAGAAACCTCAGCAAAAATCAATTCCCAAAAACAGTTCCATGCCATTGTGAAAGTGACGGAGAGACCTGGGAATGGGCAATCTATGAAATGAAATGATGCTAGAGAGTCAGAGATGTAGGAATCATTACTGGATTAAGAGTGCGAATAAAAGTCAGGACGAGTAGATTGCTAGAGAAATCAGATTCGATGTGTTTCTGTGTGTGATGTCGGGCGATCATTGGGAAAAAACATAATTACTGAAGTAAAGATTCAAGAAGGATGCAAGGCTATCATACAGGCGTATAAAACTAGAATTTCTGCACTGAAGGAGTTTAGATTTGATGAGACTAACGTCAAAGAAATAGTAAAGGCAGACGCCCAAAAGATGGGAAACCAGAGCTATGCGCCAGGCACCATTTTGCTAGGAAACCCACAATAAACACATTTGATACAGTAATCTTGGAGCTAAATGAGAGAAAATCTCAAGAGAATAACATCACCGTGTATGGGGTAAAAGAAGCAGATTCTCAATCCGGCAAAAAACTCAGAGAAGAGAGATATGGAGATGGTGAAAGAAGTAATGAATACATGTAACGTGATTCTCCAAGATGTCAGTGCCAGTAGAACAATATGGGTATGAAGATGTAACAAAGAGGAAACAAGCAGAAGTGGGTGGAATAGAGATACATTTAGTGTAGCCGCCAGGGGCACGCGTGGCTCTGCCACTTGCCGCTGTTGTTGCTGTTGCTGGTCAGCCAGCCTCGGGGTTGTCCACAAAATACGACCTCCATGGCCGGTGGAACGATCACGTTCCAGTGGGCTCGTGCAGCCATTGCTGCGAAAATTGAACACTACCGTTTCGTCCCGGCTGTTCGTGTCCCCGGTGTGCCTAGACGACATTTCCAAGTTGGAAAGAACGGTGCTAGCACAATTTATTTACCTAATTACGGTGACAAACAATTTTGTGTGGCTTTCACTTATGAACGGTGTATGTAAAATAGAAAAAGCGGTGTGTTAATTTTGTGTCGTGCTAACGGTACCTAACCGACCTAATCCCATGGAGATGGTATCGGGAAAAGTACCCGTTGGGGGGGGGGGGTGGGGTGCGGTCCAAGTTGGGTACCGTCAGTTGGTTTAATATACACTATATCTGCCTCAGGCCGGCCAAAAACTATTGGTCTGCGAGAGGATGGTACCTCATGTGGACCTCCGTCACAGGAAATGCCGACCACACTGTGGCGGAGGAAAGGAGATGATAGGAGAGAGAGAGAGAGAAAGAGACGTCCAACATCGATATGCAGGGCAACAAGTAACGGTGCTCTCAACAGGAAAGAGAGAAAAACGCCCGACAATAAGCCTGCAGGACAGTAATGGAAAACTTATATCAAACCGTACCAATAATGAGTGAATCTTTACCATTTGCTTGGGAGGAGATTTACGATGGTGCGTTACCGTGCTCCATATGGGGGACGGTCGAAAAATGAGAGCATCCTACTGTCACAATGAGGGGAAAATGCGAACCCATGCGACTTTAGTTTCCAGCACAACAATATTCTTACCATTTGGTTGAGAGGAAATATATGATGGTATCACACCGTGGTGCCTTGTGAGAAGGCAACCGGGGCAAAGCTGACTATAAGAATGTGAAAAGGAGGGTGGATGTAACGTGTGTGCAAACGTCAGAGAAACATCCCACGATAACGAAAAATGAGAAGAAAAATTATGTTGGTCTTCCCTGCACAAAGCAGATAATATAAAATGTTGCGAGTGGAAAGTTCCTCGTGCGAGCCTCCGTAAAAGAAATGCCTTCAACGTCGAAGCGGAGGAGGAGAGTGGTAAAAAGGGCCGCCCTCCTATCCTACCAAGAGAGAGAAAAATTATCACATTTGTTTATCCTAATATAGTTATTTTACTGCTGCGTGCCTACGGTGTGTATGTGAAAATACGGTGGCTGAGTCATTTCAGCACCATTGTCTTAAGTTACAGATACTATTGTAGTTGGTACCGTTCATTTTTGTGTACCTAAAAATGTCCTAGACTAACTTTTAATTATAAGTTCAAAAACACATATTTTTAAGCCGCAAGTGGCGAAGCACCAACTGTCGTTAACAAATAAGTCTTTCTGGCGAGGATGCCCGGTACCATTGCCAATACTCCACGGAGCATCTCTCCTCAGTCCGACAGCGTGCAGCATGTTGGCTGGTGGTAGTTTCAGAATTGCAAAGCAATCCCTCTACATACCGCATCGGCCTGTTGCAAACACATTACTCGATCCAATTATTATCAACAGTGCTAGAGTAGTAAAACACAGTGGAATACGTGCACCCTTTTGTAGTGATCACAATCCTGTATATCTGGTTGTAACATCTTCCATACCTAAGCGTAAATCCTACAAACGCCGTATATGGGACTATGCAAACTCTGATTGGGACTTATTCAGGGATCAGCTATCCAACGCACCCTGAAATAACATTTCCGATGTTAATGGTGTTGACATCTGGTGCAAGACAATCACCACAAATATTATTGATGCTGCTAATGCTAGTATTCCCAATAAAACTATTACTATAAATCCCAATGATAAAGCATGGATGTCCAATAAAATAAAACATGAGATGCGAATTAGAGAAAAGCTATTTAGGAAATCAAGGAAAACTAAACAAGAGCAAGATGTGGCCAACTTTAAGAAACAGAGAAACCTGATCAACCCACTAGTTCGATGTCTCAGATGTACTGTCTAATCTGAATACTTCTAAAGCCGTTGGCCGAGACAGATTAAGCCCGAAACTGTTATATGAGAGTAAGGCGGTCTTGGTCCCAATACTAGCGCAGTTCTTTAGTCATTCCATTATTAGCGCACATGTTCTGACCCCATGGAAAATTTCTAATGTGACTCCTATTTTTTTTTAATGTGAAAAGAACCTATGTTCAAATTACCGACCAATATCTCTCTTGAGCTGCCTAAGCAAAGTTATGGAGAGAACTGTTTTTAAACATATTTACAACTACATTAGACACGATATAACTCCATACCAATCGGGATTTCTTCCGTAAAATTCTACAGTAAACCAACTGTTAGACATCTACACTGATATCGCTCAGGCTCTCGATGATCAAAAGGGAAATACTGTTCTTGTTCTTCGATATTTCTAAAGCATTCGATCGAGTGTGGCATCGTGGTCTTCTACAAAAATTGAGAAATTTCGGTATCTGTGGAAATTTACTGGCATGGTTTGAACGCTATCTCGAAAACCGTTATCAGCGAGTAGTTATAGACGGCAATGAATCTACCTTACTTCGCTTGCACGCTGGAGTGCCACAAGGTTCAGTTCTTGGTCCCTTGCTATTTTTAGTCTTTATTAATGACATGTCCAGCGATATTTTAAACAATATTAGTCTGTTTGCTGATGATACCTGCCTATATGTAATGTCTGAAAACTTAGAAGCACACGCTGCAACTATAGACCATGATATTCTGATCATGACATACAAATTGTTTGCTTTTACTATTTAATAAATATTCTGTTGAATATTTTGGAGCTATAATTTAACTGGGTGCTGTTGCTGCCATAGGCAGCAACAGCACCCAGATAAATTAGTTACAAAATATTCAATAGCTTCCCTGTATAGTTTTCAGGAAATTGATCGCTAGGGCATTTGGGGATCGATCATTCCCAACACGGCGAGGAGTGGGTGGAGCTTAGCTAGTGATGGGCGGGGCATAGCTAAAAATGGAAATGTATATTGAAAATGTCTGGCCGGCTTTTCTTTTGCTCTAAACAATTTGAGTTATTCACCTGCATTTTGTGGGATAGTAACACTCCGAGAGGCGCCTATCTATGTGTTGAAAACTTTCCAAGTGTGGACGCAATGTCCATAAACATTTAACATTCGAATGCCCAAGGTCACGAATTGAGGGACCATATTCAGGAAAGTATTTTGAAATTAATTTGACTTGAAGATTAATCTGTCATAGGCAGCAACAGCTCCCAGTAAAATTAGATTCCAAATATTAAACACTAAAGGGGTAAAATAGATGCGCCTTTTCATCGATCCTCCAAATCACGTGGTTTTCGAGTGGGTGTGGTATATTTGCCCAGATATGGATTTCCCGAAAAGCCTGTGTTCTGGTGGGCATCCTTGTACAAACACGATGATACATTCATACAATATAGGTGTGGGTGCTTTCAGACACTGCTACTAGTGCAGGAAGCATTACCATAAATATCATGAAAATAGCCATTAATACTAGTACAACAGAAAGATGTTATTGGTGAGCGAGCGACTTTCTTCATTATTGGCATCAATTATTCTATCAGTGAAAACAATTGTTACACATTTGTGCACGTGAGACATCTCACATCAGTGCTGCTCGATGACTTGATTCTGACAGGTACCAGAGTGTTACATAGAGGACTTACAAAGTTTACAGCAGCACATATTCCGTGTTGGTGCACAGTAACTTTCTTAAAGTATTTATTTTACTAGCTAATCATTAGATGAATAAATTGTCGGCTGAATGCAAGAAAACAGTAAGTGTAAATTAATCGATATTTAGAACTAATGGCAATTTAATGATTATTCACTGGACTACAGATTATGTACCCATTATGTTAGACAATTGTCAGGCCAGAATTCTCGTCTGAAGCATTCTACATGCAAGTAACGTATATTACTGGCCTCACTGCATGCTTCTTACTGCCACTTTATCGAAATGGCATGCTTTTATTCATACACTTCACAGATGACTGCTTTGTAAGTGTGCTCTACTGGTAAAACATGTTCACGCTAAATAGTACAAATTTCTCGACATTAACATAGTTAGATATAGATTTGGATGCGTTGATGTCTATTTATCACAAATTTCTGGCAACGGAACAGAAATTCAAAAGGCAAATACATTTTTATTGGTCTTTTGATGGGAAACTGTCAGTTAAGTTGGTTTGGCATAAGTTTTGTCGAACAGTTAGTAACAATTTAATATGTATATGTCTGCAGATTTATGGGTTATATATGATACAATATGTCAATATTTAGTCGAAAATCTATATTGTTCATCTGCATCCCATCACAAATCAGCTGCACCACCCTATAAAGAGTAGAAATCACAAAGGCAAATTAAGATAGGCTGAGGCCTCATAGACTAGCAGTTATATCAATGATACCAAATAATACGTACTTTTCTTTCAACTAATTTAGTGAGCCTGCCACATAGCGTACATCAAATAGAAAGTAGTGAAGTATCACCGAACCTACACTTTATGTTTAGAAATGGACAACACTTGCATTTTTCATCGTAAATTTAGATAACATATTTTTTGTCTTAATTTCTTAAATTTATTCAGCAAAATGTTAATTTAGTAACGATGGCTTGTAGTGATAAAGATTCTGAGAATATTATTCTATGTGGCCTCACGTGTAATGACCAGAACGTGATATTACCCGATCATGCTGAAAGTGGTAATCCTGATATAATCTGATCTGTATTTCGACAGCAGTGGGTAATATGGTTACGACATCCTTGTTGTGACAGGTATCCATTTTATCTGAATGGCATCCCCCCTCCTATAAGGGCATCCCGCTGTCGCAAGAACGTATTGCCTTCATCTGGATCGACCCACCCACCCACACGCGAGTGTGGTGAAGCGAATTCTGAATATTTATGAGAGTGATCACGATTCAGATGGCAGCGTGGTGGAGATTCATAAATGGGTATGTGAGAGCATACTGTCTAATCTCCCTAAACATTAAAACGAGCCCCACACATGCCGTGCATATGGCAGAAATAACAATCAACATCCGACAAGCCCTTCGTACACACCAACGGAAGCCTACTTTTCACTAAGCTGCTGGCCTGAGACCATCTGGCCTGAGACAACACATAAGCGACCCATCACATGCTATAGTGATGACACGCTCAAAATTTGGAGGACGTTGCTTGAATGGATTGGTCACCATTATACGTTTATCCTGGGACAACATTAGAGGTTTTAAAGACGGGCGGGGTAAGCCCTACAACTTGCAGGAGCCTCTTCAGCTTAGCAGAGAGAAGACCAGTCGATCAAATCAGTGTATGTCAGTAGTATGTATGATTACTGTAATCTGTCGCTGCAGTAGTAGAAATATCCCACAGATGCAATCAGCCTATCATAACTTCCGGTTATACGCAGGTTTCACATGTATTTGAGTACTTTGGCCTTATAAAGTGTACTATTTTACCACAAATAAATCTGCATATCATCTTTCTCCCTCTTAAAATTAGGGGTTGGTTAATCTTTACACTCTGTCGATCATGTGCTGAAGAGAACCACGTGACAGAATGCACAGATTCCGATAAAACATACGCTAACAGATACGAGGTGTTCTCCAGAGATTACACACGCTAACAGATACGAGGTGTTCTCCAGAGATTGCACACGCTAACAGATACGAGATGTTCTCCAGAGATTACACACGCTAACAGATACGAGGTGTTCTCCAGAGATTACATACGCTAACAGATACGAGGTGTTCTCCAGAGATTACACACGCTAACAGATACGAGGTGTTCTCCAGAGATTACACACGCTAACAGATACGAGGTGTTCTCCAGAGATTACACACGCTAACAGATACGAGGTGTTCTCCAGAGATTACACACGCTAACAGACACGAGGTGTTCTCCAGAGATTACACACGCTAACAGATACGAGGTGTTCTCCAGAGATTACACACGCTAACAGATACGAGGTGTTCTCCAGAGATTACACACGCTAACAGATATGAGGTGTTCTCCAGAGATTACACACGCTAACAGATACGAGGTGTTCTCCAGAGATTACACACGCTAACAGATACGAGGTGTTCTCCAGAGGTTACACACGCTAACAGATACGAGGTGTTCTCCAGGGATTACACACGCTAACAGATACGAGGTGTTCTCCGGAGATTACACACGCTAACAGATACGAGGTGTTCTCCAGAGATTACACACGCTAACAGATACGAGGTGTTCTCCAGAGATTGCACACGCTAACAGATACGAGGTGTTCTCCAGAGATTACACACGCTAACGGATACGAGGAGTTCTCCAGAGATTACACACGCTAACAGATACGAGGTGTTCTCCAGAGATTAAGAAAGCTGTTGCGCCAGGATGCAAAATGTCCGCTTTCGTTAATATTTAGCACTTTTCAAAACAACCAGATGCCCTAATGGACCTTTCCATTTTTAGCTATGCTCCGCCCATCGCTAGCTAAGCACCACCCACACCTCGCCGTGTTGGGATTGATCGATCCCCAAATGCCCTAGCTATCAATTTCCTGAAAACTATACAGGGAAGCTGTTGAATATTTTGAAACTAATGGGCAGCAACAGCGCCCATGCAGTCAAATTAGTTTCAAAATATTCAACAGAATATTTATTAAATAGTAAAAGCAAACAATTTGTACAACAACGCGTAGACTGTCTTCAAATATGCGTTTGTGACGTACTTATCGACGTCATTGATGACGTCATTCATTGTGATATCATTGTACGCATCACGCAGTTCATTATGACGTCATATGATGGGTGGCTACTCTGGAAAGATGAATTACAGGGTAGATAGACAAGGGTTTAAAAAAATTAAAACAAGCGGCTTTGGGCTACGCGGACTATCGCACTTGATGAAAATAAAATTATATACTTCATTTTACGCACTTTCAAAAACGTTTGAGGATTTTTGATGAAGAAAGATAAAGGAAAGGCATAAAGAGAGGGAGGTGTTATTAGTAGGGAATATATGCTCTTTATGTGATTTAAAAAAATACTAATTTCTGTTGGCATCTCTATGACCAGGAGAGATTATGCCACTCATATATGTGTATCAGTATAAAAGTCAAGTTGTCCGCATTGCTTAAATATACGTAATTTACTTCTAATTGATAGTATTGAAAGCCCACACGGGCTTCTAAAAATGTAGGGTTTTTTCAGGGAGTCTGCAATTATGTTATAGCCTAAATCAATCCATGGCACTCTATCAGATATGTACATGTGGAATGACGTCTTGTGATAAGTCCAAGAACTCAATAATTAGCAGTTTGTTTTAACTGACCGAGTATATCCAGGATCGCTTTGTACACACTTTGGAATTGGAAGAACTCGGCTAATGGTAGTCTTTGCAATGTTGTTTCTGCAAGCAAAGTCACGCCTGTCAAAGAGCGCTCATAATCTGAACCACCTATCACTGGTTGCATGATATCTGTCGCAAAGACATGCGACTGAATACAAATATTTTGCGTCCCACTTCCATGCACACATTTGCCAATTACGTCAAACACGATTTGATCAAATTAAAATTACTCATGCAAAAGACTAGGTCTGAGAGCTCCTTCGATAGCCAGATCCATGATAGCCAGGATTTATCTTACGGTATGAATACATTGGTAACTATTAGTATGACTGGAAAAATCAAGGTTTTCAGCAGAACACTCTATATTTTCTAAAACTTTCAGAAAATTATGCAATTGATAATAATCTGGGTGAATTTTTAGTCATATGTTTTATAAATAATGTAATGTGTCACAGTGTTAAAATAGCATACTTCCGATTATTGCTGAATATAAAGCCATGGTAGAAAAGGTTGTCTATCTGATTCATAAAGCCGGGTTTCCATTACACGCGGTTTCCGCACGCCGCGTGCCGCACGCGGACGAGTTTTTTCCCGAAACAATGTTATTTATACCAAACGTTTCCATACTAAGGCGGCCGACGCGCGGCTCTCCGCACCGCGACTGAAAAATCGGTCACAGACGGATTTTCTGAAGTGTTTCAACGCGCCGCCTCTTTGTCACCACGACCTGATCAGTGTGCAAATTCATTTTTATACACGTGCTGTTGTGTAGGCTACACACAGAATGGCAGCAAATATGGAAACACTACTAGCGTCGCGTCTACCGCCTGGCGGCTCTACCGCGCGGCAAAACCGCGTGTAATGGAAACCCGGCTTAATGCGTACCCTGGATTTTTAAAATTCTAATACAATACCCCAATAGAAAATAATGTCAAACCGCGGCGATACGTGATTGCGTGCATAGCTCCTCCAACCGTCCGCGTATTAAAGGTGGCTAATCCCACCCTGATAACCCGCGCATTAGGGCGGCTTACGCCGAAAAATATAGTATATGCACTGGTGTTATGAATACTGTGTACACGTCTGCAAATGTGATGTCATGAGAAGAATAAAAATACCAACTTCATTTCGTAGTGTTCATTAAGACACCGTATTTAGTTGCATCATTCGCTACGCGTTAGACTAATGTTCATAAAAATTCTTGCTATCGCAAATAACAACACCTACACGTTATAGTGGTAAATTAGATGTTTGTCCAAGCAGAATAATGGTTCAAATCGCTATATCGGATCGTTTGTTCATCTTTCGCGCTAGATTTTAAAATAGGACAATACAATCTGTGAAATATGATAAATAGTCAATATGTTCCGCGGAACTGTCATGAAATGACAAGAATAGTCCAGGCTGCTGAAGGCTAATTGACGCTATCTATGTATTTGTCTTCAAAAGGATACATTATCGCAACAACATCGTTTCCACGGCTATGCCTGCTTGTCATATTTTATGGTCTGATTGTATTGTGACGTTGATATTCCAACAAAGTCATTAATGGGAGGTTTCTCTGTAAAAATTTACAAAAGGAGAGGCAAAATGAAAATGTATATTTACTCCCGCTGGTCAATTCAATAGGCTTTATGATTTGTCTTGCAGGCAGGGCTGTCGGCTTATCACACGCGAGCTGGCTCTATTTCGACGTGGTGGTATACTTAATCATTTCGCGAATCTCTACGATTCTGCGCAGAAGGTGATGACTTTAATTACTTCCGACACGAATAGAGATGAATAACTATTACGCAAGCGCCGAGGTCAGTTAATCCATATTCTCGTCTCGTGGAAACGAAGAGGAAAATGCATGTGTGGGAAATGAAGAAACAAGTGCAACGCGCTACAGTTTGCGGCATAGGCTGCGCTACAGTTGCGACATAGACGCTTTGACAGAAATGCGCACAAATTGTCAGACCGAAAAACCGTCCGACGCACGGACGGGAAGAACTACCTATACTAGTCGCGAGAAGCCAGAGGGCGAGAACGACCTATCCTAGTCGCGACTAGAGAGAGGCAGATGGTGATAGGTAGTGGGAGAGGAGGGAGTGGGAGGGAGAGAGGGGGGAAGGATGAGGAGAGGGGAGGAGAGATAAGGAAATGGAGAGCGAGAGGGCGATGTTGGGAGGGGGAGACGGATAGAAATGGAGGGAGGGCAGAAGGGAGTTAGACGGGTGGGAAATAGCTATTCATCTCTTTTTGTGGCGGAGAGTGAGAGAGATAGAATGAAAATTCAATACTTACAAATGCAGATAGTCACTTACTGAGCAGGAAACAACTATACAATGGATACATAGGGGATTACGTGTCAATTATCGATTGTCTAAAGTAATAAAATCAGAGTTATCTGTGGAAGCGCTATGATAAATAAGCCGAATATTCCCTTCATTTTTTTTTATCAACGGATTTCTGAAGAAAATCCGCTTGGCCTTGATTCCCACTGGGTTTGGCTGCTAGAGGTGGTGATCCGATTGGTCACGCAAGTAGCTGACGTCATAATCAAGCACATCGCATGTTTTCTGACGTCAAAAGCAAAACGAGAGGAATGTTTCGTGTCAGAACCTCTCCAGAAACGTGTGTCTGTGTAATAAACATTCTGTTAACTAATTTGTCTGGGAGCTGTTTCTAAAAGCCTATCTGTATAGTTGACTTTTATATTATCGGAAGAATTCAGTGTTCCTGTTTCAAATCGATTCCCACACGTGCATACAGTGGGAGGAGCTTAACTAGAATGGCAGAACTAGTAATAGATATAGATATTCCATGTATATATGTTTCGTACACTGCTGAAGAAGTTACAGAATAAACTTGAATTGAATTGGATCCTAATTTTTATGGAACAGAATATGGCTCCTGAGGTATTGGAAAATCTCCAAAAGTGTTTGTCTAAAAACTGGACTCGACTCCCATTGCTATATAACGAAATGGGACTGGAGAGACTGACGCACCGACAGCCAAACGCAAAATTGCCACTCCCACCCTACGCATCTGAAAGAATTGACCTTTCCAATTTATACATCCATCATATCACGTCATAATCAACTGCGTGACTTGTAGGATTACGTCATAATCAATGACGTTATGAATGACGCAGTTAACTTCGCCGCGAACGCTTAATTGGTAACGGACTATGCGTTGCTGTACGAACTGTATGGCTTTACTATTGAATAAACGTGTTGTTGAATATTTTCAAACTAATTTGACCGGGAGCTGTTGCTGCTATATGGCGCTCTTGCTGCCACAGCAACAAGTCACATTATTTTCAAAATATTCAACAGCTTACCTGTATAGTGTTCTGAGAATTTAATAATCAGGCCGTTCAGGGATCGATCTCAACACGGCGATGTGTGTGTGCGTGGGTGGATGGGGTGGGCGTGGGATGGGGTGGGGGTGGGGGCTTAGCTAGAAATGCGTCGGGCATAACTAAAGCTGGATTCATCGATTATCGGTAATAACAAACAAGGCCCAGAAGTCTTCAGAAGGTCTCTCTTCCCGAACACAATACACTTGTGGAACCAATTAGACACAAACAAACAGAACTCAGCAACACTATCTTAGTTTAATAAATGTATAAATTTAAATTTTAAATCTACTGTACCAACATGGTTCTCCTATTGAGAACGACGCCTAAACATTCGACAAACAAAGTTAAGAATTAAATGTATCCAACTAAATATGTATTTGTTTCGTTATTATCTACTTGAAAATCAAAATCGTACACACTGTAACCACATAGAAGACAACTGATATCCACCCGCATCATTAATCGCATGCTCAAAATCACAGACCACTTACTCCTACATGGAGATCCAAATCTGAACAATATACAAAACACATTCATCTTCAGAAAGGGTCAGGATAACATTCGGAATACAAAGCAGTTTGACTCAAATTAAATATAGGTGGAGGGTGGGGTGAACACGGGAACACACGCGTATACAAAAGAAGCAGGGACACACTGAATGTCAAACCTCACTGTAATAGACGCCCATTATTGGGGCTCGCTGGTGCTGGACCTGCGGCACTGGTGATCGTAAGACCCACATTCCACAGAGCTGCCACCATAAAAAATCCAAGAGCAACATATTATAACATTGGAGTCTGAATAAATACTAACAGACTTTTCTGATCAATTTGACGGTCAACGGAGTGTAAGTTGCAGATAGGACTTTATGTATTATAGGCTAATTTGCTAAGGGAAATATTTATTTACGTCATTATTTAAGGTGTGGCATTCTCACCATAGTGCTTGAGAATGGATTTCCTGAAGTTGTGCGTTTTGGAGGCATGGGGTGGGTGTCTCGGTATGACGGGACTGGTGGGTCCTGACTCGTGATGATTTTCTTGCAAGTGGATTAGTAAAATGAAACGAAAATGAATTAGAAGCAAGATTCCCTAATTCCTCTTCACAACTGGAAACGTTGTATTGATTTGTGCGGAGAAAAGTCGTCACATGTTAGAATTTATTTTGTTTCATTGCTTTGGCATGCGTGGTCTGAGCCTCTGGATTTACGGCTTTAACAGTTTTGTCTCTGAACGTTTTGGTGCGAATGTGCCGCTTTGAGCAATTCTTTACTGATTGCACTAGCCACCATTATTTCTGTATACCATTTATGTAGTGAGAGAGACCTAAGTTGATTACAACTTGTGACTCAATCCCAATTATTATTTTTGAAACAATAAAAATATGATTAATTCAATTTGTTAATTTAGTGATATGTGGCATCGTATCTATTTAGCATTCTACTTCCCTTCTAATGCTGTTTAGATAATCAGATATATTTGATTGTTAGCAACAATTTGGGTGGCAAATCATGTTGGCTGCCATATCAGATTTCGGATAAGCTTGCATTCACATTTCCAGAGTATCCATCTATCAATCTGACGGCATATGACGTCATAATCATCTAAGTGACGCGTAGGATGACGTCATAATCATTACGTCATAAATGATTCTATTTTAACTCTTAATTGTCTGACACGCTGTACGAATTGTATGTCTCTACTATTTAATAAACATGCTGTTGAATATTTTGAAACTAGTTTGACTGCACGTTGTTGCGACAGCATCAACGCTCAGTCAAATTAGTTCCAAAATATTCAATAGCTTACCTGTATATTTTTCTAGAAATTGATAGTCACAGAGTTCACAGATCGATCGATCCCAACACGAGCGAGGTGTGGGTCGAGCTTAGAGAGGGATGGGCGGGGCATAGCTAAAATTGGAAAGGTCCATTTCAGTAGGTTTCTTCCTCACGTGTCTCGCAATGCGCCTTGAATTTCAAATTCAAATAGCATTGGCGTTATCTGGCTATCACACACAATCGCGTAATACCGCCGCAGCCAGTACTGATATCGTATTGGTGTCCATGCTATATGGATGGATCCGTACTGTCGCTCAGGTATATGACGTCATAATCAAATACGTCACATGGGGCTGGCATCACAATCAAAATGTGCAATGAATGACGTATCGAGCTCCGCCATGAACATGCAATATGCCATCAACTGTACGAATCGTATAACTGTATTATTTAATGAACTTTCTGTTGAATATTTTGAAACTAATTTGATTGGTCGCAGTTGCTGCCATAGTTTAAGAATATTAAACACCCCTGTATAGTTACCTGATTATTGGGAGTCTGGGAATTCATTATTTAAAGTATATAGATTGATTCCAACACGAAGAGAAAAGAGGGCGAAGCGAGAAACGACCAGTGTGTAGCTAGAAATTAGCCGTGTGTAGCTAGAAATTAGCCGTGTGTAGCTAGAAATGAACCGTGTGTAGCGAGAAAAGAACTGCGTTAGGGAAAAATGGCCCGTGTGTAGCTAGAAATTAACCGCGTATAGCTAGAAATGAGAGGTGTGTAGCTAGAAATGAGCCGTGTGCAGCTAGAAATGATAGGTGTGTAGCTAGAAATGAACCGTATATAGCTAGAAATGAGAGGTGTGTAGCTAGAAATGAACCATGATAGCTAGAAATGAGAGGCATGTAGCTAGAATGAGCCGTGCGCAGCAAGAAATGAGTAGACCTAGTGTGTAGCTAGAAATGAGTCACGCGTAGAAATAAGTGGACCGTAGATAGGAATAAGTGGACCGTAGATAGAAATGAGCGGTGCGTAGATAGAAATTAGCGGTGTGTAGCTAGACATTAATGGTGTGTAGCTAGAAATGAATGGTGTGTAGCTTGGAATGAGCGGCTTGTGGTTAAAAATTAGCCATGTGTGGCTAGAAATTAGCCATGTGTAGCTAGAAATCAGCGGTGTGTATCTAGAAATGAGCCGTGTGTATCTAGAAATGAGCCGTGTGTAGGTAGTGAGATCAGATGGAGCCGGTTCTCGCTCCGCATCGGCCACTTTCACCCAAGCTCCGCCTCTTTTTTCCAGGTATTGGAATCAATTTATATGATTGATTGATTTATTCCACAATAAGCCATAGGCCCTTGAGTATACATTTAAACATTATACAGTGCCGCTCTGTATTCAATTACGCATTTGGCACAATTTCAGCTCCTCAAACCACACTCATGCGCTACCCAGATTATGAAATCATTCGAACAAATTCATACGAAAGTATTACAGACATTCATAGATCAAAGTATTGAGAGGCTTTCACACAGAAATTTTTTAACATAATCGCGCAGTGGCAAGATTTTATATTCTATTCAAGTTTGACAGCGCTTCCTCTATCATGAGCTGTTATATACGTATTGCATGGTAACGAAGAAAACCAACATACACTGCATATTGTATTCACATCATACATCTCACCATAGTGTTATGTAATGCTTACAATTCCTGGAAAAACAGATATTGGACACGTATTCGTTAGAATATGAAAGTTGCTTTATTCATCCCTCTGTATAATCCATAATTATGTTGCCCTGATCAAATAGGCAGCGCTGATTGTACTATGTTATGCAATCGTAGTACTCAAGTCTTGCACAAACACGGTTGCCCGCGTGGAAATTTAGCGGATTGGAACGCGTAGAAAAGCTGAGGCGTGAAGCATGTGATTAGTTGTTTCCCGTATCTTAGAGGCTGGAGTTAGAACGCACGACCCGTGTAACAATATGCCATTTTCAGCTTTACGATGGTTTATTGAGGAAAAGAGGTGTCAATGGTCTGAAAAAAGTTTCTGCAATGCCGTAATAGAATGTAATAAGACACTATATCGCTTTGGCATTGTTTGCTACAAATGCGCTGAATTGTGCTCTGGGACAGACGATTGTGTTGCAATATACTGCAACCGTTTCCTAGGAAAAACATTAAACTCTGCAAATCAACTTTACAAGCAAACTCGTATTGCCATTGCGTGTTCTTAAAGCAGACAGATTTGCTTCGCGATGTTTAGGGATCACTGCCATATTATTCGATTCACGATTGGTAAATAATCAATGACTAAGCGCTTTTACAGAAAATGGAAACCCGCTGGGATTGAGAAACACGTTCTAACATTTATAGACATGCCCGCCCATCTCTAGATAAGCTCCGCCCTACTCTAGATAAGTTCCGCCCATCTCTAGATAAGCCCCGCGCATCTCTAGATAAGCCCCGCTCATCTCTAAATAAGCTCGCCCATCTCTAGGTAAGCTCCGCACATCTCTAGATAAGCTCCGCCATTTTTGTAACCCCATTTGATTCGATTTTAACACTTCGACTCATGAATTCCCAGGATCTCAATTTCAAAGTAATATTGCGGGTACACTGATGGATATTTTGAAAGTTATTTGCATGTGAGCTGTTTCTGCCAATACACATTTCCCACATTGACGTCACTAAGGTGGGATTCCCTAAATAAACGCCCACATCACCTCTGTTGGCTGGTAACGGCAACAACGCACAGCCGGCTCGGATTGAGTTACGGTTACGATAAAATTTACAGCAATCTAAACCGGTCCCATGATAAACTAAAATCGCAATATATTGATGTCATACAATACTGGAAAGCACATCCGATTACCTAAACATTAATGTCTTATTTTGATATTTCTGTAAAATCTTCACAGTTATTTGTGCATATATAAAATATACCATTATACCTAGATTCATCAAATCAAGTGGACAATAGGAGGTATTTTAAAATTACAATTACAATCTCACAAACATTTTAAAACTAAAACATAAGCCGAAATGTGTAGAAAATTGGCTTTCCAATGATGTATGACTTCCATAATATTATAATTTTAGTTCGTCATATTAACGGTGTTAAGAGCATTGTATCTTAGTCTAATGGTAAAGTAATCCTTACCGAGCATCGACTGGCATAGATACCAGCCAGAAGTGCGCAAGGTATTGTGGGAAGGTACGCAAATGTAGAGAAGGTCAAACAGCCCTCACCACCACCCCAGCCCACCCCTGCCCGTTAAATTAGTTTCAAATTATTCAATAGAATGTTCATTAAATTTAAATTCACCAAAGACCTACAATGCAGACACTTAGTGAGAGACACGTGCTACTCAAGCCGGATCGACGTCATTTGATTGTGACGTAGCTAATATGTGACGTATTTTGATATTGACATCAAGAAAATTGAGTAGCCGATTAGGTCACTCATTCCATCTACAACTAATGAAATTTCAGATGAAGGTCATAAAACTAAATGAACTAAATTGAATTTCTGTATTTAATCGCTTAATGTCCGAATTGTCATTTGTTTTCTTTTCCAGTCATCTTCCTCTGCATTAAGCGACAAGATACCGCACACATATCGGAAGAAAACTATAATGACCACTGCAATGCACTAATAATAATAATAATAATAATAATAATCATAATAATAATAATGGTGGTTGTCGTGGTGGTGGTGGTGGTGGTGGTGGTGGTGGTGGTGGTGGTGGTGGTGGTCGTCGTCGTCGTCGTCGTCAACGTCGTGATGATGATGATGATGATGATGATGATGATGATGATGATGATATTTAGAACAAGTTATATTGTGATATAATAACTAACTGCACTGGTAAATTATTATCATTTATAAACCCTGTATATACGTTATACCTGCATGCCACGAAGTCACCTAAGGTTAATAAAATTATGACTATGACTAACTGGTAATCCATTTAGATGCAACTCGAGTCGGGTATAAGTCAGTCTGTCGGCCGATGTGCGATTGCGCAAGATATTTGTATCGCTATATGAACAATACATTCGAACTAGTGAAACCAAACCAGACTATTCTCCAAGAACCTATCTCGAGTATATGCGCAATTAGTGGGCGGCATTCCGACATACCAACAAATAGAACCTTTATAGACTAGTGGTGCCCTTTACTCATGACTGGATATAGTCCGTCTTTAACGCTTAGTAGTCCGACACGGTGTACAAATTGTATGTCTTTACTATTTAATAAACATTCTGTTGAATCTTTTTGAAACTAATTTAATTGGGCGCTGTTGCTGCCTATCCCCAGTCAGGGGAGTTTCAAAAATATTCAACAGCTACCTGTATCGTTTTCTGGAAATTAATAGTAAGTTAGTTCAGAGACCGATCGATTCCAGCACGACCGATGTATGGGTGCAGCTTAGATAAAGATTGGCGGGGCATTGCTAAAACTGGAAAGGTCCATTGATATAAGAACTAAGACGAAAGCAGCACAGCACGAATTAACAGTTCGAAGACATGACGAGGGCTAGAACACCACAAAACATGCTAGGAAAATAAATGAACTTCTACATTTATTTTACCATAGCTACTTGAAGCATTTGAGGGGCTGCATAAAGCTGCCACAACTGTAACATAGGTAGAATAGGCACACTAATTGACTTGAAAGTGCCAATAGCTGACAGAAAATGGAAGGACAGAATGCATTCCAATTCATGTTTCGGAAACTACCGAGTGGAAAAACTACACGAGTTTTGTTGTCACACAATGGTGAGACAGTATCAGTGGAACTGTAACTCCATTTTCTGATGCTATTTTGAGAATTATAAGCAATAACCGTATTTGAGTACGTTATGAAAGAATGATCTGTCAACTCCACCGCCTGCTCTATTCAACAAGACGGGTTTGCTTTAAACCCCGAACAAGGCAAAGCTCGCGATTTAGCACAAATGATGGGACAGACTGAAGCGGTCTCCAGAAATACTGAATTTAGCATTTTGTACAACTATCTTGCAGCCTTTGTCGAGCATATCACATATGGCAAGAAAAACTTCATTAGCGCTACAACGTGCTACGCTGTATACATCGGACTGTCAACTAAGGATTCAAAGGGAATGTTGGGCAATAGATCCTTCGTACTACTAGCTTGCCAATGAAACCAAAGAAAGCGATATTTGTGTAAACTCGGAATAATTAACAAAAGTGTGTCAACATCCTTGGTGGAAAGCTGCGGGAAATTGGAATACACAGGTTAAATAAATATGGAGACGCTGACTTACTGATAGCAACGACTGGTGTTGACCATGCCATCTGTAAGCTAGGGGATCCATTTCTAGCCACGGTCCACACACGTTACACTAGTGACGGCCGTTTCGGGTTTCATGACGGAGCTATACGTTTAGACAGGTCAGAAGTGGAGACACCGGCATAGTAACACCATGATCGTTGGATTACCAGACTCTGAAATTCAAGGTAACTATACAGGTAAGCTATTGAATATTCTGAAATCAAATTGACAGGAACCTGTTACTGCCATAGGCAACAGCATCTTCCCGTCAAATTAGTTTAAACGTTTCAACAGAATATATATTAAACCGCAAATACGGTAAGACTTAGAAGTCGGTCTATCTGGTTCAAATGCACCAAGTTGCTTTATCAGCAGCCGAAGTGAGGACCAGCAAGTCTTTAGTTATGGCAGAGAAATCGACAGCTAGCAAGCTTGGAATAATCCTTTCCTTAGGGAAAGGCCAGTGCAGAAAACGTGGTGTATCTTTATCAAGGCATGGTGAAATGATACATTAACTTCATTTCACAAGGATTAGCATACGGGTGTAAGCGCACAACCGTCCGCATACACCAGAATTTGCCAAGTGTGGCACTTATCCAGAGTACTATCAGGTTGACGGTTGGATATGATATGGGTCGAACATAAAGCGGAAAACATGTGCTGCCATTTACGAATGGGTAAATTTGAAGAGAAAACAATGGATTACCCGCACCCTACGTATATCTCGCATGTTTTATCGATTTCTGTGACGGTCATAAGATGCGATTGTAGATGTGATTGTGGTCTGCAGAAATCGTGAACACGAATGTTCTAGTATGTATGGGGATTGTAGGGGTAGTTGTTACCAGATTGTACCAGTCGATGTCACAGAACTATATGATCTTGACCTAGGCCTGTTTGGCAGTGATTTTAACTGCTTTATCTAATACATATAACGAAGGCTGAATTTCCTGATGTTATTACAATAGACGGCATTTGAGGAGATAATTGAAATCACTATCATCATTTTAGACATTCACTTTCCCATAGACAATACCATTGAACAGAGCAATATCCTGCCTGCCACTTTCTGCAATTGCACCGTCAAGGATTAACTTCACCTATATGGTAAATGAACAATTTACTTTGAAACCGGTCAAAAACGGCCTCTGTAGTGATCTTTAGGAATGTAAATTTGCAGGAAGGATAGACGACTATATAAAGGATTTACCACTAGAATAAATGGTTCGCTTATCGGCCAGTCATTCGTGTCGAAGGTTAAAACAATGCTCTTCGATAGGCATACAACGGCACATTGACGAAGCGAGCACTTTCTATGTTCTTGACCATTAACGAATTCTTTGTCAGGCCGGTCCCCCAAAAAATATCCGCGGTCATCGCGGGGAAGGTCCATTTGCGGGGACTTTCTATAAATAATTTGTCCAGTGGCGGATTACGCAATATGGGTAGCAATTTGAGCGCTTCGGTGTGTGCTATTGACACAAATGTGGTTAATAGGAAACTGTCATAGGCAGCAACCGTCACAGTCAAATTAGTTTCAAAATATGTAGCAGCTTAGCTGCATAGTTAACTTGAAATTCAGATTATGAGAATTCAGGTTTCAAAGTTTCAAATCGATCCAACACACGTAAGAAGTTGGCGGAGCTTGTTTAGAAATCTGCGGGGCTCTTCCATTATGACATCATTTGCATTATGACGTCAAATATACGTCCTCATCTATATTTGCCTATCAATGTTATTCTTTGGTATCATATGTCTATCTTATATGCGTGTTAATTCTATTGTCATGCTCGTACTTCATGAGGTAGAAGTGTGTTTTTTTGCATTGTTTCGTCGCACTTGTGTGTTTATGACCTCATTATTTGTTTATGACCAACAACATTGCTTTTCAATGGATGGATCCGATCTGTCACTCCAGTATTTGATGTCATAACCAATTACGTCACATGTAGGCTGAAAGGATAGTCAAAAGTTGTAATGAGTCATGTATCTTGCTCCGTCATGAACAATTAAAATGCCGCCATGTGTAGGAAGTGTATATCTTTGATGGATTTAATATTTATTAAACATTATGTTGAATATTTTTGAAACTAATTTAACAGGACGCCGTCATGGACATCAACACCACCCAGCCAAATCATCTTCAAAATAGTCGAACGGTTATCCGTATGGTTGAAAATGATGTTCTGAGAAGCTCAGGGTTCAAGGTATATGAATCGATCCCAACACGCGCAATCCGTGGGCGGAGCTTAGTTAGAAATGCGCGTTACATAACTAGGAATGGATCCGTCTATTAACAATCAAGATGAACTCCGAAGTGCACCATTACCTAACTAGCCCATTATACACTTATCTAATACAATAGAGGACATGTAGCCAGCGGGTCGTCACATGCTCGTTCCTACTCTGGGGTGGTGCAAGAGGGTGGTTGGTGTCGTCCATGTCAATTCGAGCGTGAATTATCAGGGTGGTCGGTGCGTCCCCATCTCTTGTGAGATGCAGGGGTCCTTCAACAATCAGTTGCCGATCGGCGCGCTCAGCCATACAGATAAGTACGTGTGGGTGAGGTGTGTTTGAATAGGTTGAACTCCACCGTCGAATCTGAATCATTGGATCTGGCCATGGCGGGCTCGAGAGATGCGAAATTCCTATTTTCACGGGTACACGCTGTTATCCTACATTGTCTGTAACAAGGGACAAATTAATGTGTATGGGTAGCATTTGCCTGAATGTATCCACGCAGGTTGTCTTGGCTTTCCACTTCACACCTGTTTTCTACCACTATTTACACGTGTGGACCTAAGTTAGTTGGAGAGGGCCGTCCATTTCTAGCCATGCCTCACCCATTTATAGCCATGCCTCGCCCCTTTCTAGCTATGCCTCGCCCATTTCTAGCCATGCCTCGCCGATTTCTAGCTATGTCGCGTCCATTTCTAGCCATGCCTCGCCCATTTCCAGCCATGCCTCGCCCATTTCTAGCTAAGCTCCTCCAACGCTGTGTGCGTGTTGGGATCGGTTTATATACTTTGAACTTTGAGTTAGCAGAATCCTAAATTCAATATTGCCTATTTTGAAACTAGTTTGACAGTCTTGAGAGGAGAAAAGTGCTGTCTATGACAGCACAGAATTTCAGCAAGACATTTTCAGAAACAACGGTTACAAAATATACACAAATCATCTTCATTCTATATATGGATTAGAGTTTGCATAAATGAAAATAATGCTATCTGGTGCATTGACCTATTTCACTGGCCAGATATGACCGGGCTGACCGCTGTCTTAATACTGATAACGCAGGTTACTGGGCCAGTACTGGGCCACTACCGGAACGTATCTGCTTATTATTATTGGCTAATCGCAGGACAAGTTACCTGCGTTATCGAGATACTCAATAACGTTCATGCACGTATGTATAAGCTCTATAGATACACTTGTTTCCACTTGATATGGCACGCGCTAGAGGTCGCGTCACCAAAAATATTTGATATAACCGTGGTTTCTTTTTTTTAAATGGCATTTTACAATTGAGGGATCCATTTCTAGGCATGCCCACCCATTTCTAGCTATGTCCCGCCCATTTCTAGCTAAGATATACCCATACTTGGCGTGTGTTGGAGTCGATTTATATACATTGAAACCTGCATTCCCAGAGGTCCAATTTCAAGGTAACTATACACGTAATCTGTAGACAAATTTTGAAACTAATTTCACCTGGTGCAGTTCCTGATTATGGCAGCATCAGAGCACGGTCAATTTATTCAAGGTGCACTGTTACTGACGAACGTCGTTCATTTCCCGATTTGACTGTGACGTCAGCCTATATGTGACGTAATTGATTATGATGTCATATACAGTGCCATATCGAATTTATTCATTTTTATATATGAGTAAAACAAGTTGCATTTCCTTTCTATGATATGAAATAATTATTGGCGATTAGCATACTATAGGTATTAGGGTCCCCACCACAACCCAACACCCAACCCCAACCGCACTTTACATACCCACCCCACTAAAGTTTCGCGTATACTTCGGGTCTAAATATTCTTATTTGTAACATTGCAAAAAATTGTGAGAAATGGTATATACATGTTAAACAGGTGCATGGTCCACCTTACTATTACGTCGTTATCACAAGTGATATGATTCCAGGGTCTTTCATCATCGAAGGCACTTAACACCACGCTTTAAAATCTAGTACGTGGAGAACGGTGCCCATTTTAGATTATGTTTGCTAAAAGTTGTTGTAAGCATAAGTAGCTTACGGGGAACAGTGTGTACAGAATGGCATCCCACTGAGCGGCAAGTGGAATTAATGAATCCATTTCCTCAGTCAATCATATGACGTCATAATCAACTACGTGACGTATAGGCTGACGTTATAAAGATGACGTCATAAATAACTCCATATAGTCCATCTTTAACGCTTAATAGTCCGACACGTTATACGAATTGTATGTCTTTACCATTTAATAAACATTCTGTTGAACATTTTGAAACTAATTTAACTTGGCACTGTTGCTGCCTGTGAACAGTCAAATTAATTTCAAAATAGTCAACAGGTTTCCCTGCATAGTTTTCTGGAAATTGATAGTCAAGAGGTTCAGAGATCGATCGATCCCAACACGAGCGAGGTATTGGCGGATCTTAACTGGGGATGGGCGGGGCATAGCTAAAACTAGAAAGGCCCATTTTAGCATTCGATGACTAAACGATACAACACGACATGCGACATGGCCCGAGCAAGTGCACCTTGATACAGCAATATACAAGTCTTGTAATGTTCGCACATTTGACGTGTGCTGGCGTCGACTTAAAACTTTGAAACCTGACTTCCCAGATGCTGTATTCCAAGGTAACTATAAAGTTAAGCTGCTGAATGTTTCAAAAACAAATTTGACTTGAGCTTCTTGCTGGCTAAGGATATGCAAGAACGGCTCACAGTCAACGTATTCAGCGGCATGTTTATTATATTGTAAATTTATCAATGACACAATTCGTAAATCTTAGCGCCAAACTTTTTGGTTCTTCTTGTCGGAGCTAGGTCATTGTGACGTCAGCTAATAGGTGACGTATTTGATCACGATGTCAGATACTTGTTTGATAGGTTGATCCCTCCCTCTCTCACCCACCTCCTCCCTTTCTCTCTCCCTCTCTCCCTCCCTCCCTCCCTCCCTCCCCCCTCTCTCTCTCTCTCTCTCTCTCTCTCTCCCTCTCCCTCTCCCTCTCTCTCTCTCTCTCTCTCTCTCTCTCTCTCTCATTACATGGTATTAGTAAAATTAAGGAAGATAATTGTCACGTTTCATAACTAAAATCGTGAGTGAGGGAAACGGGTGTCGATATTACAGAAAGGCTACTGAACGCTGTTGCTGTCGCCTTTAAGCTTAGTACCAGATAATTGTTCAAATAACCAACCCCGCATCAGTATAAAATAAATAATCAATTCATGAATATACTGTAGCCTAGTAATCCCGTCATCCTCGCCATCTATTATAGTCATTGTATCTGCGAGTTTGAGAGGATCGTAAATGCAACTATCATCTTTGCCCTTTAACACTTTGAATCAGAGAGGCCTAATTCGATAGCTCATATACAATTTGACGATATATCAAAAATAGAACACGGCATTTATTTGTTAAAATAAAGAATTATTTTTAATTGTTTTTTTAAAAAACAAAGACTACATGGATAGGTGAAGTTGTGGCGTATTGTTCTGAAAGGGTTGCCTTTCAAGCGCGTGTAATAAAATCTATCAATAGAGGTGTGTCTTCGTGTCGAGAATATATCTGTAACCTAAGCAACCGCCAGCGTACCACGTCGCAAAAACGACAAAACGACTTTCTAGAAAATGTACAAAATACAGAAATTTGCGGATGTACATGATTGCACCTCAGCAACTACTTTGTAGAGTGAGTTGGGGTCAGTATGCTCACAATCAGTGTATGACTGGCTTGACGCATACATATTATGGTCAACCAGATCCACCCGGTGGCGGCATGTACGATATCATCATGGGCATCGTATCCGCAAGTTTTTGTCTCCACGTCATACAATATCTGAGTGCACAAGTTTGAATTTTGAGACAAATCAAATCAGGAGAATTTTCCTCTTAGCAATTCGTCATACACAACACTTTTCGAGCCTATGTATTAATTAATATAGGCTGGCATGAGTAGAGTATGTCTAGCGTCTTTGTAAGAGTCACTACTCCCCCCCACCCCCTACCCAATGGACCTATCCAGTTTTAGTTATGGCCCGCCCGTCTCTAGCTAGACGCCACCCACACCTCGCTCGTATTGGGATCGATCGATTCCTGAGCTCCGTGACTATCAATGTCCAGAAAACTATGCAGGTAAGCTGTTGAATATTTTGAAACTAATTTGACTGTGTGCTGTTGCTGCCTTTGGCGGCAACAGCCCCCATAGGCAGCAACAGCGCCCAGTCAAATTAGTTTCAAAATATTCGACATAATATTTATTAAATATTAAAGACATACAATCGGTACGTGTCGGACTATTAAGAGTTTAAGACGGACGAAATCGAGTCATTCATGCTATAATTGATTATGACATCATTCACTATGTCACATAGTTGGTTATGACGTCATACGTGGATAAATAAATTAGAAAGATCCATTTTATAAATAAACAATTTGCGAGCACCTAACTTGTTGAAAGCAATTGGTGTTCATTGTGGCATGTCTTGTATGATTATAATATACGGTGATTAGTCTCCGTTAATCAATCCGTAATATTAGAGCGATCAGACCTGTCACTCGAGTAGCTGACGTCATAATCAAATTGGTCACGTACAGACTCACGTAAGAAATCAAAACGATATAGCTACGTCACGAAAATCGACCCCGTCACGAAAAATTACCAATCAATCATATTCTCTGATGAGTTTACAATTTTTTTTTTTTTTAACTATGTTGAATATTTTGACGCTAAATAGACGGAAAAGGTGTTGCTACAATAGGCAGAAATAGCTCCGGCCCCTCAAATGAGTTTAAAAATATACAACAGCTTATGAGTACATTTATCTTGAAATTTAAACTCTTGGACTTTATGTGTCAAAGTTTCAAGCAGAGTCCAACACACGTAAAAAGTGAACTGAACTTAGCTAGAAAGAGGCTGGGCATAGCTGGAAATCGATCCACCACCCCCCCCCCCCCCCCTATTACTGTGTCGCTGTCATAGTACAGTACAGCTAGGAAATATCTTATGACGTTTTCAAATCAAAACAAAACGTACTGTTCACTATGTTGAAAGGTAGGAGGATTGGAAGATATTGCTGTCTTAAACAGCAACGTCTTCAAATTCAATTATGTTTTAAAATATTCAACAGAACATTTCTCAGATCACGTTTAAAATCTTACTTCTCTTTTCGAAACCTGTTAACTTATTTATGAGCTGTATTGTAATGGAGGTTTCCAATTTCTCAGTCACTCATAGGACGTCATAAGTGACTATGTGACGTATAGGATGACGTCATAACCATTTATTTCATGAATAGCGTAGCTAAGTTCGTCACGAACGTTTAATTGATGACGAGCTAAGTGTTGTTGTACGAATTGTATGTCTTTACTATTTAATAAATCCGCTGTTAAATATTTTGAAACTAATTTGACTGGACGCTGTTGCTGCCATAGGCAGCAACAGCATCCAGTCAAATTAGTTTCAAACTATTCATAAGTTTACCTGCATACTTTACTGGAAATTGATTGTCAGTGAGCTCATGGGACAGTCGATCCCAACATCGGCGAAGTGTGTGTGGAGCTTATCTAAAGAAGGGTAGGTCATAGCTAAAACTGGGTACCTCCATTGTTATTAAATGATTACCCGGATTTAAACTATACGCAGTATGATGATGACGTTGTTAGTTATCTAAGTCATATTTCAGCGAAGGGTTTGCATAGAAATCGCGTGCATACACCTCGCTAGAAACTCGTAAGCATATGATACATATTATTGTGTAACTTGTAAATAATGCATTCAAAACACTAAATGCATGATTAGTTACTGATTGAGTTATATAAACTACGAAACAGCGGTTTAGATTGACAACAATGATAACGCAGCTTGCTGGGCCGGTACGGGAGCACGGGCGAACCAATATGGTTAGGAATCATCCCAGCTCCGGCCCAGTAACTCGCGTCACCAGGAAAATATGAAAAACTATAATACCGGGAATATATAATATATAAGCAAGCAGTGGCGACAAAATACCGTGCTGATAAATGATGTAAGTGCATGGTCTGCCATAGCGGAAGAGCGTGGTATTGTTGCTTCTATGGTGAGTTAGCTAAGAAATGTCTACGATCAAGAATCGGCCTTATTGTCCATTCCTCTACGCGAGTGCTGATAGTGAAGCTGATACGAGTCTCTGTGGTCTGACGTATATGTGGCGTTCAGAGCCATCTTACTCGGGTCACGTCTACAACACTCGTCCAGGTGAAGCAATTTCTTAAACGCATTACGAAAATCCCGATTGAAGTATGCATAGATAATAGGATTTAAACAGCTGTTAAAATATCCAATCCAGAAGAGAATCGACACTATAATATCCGGCGTCGCACACACCTCCTCGCCGCACATGTTTGCCGTGACATACCACAGGAAGAATGGTAACCAGCATAGAATAAATGCACCCATGATAATACCTAATGTCTTGGCCGCTTTATGCTCACGTTTCATTCGTTTACGTTCGTTGCGTTCTGGAGTGTCAGGTGTTCGGCCATTACTAAGTGAGTTAGTTGCATTGAGGTGTTGCATACATATAGCTTGCACTCGCTTCTCTTGACGCCGCGCTTCACGGAAAATCTTCATATATGTAAATAACATGATCGCAGTAGGAATCCAAAATGAAATACTAGAAGATATTGCTACGTAAGCCCTATTCACTACAAAGTTGCATATGTCAGGGTGTTCTTGCAGAAACTCAAAGTTGTCCTGCGTTGTGTACCATTGCGAGTGAATAGGAATGTAAGATATCAATGACGACATAGTCCACGTCACGCATAGCATAAACACCACTTTACGTTTAGACATCTTTGATTCATATTGTAAAGGGTGCAGAATGGCGATATACCTGTCCATGCTGATTAAACACAGGTGTATGATTGACGCCGTGGAAAACAAAACATCGTTTGCATTGAAGATGTCACACATAGGTCTCCCAAATATCCATTTTCCAGTAACTTGAATTGTGTAATTAAATGGCATGGCTAACATGGCAACCACAAGATCGGCAAACGCTAACGACACTACGAAATAATTCGTTATCACTCTCAGTCTTTCGTACTTTAGAACGGCCGTGATGACAAGAACATTGCCGAACACAGCCGCTAGCATTATCGAGATCATAACAAAACTCTCAAATACCAGTACAGTTGTGCTCTTGGCTTGATTAGAGGATGGTGCAGATGGTTCTATGTCACCTGTACTGAAATATACACTAATATTCGGCTCGGCACCAGATATAGTCTCCAATGAAATATGTGCCATAACTCTATGTTTCCGTAGACTTGAATACCATTGTGCTAAGAGGGCATATTTATCAGCCAATAATCCAACAATTCCATTCGTAGAAGAAACATCTGAGGAACTGATCTCTACACCACATCGCGTTTAATTCTAATCACACGAAGTGAAACGTCAGGATCCTGATGAATACATTAATGACGGGAAACAAATAGATACACCCTCTGAAGGCAGCACCTAGCGAGATAACCCCCCTCAAGAAATCATATGACAATACACTGCCAGTTACGAATTCAGCTATATTACCAGGCTACAATACAACATACAGCGTATAATTAACTTTAAATGCTTCTAAAACAAAATTAAATCTCCTATTGAATATTTTGGGCATAATTGTATTGGAAGACATTCGGAAGGCTGCCTACGGTAGCAATGTCTTCCAATCCAATGGCCGTGTTCAAAATCGTACTAACTAATATATTCCGCTTTTTGTTTTGGAAGCGCGTTAACGTATCCACGAGCGGTATTATACACGCTAACGTATCCACGAGCGGTATTATACACGCTAACGCACACACGGGCAAATTAAACTGCCGATTCCTTTAGTCTACTGCGTAACTCTAGACATATTAATCAATCCAGTTAGTGCAGAGTTGACCAATATAACCGCATAGTGAAACTGGTACCCTGACAAATCGAGGAAACTGATCGTAGAACAAAATTATATCAATATTCTGTTATGATCCTTATGCAGAAACGCGCTTATAACGATGTAGCGCGTAGACGCGACATGCTTTCTACGGAGTAACTGCACTAATAGCGAACCAAAACACACGTGTGTAAGCCATAGACTGAGTATGGAGAGATAGCTAGCGGATTCGCATCAAATGTACAACCACGGCGAGAGGGCGATGCTATTTACGAAAAACACCAGAATAAACTTCCACATGATTGGCGCTTTGTAATACTGGTAAAAATCCAATATAACCTCACCGCCCTGAGTGGTGCGTGCACCAGGGCTGAGAACCCGCACGCCAATCACCGCCCACAGATAAGTGTCTCAGAATGTGGTCACTTTTCTTCGCGCGAAATATGGAAACCTTAGCAATTTACAATTACGTTTTGTTCTAGCGCATCCGACAAAAAGATGTCTACAAGTTACTGATTAAGTGACGTCTACCGGTACGCTGCGCGAACTCAAAACCATCGGACATCTCTTCTGATTGTCATACAGATAGCAAAAGATAATTAGGACTGCGCTACCGCGAATCAGCGAACAGCCTATCCTATGCAATTCAATGTCCTATATACAGTACCGCTCAAAGATAAGTTAAAATGGTTCCGAAACAAAAACAGAAATAGGTTAGTTTGCCACAATTTCCTGTTGACTATTTTGGATCGGAAGACAATGCTGCCTTAGGAAAACAATGTCTTTCCATCCAATGTTCAAAATAGGCAATAGTGCATTTTATTTTGATTTGAAAACATCTACGTTATTTCTGAGCTGTACTATAGCTCCTCGTGGAGGCGTGATCCGCGAAAGATATCCCATAATCTCAGCTAGTGTCCATTTTCCCGACTTCAATACGACCGTCAATTACACTCTTGGCTACTATTAAGAGAATTATTGCCATGAAAAAAACGTGTCGTTGCTCGCCAGAAAGAGTAATACAATACAACCGCTTCGCGCAGATGAACGTTCAACGTGACCAGCATGCGGCGCCAGAGATCGATGGCAAGTGTCGCGAGCTGTGCAGATCTCTTGGATATTTCCCCGAGAGTATGACAATTGAGTTCGATTTGCTAATTAAGTGACCATGTTTGATTGTGTAATAAGACGACCGGGTGGAAATTGTGACATTGGTGTCTGGACGATGAGGTAAACCTACGTCAACGTATTTACCATCGCCCCGTAAGAGGAAGAGAATGTTGCAATATGAGCTGTCTGTGTTGCTGTGTACGTGCGTGCGCGCGTGTGTCTGTACGTTTGGTGCTGTGTCGCCAAAACAAGCAAAAGGCCTTTGTTTCTCCGTCTCCTTTTTATTCAAGTAAATGGTCCTCACTCAACCGATTTTAATCAAACGTGGCTGGATGGGAAGAATGTGTGTTCATCGCACAATGAACTTAGCGCTAGGTTTCCTTTCCAGTACTATCAATTCACCCTCAGTTATTCTCATCTATACCGAGCGTGGCGGGAACGGTAGGAACAATTTAAGCAATGTTAGCGTATAGGAACACTAAACCAGTCGAGCAGACTGCGATTGGGAAATCTAACACGCACAATGATTTCCAGTCGCAAGCGTTTTATGTGACTGTGAAACTATCTGGTATTTTCGGGGAACTACAGCAACTAGTATGAACAAAGGTATTTGATTATTACACTTTCCTAGCTTCAAAGTATCCACATTCACACTAGAATACTTGCAAATGGTCACTTTTCAGTCATAAAACATTATTTATTTTAAGTTATTTCAAATTTAAGTTGCCTATTCAGTTTTAAGTTAATATAAATTCTATGTTTAGCATTAAGTCAATTTCAAGTACTTGACATTCGATCTGTTTCTTGGCATATTATTATTTAAACTGTGCGTCATTGATTAGTCTAGTTTTCCATCCCACCTTGCTCAGTACATAACTCCTATTTGTATTTTAAACGCATTTATTCAGGCCCACGCGAGCATGCTGTATTTCGCTGTTCTGTTAATTACTTTAGTTATGCTAATTCATTTGCCTGGAGTGTTGGGATTTATTTCTTCAGCTGGCGATTAACACTTTTACAGTACTTTTTTGTTGGGTTGATCTAGGACAATCAGGTATTTGTATTGCGTGATTGATGTTGCTGAAAGTCGTTGCTGGTTCAAATGGCAACAGCTTGCTGTTGCATTTTCTTAACTGAGTGACCGTTTACTAAATTAGTGCGTTATTATAGTACAGAGTATTTCGGGATTTCGGATCTGATAAGCTCCATTGATATGCAAATTCTTTTTGTATGCAAATTATGTTCTGTTGGTAGTTCATTCGTGAACAGTTGGCTTTATATTCCTATTTTATCAAAGCAAAATTTATTTATATGTAAATTTACATCAGCGAGTTATAGTATATAAGGGCCATATAAGTTGTATTCTTTACCGCAATATAGTCATTACTGATTCATATGTACAATTATGGCTGTATCTTGATCTGATTGCGAACATTTTGTTGTAACCTATTATATTATTGGATAATAACTAATAAGCACCGATAATATCATTTTACCTCAGCGTAACCGCGGTCTGTCACTGATAGAGTAGCCGCTGTCGCCGCAGTCAGCCAATTAGTGATTGGTAGCCTTACTAGACCAGATCAATCCCAGTTGGATTGGTACTGTCATGCGTGTCATCACTAGGTCATGAATTGGAGGATCACTCTGTGTAGACTGTGATTAACATCAGATGCATTTATTATCACAGATCAAAGGACATTTCAAGCCAAGCGACACTATATATATTTGCCTTTTCAAAATATTCAACAGATTACCAGGGGAGTTAGCTTGCGATTGTGATTCTTGGAATTCTGTGTTTAAAGGGTTAACGAAACAGGGCGGGAAAGGCCAACAAACCTATAGGCAAACATACCTATAAGTTCAATGGCATTGCCATAGCACTCGCGTGCACGCGTGTTTAACTTTTCATGTATCAACAGCGCCTCAAATCGTCAAAATGCTGCCCATATTAATTAACCACTTAATGGCCGAGATCGTTTCCAAGTAAATTATAATTTTCGCACTTAAATTTCCTACAAACGGACATTCCCCATGGTCACTACTTACATATACCGTTTTTGGCGGGCCGGACGATTTATGGATTAGTAGTCAAGAAAATTGAAAATTCCGCCTAGACCGTGTCCATATGTAGGCCAAGAGTGTCCTATTTTTGAAAATCTTTCCACTGGAATGACTGGCTCGGTACATTAAAAAAAATGAATACTCTTGACCAACAAATGGACATTTCTCAACACACATCATATACCTTTTGGCCAGCTTAACAGTCCACCTTTCCAGATTATCCATCCATCATCTGACCGCGTATAACGTCATAATCTGCTCAGCGCGTGTATGATGACGTCACAATCATTACGTCACAAAGGGTTCCATATAGACCGTCACCAAATCTCAAATACTCCGACACGTTGTATGAATTGTATGTCTTTGTAATTCTTTGCTATTTAAGAAATATGCTGTTGAATATTTTGAAACTAATTTAACTGGGCGCTGTTGCTGCCTTAGGCAGCAACAGCACCCAGTGAAATTAGTTTCAAAATATTCAACAGCTTACCTGTATAGTTTTCTTGAGATCGACAGTCAGGAAGTTCAGAGATCGATCGATCCGAAAACGTGCGAGGTGTGGGTGGAGCTTAGCTAGAGATGGGCGGGGCATAGCTAAAACCGGAAAGGTCCATTAACACGTTGCCTTGGCACGAGAGGGGTTAATATTGCGTTTATATTATAGACTGGTACTCATGAAATAGAGCAATTTCTAGCCTTGCCCGCCTCTTTCAAAATAAGCCAGCACACTGTTTGCGCGTATTTGAATCGAGTCGAAAGCAGACGTCCCAGAACACAATTTTCAAGGTAAATACAGAGGTAAGCTGTTGAGTATTTTAAACTTCTTTGAGAGGTTGTTGTTGCTGCCTATGATAGTTTGCTTCCACTTTATAGTGGCGGACCTTTCGATTTTCGTGATTGTGATCTAAGCTAACATGGGTTGATTATGGCGTCAAATACTTGTATGAGATGGCGGCCAGGCACCTGCGCTGGTGGGCGGAGGCGATTGCAACATCCCCTCCATTTTTACAAAACGCGTGGTGATAATAATAATAATAATAATAATGCTGTAGACCATAAGTGTTTGATAAATGTACATAGAACTTAAAGTTAGATTATACCGATTTGCACATGTATGTTTCATGTTTCTTTACACTAGTATGATGAATATTATTAATATTTCTTTCTATGTTTGGATCACATCTTATTTTGCCATGAACCTGACATCAAAGACGCATCTTCCCTACTTTATCGCAACATAGAGACGCGCGTTTATAAGATCATCCACGAGAAGTCTGTATTTATCCTGCAGGCGTATGATAAAAATTATCGTCGATGGAATATTCGGTTGGCTTGATCTCTTCTTTCAGCCTGCCTGGGGGATGTGAGAATGCTTGTTGGAGATATGTACCGTTCTCGTCCATGGTTATTGATTACGGCTGGATGTTAGGACACAAGTCAATTGCGGTCTCTGAGCGTTGGATTACTTTCTAATATTAATACCTTGCCATTGGCAGTGTTGCCATTTTACTATATCAACACTATGTGTATATTGTATATTGAACACATGTTGCAAAAGTTCATTGCAAAATAGCAACAATAAGATCCTGCATCATGTACAACGCTTAGCAGGTCTAATGGCTGAATTACATACATTACAATACAATTTTTGTCAACAATTGTTATGTTTGTACATAACCGTAAAATTATCTTTCGTGAAATTCCTAATATGAGCAGGGTACTTCTTTCCTATAGATATCTGTTGTTTTCTCAGCATGCTAATTTGATAATCGGTCTATCATGCCTAGAGGCAACCTTATTACATTTTATTCGAATGCGTGTATCTCTGTTAGCACTCTGGAGAGACGAATGTTTACATTAAGGATAAAACACTCGATGCATGTTAGTTTTCTGTCAGTGGATCTTATTTGTGTTTGCCACATAACTGCAATTGACGGAAGTATGCACATTCTGTGTTCTATTATCTTGAGAAAATTCATTCTTGCAATATTTCCAATCTTATCAGAATAATATTATGCAAGCGCTGCTGTAATGAGCAGGGGTGCTCAAACCAAAACTGTTACAAGCTTGCCTATTTGAGATTAGAACAACAGATTTTAAAGATGAAACCCAGTTTTTATGTTTGACAGTGCAACATTCAAAGGTTAGCCCATTCAACTACCAATACCGTAAGCTCAATTTCAAAGAAGTCTTCGGATAAGACGGATTAATTGAAACAGTTTTATAATAATAGTTTCCAGGCAAATTATTTTCAAGATATTAAATAGATTTAATACTGTGTGGCGTTCTATTCAGTCGTGTGGACACGTTACAATCTATGAATTAATAGCAACGCATGCCGCGGTCATAAGATTGTATTTCCCAGCACGCCCCTGATACCATTGACGAGAAGAGAAGGTTCGCTGTGTGTATATTACGAGATTCGATTTGTAGTTACACATTTCATTTGCAACATTCAGTTGGACCTTTCCAAATTTATCCATCTATCATATGACGTCGCAATCAACAATCGCCACCCAACTGTCCATCATTAATGCTTAATTGTCCGACACGTACGAATTGTATGTCTTTTTCATGTAATACATATTATGTTGACTATTTTAAAACTAATTTGACTGGAAGCTGAGAGTAGGAGTGAGAAAATGTGAATTTACAGTGGTTGTGACCACTATCCGCTCTCCACAGGCATATGTCCTCTTGCTGGTGCTTTTACGTGCTACATCGCCGCAGCGTGTCATTTGTCCGGGAGACGCTCAACAAGATCAACCCCGGCATCTACACTGTAGCCACCACTATGAATGGAGCACACAGATGACTAAGACTTCATAGACAAAGAAAGAAGCATATAGATGATCTTCTCTGTATACCTCTAGAACATCTCAAGAATGAGAATCATTTTCTGAAAGAAGACAAGACAGAGTGTACACATGTGCACCTATGGGCGACGGGTGAAGGCAGCGACAAACATGTCTCACAGCGTGGCGAGAAGGAATGGAGGAAAAGTATTGTTCTCATCTTACTGATGTGCAGTCCCATCGGAAATGTTGCGCATTGCATCACAGGAAACATAACTTTCTAGTCTTTTTAGGAAAAGTTAGGTAGCCGTGTTAGTCTGTATAGACAGGAAAAACAGGATTAAAAGGCAGTGCCTATTAAGACTAACTTAGTTTATTTTGACGAACTTTCGCACACAAATTTGCTTCTTAAGGTCAGGTCAAATCTGATGAAGCACATTTATGTGCGAAAGCTCGTCAAAATAAACTAAGGTAGTCTTAAAAGTTCACATTTGAATCCTGTTTTTCCTTGTCTTGTCTTTTTTGGAAACTGTATGTATGATTACGGTATTCTGAAGATTATTTAGTAGAAACACCCTACAGCTGCAATCAGTCCTTTTTAGATTTAGGCCACCGTGGAAAAATCTTTAGCTTCCTTCGGTCCATTCTTGCTTTGTATGACGTAACCTTTGTACCACTGTACGCCATTGATGATATACGACTGCGACACCTCGATAGCTCTAAAGGCAGTCTTGTATAAGCATAGTGCCTGCTACAGTAAACACCTTACTATCGCACAACATCGCTGACCGGACAACATAATCTCTAATGACGCGCTATGCACCATGTGCAATACCGGTCCAACCATCAGAGAAGGTAGTCCAGCAATGATGGAGTATGTTTGAGAACATAGTAATCCGTCGTAACACCTACAAATCCGGCAGCGGATGCCACTACGGTCTGTCGGTCGGTCGGTCACAAAAGCTTATTCTGGGCTGTCTATTGTGGAGTTGTCCGCATACAACCTTGGTGTACACATGCGTGGTAGGCTGAAAATACATTCGCAAATAGATCTGTAAATTGTCTATAGGAATTACATACGTATAAACTACTTGTAGTCGGTCAATACTAACAGTTATCTCGGATGCGTATATATTCGGGCTCTCAATAGCCGAGAAGATGCAAATTAGAAATTCTAAAAATAAAAAAAAAGTAAAAAACAAATGTGATGGCAGAATTCACCACCGTTTCGCAGAGAACGCTAGAGTATTAGCTTACTAGTGAGTCATTCCTTGACACAGAGCGCACACCATAAGTGCTCTGTTGCGGTTATGTCAGCAGCTGATTTCTTTGGTGTCCATATTTTTGTGGTTTGCATCCTTCACGCTGCAGATTATTACATTGTATGAACAGCGAGGATTTTGCCTGAAATTGCCAAACTGTCTACACATATTTAAGATTTTTCAAAAGTTCTTTCCAATAAGGATGTCTCCTATTTAAAATATGTTTTCCTGCGAACCATGGACACATGGTTTTGCCCTACTATTTAGGGAAAATATGAAATAAAAACAAAGATGGGTGACCGGTTCAGTATTTCTGTATAAAATGTAGTATACAGTAACAATACATTGACGCTATAGCCGAGATAAAATAGAATCCTCCAAAACATAGTTATATCTATAAACGAATGTATGTATCGTAACAAAAGTACGTCAGTGGCACCTCTGTGATCTATTGAATTGTTTCCCAATCCATAACCTGATGAAGCGAATTTATGTGCAAACGTTCGTCAATATAAACTAAGTTTAAAAGCTCACTGAATAATGTTTTATTGCCTAATCTATGTGAACATTAACATTACTAGTAGTAGTAGTAGTAGTAGTAGTAGTAGTAGTAGTAGTAGTAGTAGTAGTAGTAGTAGTAGTAGAAGTAGTAGTAGTAGTAGTAGTAGTAGTAGTAGTAGTAGTAGTAGTAGTAGTAGTAGTAGTAGTAGTAGTAGTAGTAGTAGTAGTAGTAGTAGTAGTAGTAGTAGTAGTAGTAGAATGATAATGAATGATAATGTACGTGGCAAATCTAGAAAAAGGCTTATCTGCCTTCGGATTGAATTTCCAATTTGTAAATGACCATATAATACTACTCTATATGGTTTTATGATACAAAATATTCTATTGAATACATGTACATGTATTGTGAAATCAATATGACTGGAAACTATTAGTACCCTAGGCAGCAGAACCTCCTAACAAATTAGTTTTAAATTATTCAACTCGGAGTAGTCAGCATGTATTATTTGCTCACCTGGCCTAAAAGGCCAAGCGAGCTTATGCCGTGGCAACCGGCTGTCGTCCATCCTTCAACATTTTCATTAAACAATTTCTCAGATTTTTTGGACCGATTTCAATTATATTTGGCAGGAAGCGTCCTTATGGCATGGCGATTCGTTTGTTTGGGGGAATATAACCTCAAAAGGACGCTTATGAGAAACCCTGGTCAAATGTACATGTATTGTTTTCTTGCTTTTGGTACCCAAATAATGTGGGCTTTATATAGAGGTAGGTTACAGGTGGTCTTTTTAGAGAGGTGGTCTCTAGCAGGTTTGATTAATTATAGTATTATGTAAGGCATATAGTATGATATCATATCTTCATAAATAAACATTGAGATGTTTGTGTTTTACCCGTAGGAATACGGTCAGGACAGCTCCTCTTCAGAGCCTGGTAGAACGCATGTTCGGGGTAGAGGTCGAGGGAGAGGACGAGGCAGAGGGCGTGGTCGTAGCAGAGGGAGAGGACGTGGCTTGATGTCAGCGGAAGATGTAGAAAGAATTGGCGTACTTCACCAAACCAGAATGGACAATGTGAATGAATTGATTTCCAGTTTAGATACTGAAAGTGCCCGGGAAATATTGCGTGAATTCGCCTGTCGACAACCTGGGTTGATACTGGATATTGGTGGGAGGGTTCAGGCGCAACAGCAGCAGCAAGTAATACCAGCACCAGCACCACCGCCATCACAGCCATTGCCTTTCTGGTGCACGTGCCATCATTGTCGGGATATGCCAACCGATCTTGAGAGGCTGTGCTGCAATCAGGATGCAGCAAATTGTATCAGTCGATTACCGGTGAGTGCTATAAGAACGAGCCATATGCATTATTGCTGCAATAATTGATTTAAGTAATTTGACAGACAGACTGCAGTAATACAAATTTATGTATGAATTATGCAGGTACATGTAATTCTACAACATTTAATTCCTGTAGCTATTGATGCCTATGGCAGCAGCATATTGTAGTCTAATTAATTTTAAATAGTTTCGATGGCTGCCTGTATGATTGTTTTGAAATTTATTTGTACGTAATCGCAAATCACCACGTTCCCTGCTTTGACCTTTCAACACCACCATCCCATTGGGTGGTGGGGGTGGCAGAGACAAATATAAATGTTGACTTGCACTCTACAATCATATCAGTAACTCGCAGAGCAAGTTTGATTGAATTCCATCCAATGGTTTTGAGGCATCACGTTACAATCAATTTCACTACAAAAGGACAGATACGCGGGGGTCCATAATCCCCACATTTCTTGGAACAATGTGTGGCTAATGACTGATTCAGATAATCCTTAGACCACTGAATGCTCAGATTTGTCAATTTGATTATCCCCACATTTTGCAAAGAAAAGTGGGGATTACATGTATGCTGTTCCGCTGCCTGGGATGGCATAAACCCGTCTTCTAATGGTCCCACTCATCCATCTCTTTGTGCGGAAATTGATTGTAACACAACTCCTCTGACATGTCTGAAACAGTTGAATTCACCCAAATTTGGTGGAGTGTGAATTACATGTACCCATATGATTGCAGAGTGTAAGACAACATTTACATTTAGCGCCGCCACCATGGAAGGTGGGGTCAAAGCTGTAAATGTGGGGATTTTGCGCTGACGCGCCATTAAATCATCCGATCTAGTTCTCTTTCCTATGGCAACTGGTGCCCATTTTGGAAACTGCATTGTTGTAGCTTTTAAAACAGCTTCCATCACCAATCATCATTGATTCTAAAATGTACATATACGTAAAGAAACATGGCCATTGTGTTCTTGTTACAATTCTGGTCAACTCCTTAGGGAATCTATTTGATGGCCTTTCTCCTTTAAATGCCTATGCTCCAGGTGAGCGATACAGGCTGTTATTCTAATGGTAAGCTTTCCTCTCTGAGTGGTAGAGATTTATTATTCATCTTGCTAAACGTTTCCTTTCTCACCTATCAGTATGTATTAGTCATTTGTAATGTCTTGAGTTGACACATAACCAGGGAATGGCTGACCTATACTAGATATTTGGCAGCATAATCATCAGTCATATATAACACCAAGATGGCTGGCAGCCAAATTGGTTGATCATCTTCGTTTCAACCAACTTGAATCTCTATGCCAAAAGGATCCTTCCTGCCGAATATGATTGAAATTGGCACAATGGTTCTTGAGAAGTCGTTTAAAGAAAGACGGACAGACGGATGATGACGGACGGATGCCACGGCATAAGCTCACTTGGACATGCTGACCAGGTGAGCTAATAAGCTACTGACAAGTGATTGCTTACGTCAAACCACCTTATAACAGTGCATCAGTACATGTATGTGGTCACAAAAGACAGGTGGGTATATTGAAATGGTGAAATATGAAAGAATTGTTCCAGACAGATGAATTGTTATCGCATAAGATCACTCAGTCACGAGAGGAATTTTAGCATCAACAAAATTCAATACAAGGTGCAAATAGCATCTCATATGGGACAAACTGCGAAATGTGCCAATCATTTTTATAACAATCTTTACTACATATTCTCACTAATATCCTTCATTCAGATCATTTCAATACTAAGCAATATTAGAGGCATCGACAGTACAAGTGACACTTGCTACATGTACGCATTGGAGAACAATTTAACAAAGCTGCTGCTGCCTTAGTCAGCAGTGTCTTTCAGTCAAACTGGTTCCAAAATCTATAAGAAGTGCACTTTGCTTTAAACTCAACTCTGCTGCTTCTGATGTTATATAGGCTTTACAAATTTTATGCTTATATTTTGTTTTGTATTCTTTTTCAGGACATGGAGCTTTTAATTTTGGACAGGCTTGCTCTTCACCTGCACCAGCTATACCATAACGATGTCTACGGACAGCATGGCAACAATCCAGATGATGATAATAAACGATACAGGCATGCTGCTTATGGGCAGTACATACTTTGGCAGTATGGGAGACTTGGTCAGGGGAATCGACGTGTAATACCCAGTTGTGTAGTCTGCAGAATTCGGGATACATTTCCGTCTCCTGTCCGACTATACACTGGGTATTCTGCTCATCGACTTTATTAACCTGTTACTTAAATCAGTTTCACCATAAATCGTTTATCATTATCATCAAGTTGTCATTTCATACCTCGGTAGTCGACTGATAGAATTTGCTCTAGCCTGATTGTAGCACAGACTCTGGATGAGTTGGTATATCATTACCACTATGGCATGCACACCAGTAACCAATATCCAGTTTCAATACTGCCATTACTGGTTATCGCACGGCAATTTCGCGCAATATTTTCTAGGTGATTTCAATCTAAGCTTGCAATCATTCCGGTCACATTGTCTATCCCCTTTTGGTGAAGTACACCAATTCTTTTTACATCATAGGCTGATAACACGCTTTGTCGTCGTCCTCTACCATGGCCATGTCCTCTGCTGCACCCTCTCCCTCTACCCTGCAGATGTGTCCTGACTCCTCTACCCTGCAGAGGTGTCCTGACTGTATTTGCTTGCGTCTTTGCCCAAATTAGATGATATAAATCAAAAAGACTCCATAGTCATTGTAACTATTTAACGGCATATTCGCTTAGGCAAGGATTTCTAAAACAAAAAGGTACTGCCTGCACGTGCAAATGCTCATTTGTCAGCCAGCTCTGGAAGCATAAGCATGCACAGATGACGTATTCATGGCAGTACAATCGTCAGCCTCAATGTTGGTACTTTTATTGATAGCAACGAAATTCACGAAAATTATTGTCCAAGTATATAAAAGGTTTCCCTTATTCTCTCTTCTGTTGAACAGTTGAAATACAGTACATTGCTGTGAAATGACGTCATACTTACGCTTCCAGAGCTGGCGAACAAATGACTATTTGCCCGTGCATGCGGGTTGGTTGAGAAACCCTGGGCTGTACAGACAAACTAAATGAATGTGACATTCAATAGCTACAATGATTATGGAGTCGGGACATTATATGCATATTGCACGCGGAGTAAACTGAACATAAATCAATACACATCTCATATCTCATGCAACAGTTTCTATATTTAATGGGACACAAGTACTTTAGGGTATACAGCGTAACAAATGTAGGTCAGTGTGACTTATTTGTCATGTGGCGGTGCCCCCCCCCCATACACACACACGCACGCACGCACGCACGCACGCACGCACGCACGCACGCACACACACACTTCTAGCGGCCTTGTTGTCACTTTTGCTCATATTAGTAGCTGAAACAATTCCAGATCTGAAAGGTTTGTTGAAATGAAAACATTACAAACACAAAGCTTGGATGTTTATGAAGTTACGTTTTACTGATATATGTTATATATTTGTACACATGTATATATTTTACATAGTACTGTAGAAATGATTACTTAGACATTATGGTGATATATACAGCTGGTTATTTGAAAAACAATTTGACTGAAAGGAGTAGATGTATTATGTTGTAACTATATTCAGTCAGATTTTTTTCAAGATTAGCATGCTTTACAGTACTGAAGCGGATTATCTTTCTACTTGATCAAATTAATTACTACGAATGTGAATTCATTTAAGGTTATATATACAACATAAATACCATAGTTATAACAGATTTTAAAACCAATTTGACTGAATGGAGCAGTGTCCTAGCCATCAACTACATTCAGTCATATTGTTTTCCAAATAACTGTCCAGATTTCTTATGGCAACCCTTTCAACAACAAATCCCTCATAAACCAAATCTCTGACAATGTAAAGCACATTATGTTGAATATTTTAAAATTAATTTGCTCGTACGCCATTGCTGTCTTAGACAACAATGTCCTCCTGTCAAATTATTTTCAAATTATTCAACAGATTAGTTCCAAAAAGCCCTGAAAGTAAGTTTAAAAAGGTTTCATTGATGAAAGACTTATTCACTCTAGTCAAGACAAACTGAGTTATTAATTATGTACAATGTATCAACAACAATTTGTAAATTTTAACCCCAATATGTCATGATCTACACAAATACAGCAGAGTCTGGTTTAAATTGGCCAAGCAGTTAATGAGGAGTAGACTTAACTGATTTCCCAAAATTTTTGGAAAATCCAAGATGGCCACCAGAACAATTGACAAATCAAAATTATGTATACAAGTTCTGAAGCATACCACTCTAGGGTCCTTCCAGCAAAGTGTGCTTGAAATCAGTCAAGCGGTTAATGAAGTAGCCTTTTAACTGATTTCCAAAATTTTTTGGAAAATCTGATGATGGCCGTTGGAAAGATTTACCAATCACAATTCTGTATTTAAGCTCTAAACCCTACCAGTCTAGTATCCTTCCAGCCAAGTCTGCTTGAAATTGCCCAAACGGTTAATGAGAAGTTACACGATTTCCCATTTTCCGGAAAATTCAAGATGGCCACCGAAAAAATAGACCAAAATTCTGTATAGAATTCCACTCTAGGGTATTCCCAACCAAGTTTGCTTGAAATCAGTAAAGTGGTTAATGAGGAGTAGGCTTTTAACTGATTTCCAGAAATTTTTGGAAAATCCAAGATGGCCGCCAGAAATATTGACCAATCAAAATTCTCGTTAGAAGTCGTGCCATTTATATTGGAGTAGCGTTTTAAATGATTTTCGGAAATTTTCTGGACAATCCAAGATGGCCACCCGAAAAATTGACCAATCAAAATTCTGAGTAGAAATTCTGGAGCCTACCACGATAGGATCCTTTCAGCCAAATTTGATTGAAATTGGTCACAACATAATTGAGGAGATGCGATTTGACAGATGGATGCCGGCCGCCATGGCATAAGCTCACTTGGTCTGTAATTTTCTGCCTTATTTACACTTTTCAACCAAGTTTTATACAAATTTACAATGTGTAAAATCATCCAAGTCCCAAAAACAATTGTAGGAATAGGTACCATTTTAGAAATAGATCCAACAGTTACTTTATTCCCATGACTCGGTACCTAGAAAGCACCATATTCAGAATTCTATTGCAACAATGCTGAACAATTTGTAAGTCTATGAGGCTCATATACCTATTGCCGGTGTCATTGGTCTGTTTATCAAGACCATAACTCCAGAATGCCAGATTATAATCTCAAAGTCGTATCCCATTGGGAGGATGGACTGACTGACCCACAAAATAATGTGTATTTCCGTATTACCATAGCCAACCTTCCCACGAAGTTCAGTCACGATCCTCCAAGCAAAAGTAAAGTTATCGAATGAAAACACAACATTTGCATAGATGGATGGACACGCAGGCAGAAAGACGAATTGACGAATGGCCAGACAGATACAGAAAATAATGTGCATTTTCCTACTACCATAGCCAAACGTCCTGTGAAGTTTCATCAAATTTAACACGCGTATTAGCCAAAAATTGCTTCTGCAGTGGGCTTGAGAAATGTCCATTTGCAGACCAAGAGAAGACTATTTTTGAAAATTTACCACTAGAATGACTGGCTCGAAAACTGAGCCAGTCATTCCAATGGTATATTTTCAAAAAGATTAGTCTTCTCTTGGTCTGCAATTGTACATTTTCTACTTTCTATGACTGAATGTAGCAGTCGTCTTAGCCATCATATCAACTACATTCAGTCAAATTGTTTTCCAAATAACTATCCCGAATTTTTATGGCAACCCTTTCAACAACAAATCCCTCATAAACCAAATTTCTGGCAATTGATGTAAAGCACATTATGTTGAATATTCTAAAATTAATTTGCCTGTTCGCCATTGCTGCCTTAGACAACGACGTCTTCAGCCAAATTATTTTCAAATTATTCAACAGATTAGTTCCAAAAAGGCCTGAAAGAAAGTTTAATAAAATTTCATTGATGAAAGACTATTATTCACTCTAGCCAACACAAAATGATTTATTAATTATGTACAATGTATCAACAACAATTTGTCGATTTTAACCCCAATATGGCATGATCTACACAAATGGAAAGTATTACATACATGTTTGTATAACTCGCAATCATAAACAAGGACATATGTTCAATAATACAATCATTCATACTGGAATTTTCTGCGTTATTTACTATTTCCAATCAAGTTTTATACAAATGTACAATGTGTAAAATCATCCAAGTCGCCAAAACAATTGTAGGAATAGGTACCAATTTAGAAATAGATCCAACAGTTACTTCGTTCCCATGACTCGGTACATAGAAATCACCTAATTCAGAATTATATTGCAACAATGCCGAACAATTTGTAAGTCAATGAGGCCCATATGCCTATTGCGGGCGGTGTCATTGGTCTGTTTATCAAGAGCATAACTCCAGAATGCCAGATTATAATCTCAAAGTCGCATCCCATTGGGAGGATGGACTGACTGACCCACAAAATAATGTGTATTTCTTTATTACCATAGCCAACCTTCCCATGAAGTTCAGTCACGATCCTCCAAGCAAAACTAATGTTATTGAATGAAAACACAACATTTGCATAGATGGATGGACACGCAGGCAGAAAGACGAATGGCCAGACAGATACAGAAAATAATGTGCATTTTCCTACTACCATAGCCAAACGTCCTGTGAAGTTTCATCAAATTTAACACGCGTATTAGCCAAAAATTGCTTCTGCAGTGGGCTTGAGAAATGTCCATTTGCAGACCAAGAGAAGACTATTTTTGAAAATTTACCACTAGAATGACTGGCTCGAAAACTGAGCCAGTCATTCCAATGGTATATTTTCAAAAAGATTAGTCTTCTCTTGGTCTGCAATTGTACATTTTCTACTTTCTATGACTGAATGTAGCAGTCGTCTTAGCCATCATATCAACTACATTCAGTCAAATTGTTTTCCAAATAACTATCCCGAATTTTTATGGCAACCCTTTCAACAACAAATCCCTCATAAACCAAATTTCTGGCAATTGATGTAAAGCACATTATGTTGAATATTCTAAAATTAATTTGCCTGTTCGCCATTGCTGCCTTAGATAACCGAGCCAGTCATTTCAGTGGTCAGTAATTTTACATTTTCTATGAGAAAATTTTAATCCTTTTGAACAAATTTTAGGGTTAAAGGGTTAATCCGTAAACCGGGAATGTTTTCTTTTTTCTGTGACAATGTCGACAGTTGGTGGTGGCTGGATTGGCGCGATGGTTGGCGCAATTCTCTGTGGATCATCCACAGACTTTTCCGGAGCATGATTGCGTAATGTAGTTGTCTCCGTTCTTTGAATTACTTTGAGGATTAGGCCATCCATGTACAAAAAAACCTTGGGCTCCTTCACCTGTGTTACTGTCCAGTGGACCGCCTTTTTGAGAACTGTCGGTGGTATCTACAAAATATATCATACATACTGTCTTAACCCTTTAGCACTCAAATCGGTCAAAATGGCTTCTGTTGTGGCCGTGAGAAATGTCCATTGGCAGACCAAGAGACTATTTTAGAAAATTTAGCACTGGGATGACTGGCTTGATAACCGGTCTGCAAATGGACATTTCTCAAGACCACTGCACAATACATTTTTGGCTGATATGAGTGTGACGAAACTTCACGAGTGAGCGTGTGTACTAGGTACATATTAGTTTTCCTGTCCTCCCATCCAGAATCAGTGTTTTGAAAAGACAAACTTTCCATTCTTATCAGATTTTTTGCCAGTAATGTCATTATCAGAAGCGTGCGAAACTCCAGGGACCCTTGACCCAATGATCATTGACATTAGTTACGTTTCCTCATTGAAGGCTGCTTCTTGTCTCATTGATCAATAGTGTAAATCACACTTGATTTCTTTGGCACTGGTATCAGAGATGATTGTTTATTCATCACTAATAGAAAGGACCCTTGCCCCCATTTGTCCATGGCATCAGTTATGCGTGACACATTTACCAAGGGTGCTTTATCTATTGGTCAATTATGTCCGTAGCAGTTGCCTCATTGGTCAATAATGTCAAGAACCCATGCTCTTGTTGGTCAGATTTGACTCATTGCTCAATAAGGCCAAGAACCATGGTTTCAATTGGTTAATAGTGTCAGTGACACCCACACTGTTAGTCATTAGTCGTGTTAGTGGTAAGTATGGTTGTCTCACTGATCAATAATGATGATAAAGACCATTAGTCTATCTCATCTATGGCAACAGTTATGCTTGCCTGGTTGACAAACGGTGCTTGTTGTGCAGTAATTAATGTAAACATGTAATTAACAAGAATGACAATCAGTGATAGCTAAAGTATGCTCCCCCTATTCCGCCAAGCACAACCTTCCACCCAAGATTGATCATCGTGACCTTGACCGTTGACACCAAAATTGATAGGATTCTACGAACCTTCCACCCAAGATTAGTAATGATCCCTTCAATCGAACTCGGGTTATCATAAAGAAACGCAATATTACACCATTAATTAGGTCACAGTGACCTTGACCGTTGCCTTCAAAATCAATAGGATTCTTCGGACCACCAAGGAGAAGCTCCCACGCCAAATTGGTAAAGATCCCTTCAATAGAATTCGAGTGATCATCCGGAAACGCATCACGTAATTAATCAGGTCAGTGACCTTGGACTTTGATTGCTTGACTCCAAAATCCATAGGGTTCTTCGGCCACCAAGGACAAGCTCCCACGCCAAATTGGTAAAGATCCCTTCAGTAGAATCCGAGTGATCATCCGGAACGCATTACGTAATTAATCAGGTCAGTGACCTTGGACTTTGATTGTTTGACTCCAAAATCCATAGGGTTCTTCGGAGCACCAAGGACAAGCTCCCACGCCAAATTGGTAAAGATCCCTTTAATAGAATTCGAGTGATCATCCGGAAACGCATTACGTAATTAATCAGGTCAGTGACCTTGGACTTTGATTGTTTGACTCCAAAATCCAGAGGGTTTTTCGGAGCACCAAGGACAAGCTCCCATGCCAAATCGGTAAAGATCCCTTCAATAGAACTTGAGTTATCACACGGAAATGAAAGCCCGAACAGACGGATGAACAAAGAAAATGCTATATACCCCCATATATTTATGTTCACAAGTCCTCGACAGATAGGTGAGCACTATGGCCCTTGGGACATTTATTTCTAGTATGCGGCACTGTCTATATGACCATTTGCAAAATAGCGATTCAACTCCAAAGGCAGGCGGGCACATTGACCCTTGGGGTATTTATTTATTCACCCTTTGGTGCTGTTCTCTTGACGTCATTAACACTAACTTCACAGAATCTCAATTTCAAGATAAGGCATTGCAAGCAATACAAATTCCCTCTATTTCAGCTTTTGAATTTTATACTTTCAAGGGCAAATAACTATGGGTAAATTTGACATAAATTGATAGAATTTGAACTTGGCCTCCGTATTCACATTATTAAGCGGGGCCAAATCGGTGCAGGCAAACACAAATTTTTGTCTGGAAACCAATCAGTATGAATGCGCGTATTCCTATATCCCCTCAAACTTCGTTTTCAAGGTGGTAATGAACCATTTAACAGACAAATCCATAAAAAAAGTATATTCTTTACGATAAAACACTCATTCTGTTGAACGTTTTTGAATTAATTTGACTGTAAGCGATTGCTGCCTTCCAGTCAAATAAATTTCAAAATATTTAACAGTTTCACTGTATGGAGGATAACGTTGAAAATGAGATATGGGAAATTTATCGGTAAAAGGATTAAACTACATAGGGAGGCTGTGGAATATTTTGAAACTCATTTGACTGGAACCTGCTGCTGCCGCAGGAAGCTACAGCTGCAGTGGATACTGATCTACAATAAGTAACTAACAACCTTTGGGTTAGAATGTTGAAATAGTTGGTATCAAGTTAATACAGAGAAACGGTTGTGGATAGAATGAAAAACCTGAAAGGAAAATGCAATACTCTCCCTCTGGTGGTTCGAGGGTAATTACAACCTAGCATGAAAGCATTTAAGTATTATTACTTACATCACACACCCTGCTTTGTTCTTCATTGTTGCGCAATCCAAGTGCTTGTTATAATCGATAGCTGCCAAATAGCACCTGGCCTTGTATCCATCATAACTGCAAATATAAACAAACATATATAAGTACATGAAATCACTCTTCTCTAACAGCAACAATTAACGGGCTAATCCTTTCAAGTTTGAAGCCAGAAAACCGAACTCTAAAAATTGTTTATAATGTAATAACTATACCGTTGAATATTTTTTAATTAATTTTACTCGCAGTAATAAGTTACAGTCCAATTAGCTCGAAAATATTCAACAGCATACTGTCTGGAAATCGATATTCTGGGATGTCATGGTTCTACGAGTTAAAACTGCTGGAATGTTGTAAATCCTACAGTGGGACATGAGATGTGTTGCAATGATGATTATTCTCAAAATATAACTGGTGAACCTGAATGCGGTAACACAATCCCATGCGAGGTCTTAGCAGTTACCTGTCTGTATTAACATACCACATTGGCGAAAATTCAAGCCAGGTTATCCCCTAGAAACCCGATACGATCAAAGTTATGGTTTTCATGTGAGACAACTCTGGACAGAGTTCGCTGTAACACACTCCCAAACAAGATCTTGTCACCAGGCATTGACAGCCAGCATTTGAGGTAAATCCTAGAATGCACCAGATCTATGCATTATTTCTATAGTCCGGGGAGGGGCTTTTAAACGCCAGGTGTTAGTTTGTCATATATAACAACACATATCTATCTAAATATTACCTGTATGCAAATCTCTTTGCTGCGTACGCCAGAATATGGTTTTGGAAGGATTCCAGTTCCGCAGTAGATCTGTGAATGAATAAAATTTACAGTGACGCAATGAATTGAACATACCTGTTAACATAAGCCGCAATAGTGGCATTCAAGCATCTATTTCTTCCCACTTTCTGTCATATGGACGCTTTTTGATGTCTTAGTGGAGAAAACTAATCCATTTTCGTAGGCCATCAATAGAGACGACAGAAAGGGTTAATGGACACATTTTCTGCAATAGTAATTCAATGGGGAACCGTGTACCAATGAACTATAGTTAACTATCCAGCGTTCAGCTGGGCATAGCAACCGCACATGTTAAGTAAACCAGCAAACGGACTATAGTTAGCAAGTAGAAATTGACCCTTAAAACAGCAAGTAGTTACCTGAAATTTGGATAGTGTTCAAGAGAATTTGTGAATCTTGTGGCACATATTATCTGACGTAGCCTCTCATGGGCTGGTGACCCAGCTTCTAGCCATGGTATGTGTGCGATCCTCTCCTCGTCTGTAAGAGCAGCGTGGTCACACTGACCAAATGCCCAACTGTGCACATCAGTTGTGTGGTGCAGGGCACCCCCCCCCCCATCTTTAGCTGTAAGCAGAATTACAATATAACTTGTCAATATTTGACAACATACCCATAAATTCGATATGATGAGCTGACGTCTTCAATACTCCTATCGATCAGCACTGAATTCAATAGGTTTCCCTCAGACTTATCAATTGTAAAACATCCAATATAATTGTAGCGATGTTGCCACTCAGAAATCGATAGTCAGATCACCATCACCATTTTCACAGGCCTATTCTCCATAAACTGCTTTGAACGTTTGCTAACCCCACAACCCACCCCAGGGGCGGAGCCAAATGTAAACAGCCTGTTGCACTCAGCAATCATCTGGGTAACTCACATACAAAACTTGGTTGAATTTCGTGCAATAGTGTCAGAGGAGTTGCATTACAATCAATTTCATGACCTTTTGACCCCATCCTCCACCCCTGGGGGCGGGGCCAAATGTAAATGTGCTCAGGTACTCCACATTGATATGAGCAACCGACAAACCAAATTATTTGGTTAAATTCTATCCAACGGTTTCGGCGGAGATGAATTAAAATCAATTTTCGCAGGTTAAAAGTTGACCTTTTAATCCCACAAAAGGTAAAGCACCTTGGGGCAGAGCCAAATCTAAATGGCCTCTTGCAATCCGCAATCATATGGGTAACACAGATATCAAATTTGGTTCAGTTCTGTATAACGATTTCAGAGGAGTTGCGTTACAACTGATTTTACCTTTTGACCCTTGCCATGTCCCCCTGGGGGGCGGAGCCAAATCTAAATATCGTCTGGCAAAGCGAAATCATGTGGGTAACCCACAGACCAAATTTGATTTAATTCCACCCAAATGGTTTGGGAGGAGATAGCGTGACGGACAGACAGGCGGACGGAGGTGATTACAATATCCCGGATTTTTTTTTAAAACACGGGGGTAGTCACCAATATTATACACCATCAGAGGACCAAATGTAGATTATGTTGGCACCAGTTATATGTGTTCACTTGATTAATGTGTACACAGTACTAAAGGTATATGCTATAGCAATTATAATTAGCATAACCTGGGTGTTGCCACCACTCCCGGCACAACACATATACTTCCTCCTCTGCTCAACTAAAAGCCAAAATCTATACTAGATTGGCGAGTCGACGGCACATCATTGCAAATTGTGCCGGAGCCAAATTTAAATGTCAACTCTCTTGCACAACACAATCCTGTGGGTAACTCATATACCAAATACGGTTGTATGCGATCCATTGGTTTCAGATTTGCATTACAATCAATTTTCGCACAGACACACACAAATGGGTGTGACCGCATAATCACCACCTTTCTTCAAAAAACATTGGAGATAATAACTGATAAAATTGTGTGCAGTAAACTTACATAATTGTGATATCTGGGATGTAATCAGGGTCTCCTGAATGATTTACCATAGTTAGATCAAGAGAAATCCTGCAATTAAAAAGAATTCAGTTTTCATCATATATTATTTCTTGGGTGAGGGTGGTGGGGGGGGGGAGACTTCATGACAGATTTAGATGAATATTTTAAAAGCAAATCGGCCCAAGTCAACATATTTTCGCAATATTCAAGGGCTTTTGGTACAACATTGTCTTGAAATTGTGATCCTGGCATAGCATGGATGAAATGTTAGCAATAAACCACACAAGTGCAGCATTATCTCAAACATCTTCTGTGTCGGAGTATATGCAATTGTATAACATGTATAATGGTTATTCAGCCAACACGGCATGTGCCATGATCATAAGGAACGCCATTTGCAGGCCAAGAGAAATCTATTTTTGTAAATGTACCGCTGGAATGACTGGATCTGTAACCGAGCCAGTCATTCCAGTGGTAAATTGTCAAAAATATTCTTCATGGCCTGCATGTTGGGAAAATAATCCATGATGGCCATTGACCCACAATCCATTTATCTAACAGAAATTAAAGTGCAAAATTTGATGTCGTCATATACAAACATTAATAAAACCAATTTTGGTCTCAAAAACCATACAAAAGATTCCAATTTATGGCCGCCAAAATGCTAAATTCAGATTTGTCATGTCTTTTATGGAAATACTTCTCTTCAGGGTTCGTACACCTTTCTATGTTTGAAATTCCATGACTTCTCCATGCCTTTTCATGACCAAACTTAACAAATTCCATAGCTTCCAAGAATTAATATCTAGTAGATCTGTGTTTATGACATAGCTACATAAATTACGATCCAAGTTATTCTGCAAATGTCTTGCAACACCCAAGCCTTGTATTGATATTGATAAGCTGTTGCCATAATTTTTATTGCATAGAGATGATAGAGGTGATGGCGGTAATTTAAGCCAACATATTTCTTTTATATTTCAAGGTTATCATTTTCCATGACCTATGACAAAAAATGCAGATTTTCCATGACTTTCCAGGTCTGGAATTTAAGTTTTCAACTTCTATGACTTTCGAGGATTTCCATGACCTGAGTACGAACCCTGTCTCTTGAACACACTTGCATGTAGTTCCTAATCACCCATAGCTTTAAATTATCAACATGAACAAATTGCATGACCTCCAAAAATAAATATTTATATCCAGTATAGTCAAGTTAGTTTTCAAAATATTCAACAACATATCATTGCATCATGCACACTCTACTATATATCTATAAGAAAACGTTGACATTAAATACCTGCAGCAACGGCCAGAAAAAAAGAAATGGGAAGGTCAGAAAATTGGACACGCAAGACACATAAAATTTCAGAGACATAAGTTTCCATATATCTAGAGAAAATAAAATGAAAGAATATGACCTGAGATTTAGAGGCTCCTGCCATAATAAATCCAGTAATCCAGAAACTAGAAACAGCAAATAGGCACAGGGAAAAACACAAAGAAAACTAAGATTTCTCCAACAACAAAAAGCAGGTATTCTCCTGTTGCTATGCAAACAAGAATGAGTGTCTCTGGCAGGCAGGTACCCGGTTGTTGGGAATCGGGTACCCGGTTCCAGGAGCCGGTAAAGCTTTCTAAATCTAGATTCCTAGAGCCAGCTATCAGGATACCTGTATTATCAATGATTAATGTAATGGTAAGTATTGATCGAAGGAGAAAAGGACCAAGCTCTGGTATTTGACATCAACTAAACTGTACCTTTACAATGCTGATTGATATGTTAAATAAATATCATAAAGTTAATTTTGACCAGGTTTAGTATTAACTCACTCTAAGTCTTCAGAATGAACAGAGTAATCATGTGTGCTTGTAGTCATGGTCGTTGATAGTGGTGGTGCGTCCATCGATGTTGACGTGCTCGCTGTGGCTTGCCATGTCAATGGGCCTGGGATTGGTGGTTTAAACTGGACTTTCCTGTAAAATGATGCATATGACATTTATACTGAGTAAGGCATGTCTCACATCACACAAGTCCAATACTCAAGGTCATCGCTGAAAAAAATACGCCAATCACATTTCTGTATATAAATTGGGAAGACTATCATCATACAGGTAGGATCTTTCCAACAAAATGTGGTTAAAATGTCAAATTATTTAGGTTGACATGTTTACTCTTAATACTCATAATAACCAACAATGGCGTCTGCAATGGTCATGAGAAATGTCCATTTGCAGAACAAGACTCTTTTGAAAATTTGCAACGGAAATGACTGGCTCATAGTTTTATCTTGGTCTGCAAATGGACATTTTCTATGAGAAAATTTAGTTTCTTGCTCAAATTCGAGGGTTAAAGCAAACGTTGATTGACAATAGGCGTGACATAATGCCACTTGGCTTTTTAGGCCAGGTAAGTTAATAACTTAATAATGGGGTAAATGGTCATGGCACTGGCATCTCTGAAACTATTGGCCAATGTTGAAATCTTCCCTTACACTCACTACTGGATACATAGTGCAAGTGTATTCCTACTCTAAAAGTATAATCTTTCCACATTAGCTCCAATATTTTGCAAAACTTTCAAGCGGCCATATGTTAGATCGATTAAATCTTTCAATGGTGAAATAGCTTTGCCTGAATTTGAGATACAGGAAAGCTGGACTCACCATTTTGAAAATTACTTGACTGGAAGCCTTAGGTAGCAATGACGTCACTTTAAAGGTATTTTTCAAAATATTCAACCACTTTCCGGTGACTGTATGCTTGCATTGATATCGCGAAACTAGGATTTCATCAGTGAACATTAGGTGCTTTTAGGTAAATTTTTAACGGATTTGCCATACATACCTAGAAAATTACAAAGCGTGATGTCTGAATATTTTCCAATCAGTTTCACTCTGAAAATGATCTTTGATTTATATTTGTCATAAACTAGGGCACGTAGATTTCTATTTTTTATATAATGTGTAGCCTATGGCAAAAGGTGCACAGTAACCAAATCAAGAGCCATCAGTTCTAAAATTGTCTAAAAAATTCCCACCACTGTGTAACCTAATTTTACTATTGGCAGCAATGTGAAAATTGGCATTTAACCCATATGTCAAAATGTATGTCTTACAGGATATAGGTGATTGACAGTGTATGCCTTTTGGGCGCAGACACTAAATTAGAAGTCGAAAGTTCTAAATTTAACGAAAGGAGCTACTGAAGTATTATCATTCTACATAGATTTCCTATAAATACTTATAAATAGAGCATTTTCAAGGGATTCACATCAATTGCTGTTTAAAATCGAGGATAACTGTCAAGAAAGAACAAAATATATCACTGTTACTTTATATAACGGACAAGCAGCCATCTGGATGAACTATTAACGCTCAAATCAACCAAGCTATAAGTTCTGTGAAGATGTTTCCACATATACCCTTTAAAATGGGTACACACAATTTCACAAAGATACATGTAGCATTAATTTTACAGACTTGCTATTGGACAAAATTTATCAGTCTTATAACAACCTGTATTAAGACTGATGTCAACTTGTCGAGTTTTTAGAGGAGTTTTCTGAAACGTGGGACAGATTAACATCAGTACTACGACAATAGGTCAATTTGTTATATGGCACATGACACAGAATAATTATTACCTCATCCGTGACAGGTGAATGGGCGGATTGGCATCACTCAGCTGTTCTATTCCAGATGGCATACTGCAATGAGAAATGATTCAGTAAAAAGTATCAAATATATATATAATCAACTACAGTGCGCAGTCGATGACACATAATCGAAAATTCACACGCCTTCACCGCTTTGACCTTGATCTTTTGGCACCCTCCCACCTTGTAATGGGACGGAAGTGAGTGTGTGTGTGTGTGTGTGTGTGTGTGTGTGTGTGTGTGGGTGGGTGGGTGGGTGGGTGGGCTGGTGGGTGGGTGGGTGGGTGGGTGAGTGGGCGGGTGGGTGGGTGGGTGGGTGGGTGGGTGGGTGGGTGGGTGGGTGGGTGGGTGGGTGGGTGGGTGGGTGTGTGTGTGTGTGAGTCACATACAAAGTTTTGTTCGAGTCTGTCTAACTATTTCGGAGGAGGTATTGGGACAGACAGAGGTGATTGCAATGCACACATTTTTACAAAGAATACGGGGATAATCAGCATAGTAAAAAATTACATACTTCAGAAAAATCAGAGATTCATGGAATTTTCTACTGATCCGTACTGTCATAACTGGCACAGAATATAAAATTAATCCAATGCTCTGAATGCACCGTTTACACCATATTATTAGGATAATTAATCATTACATCATCAAGTAGTCAAAACATTTGCTTACATAATTTCCATTTGCAGGCAAAGAGAATAGTATTTTTGAAAATGTACTATAAGAATGACTGGCTCGTTTATCATGCCAGTCATTTGTGGTAAATTTTCAAAAATACTATTCTCTTCGCCTGTAAATGGACATTTCTCATGAGGACTGCAAAGGATATTTTGGTCGGCTAGATCACTAAAGGGTTAAAATATCACAGATTATATAAACTGGCTAATGAAGTAAGCCTTAAATCCTGTTTGAATTGTGTCATAAAACTACTACTGCTGAAACAGTCATCTAGCCGGATCAGTTATTGTCCTAAAGCAGCGATCTGATTACTGAAATGCGATAAAAGCCTACGTATCACAGGATCAGTGGTTTATTTCTAACCCTGCTGACCTACATGTATTTTAACTTGATTACAGTACTGGTGTACGATATATTTATAATGTTGTATATCAAATTTTTAAAAATACCATTTAATGCACTGTTTTATCCTAAGCTGTTTAACGACTTGCATGCATTAGATTGATTAAGAATAAGATGGCAAAATATGAATATTGCTTCATAAATTTGTCACATGGTACATGTAGTCAATTATAATATAAACACACACCTTTCAGATTCAGATGTACTTCTGGCCACCATCCTAGTCCAATGAGCATGCGGGGCTGGTGTTATTGCTGATGTCGACATTAAGCTTGCCTCTAGATACCTTAAAACAATACAATTTAATATAAGTACATTTATACAATTTAATATAAGTACATTTTTATAGCTTTGATGATGACAACAAATAAGAAGTGACATTACGTTGTGTATCAAAGTCTGAATAAGTTCAGTGCGAAAGGGGGTCATGTGGCCCCTCTCCCCGCCAGGCCATGGAGGTCTCCCTTCTCGGGGGGTTTAAAATGAAATATACTGGACTGTTGATTGCTGGTCATCGCAAATTCCCAAGCTTCACCGCTTTGACACTGCCCGCACAGACACACCAGTGTGTGTGTGTGTGTGTGTGTGTGTGTGTGTGTGTGTGTGTGTGTGTGTGTGTGCGTGTGCGTGTGTGTGTGGGGGGGGGGGGTCATTAAAATTCGTTGGTAATTAAGTTCTTATGATACATGTATTTGATCATTCGACCCACCCAGACCCTGGGGCAGGCACACAAAAATACATCGTTGTACTCTATATGGATAGCTCAGTAAACTCACATACCAAACTCGATTTAATTCTACCAAACATTTTGGATAAGATTGTGCAATGAACTTTGTAATTTAATTCCTATGATATCTGACCGCTTGACAAGCAACCTCAGCCCAGACTGGGGTGTGAGGGGTGTGGAGCGATCCAAATATACAACATTGTCTTGTATCACCACAATCATATATGGGTAACTCCCACAGCAAATATGGTTGGATTCCGTCTAACGGTTTCAGAGGAGATAGTGGGACTGAGGACAGGGTTTGTACACCTTTCAGTATTTGAATTTCTATGCCTAAAATTAACAAATTCCAAAATAAATGTCTAGGTCAAAGCGTTATAATTTATTTCAAAATGTTCAACGACATATTGTGAATCATATGGAAATTACTAAAGGGTCAACATATGACAATTTACAATACATTTTTAATAAAATCAGATTTTCACCCAAAATATTTGATGAATAAAAATTCTGAATGAAAGTTTTAGAGCCTATGAACATAGGATTCTTTAAGCCTAACTTCGTTGAAATAGGTCAAAATGGTAAGAAGCAATTTGACAATTTCCAGAATTTTTTTAATAGAATCTAAGAATTTGATGCAAAAAATTGACGAATCAAAAAGCAAAGGTTGACGGGCAGACGACAGACGGACACCTTGGCATAAGCCAGGTGAGCTAATAATAAGTGCTTGACAAGTTATTTTTTTAATTTTCATTGGAATCATTGGCCAGGCTAAGGTAGAAATAAATGTACCACTACCTTGCTTAGATAAATGAATTTATATCTTGCTGTTGAGTATTTTAAAATCTATTTTGACTGGAACCTGTTGCTACCAGTCAAATTAGTTACAGAATATGCATATTCGTTACATCATAAAGAGTTTGTCATTTCGTGTCTCGGTGTAAGGTTAAAAGCTTAAGACCACTGAACGAATGGAATATTCCATTGGATATCATATTGTGTAACTAATCTGACTGCCAGCAACAGGTTCCAGTCAAAATAGTTTCAAAATATTTTACAGCAAGATAGAAATTCACTTGATCTAAGTAGAGTAGTATGCAATCATTCTAAATTATATCCGGTAGGTAGGTTGGCAACTTTAACCTGATACCACTATAACATAGTATAATTTATACTGGTACTTTTATCAAGTTCAATGCCTATCTTACCAAGAACGGAGGTCTTGGCCGCGTGCCACGGACGGCACAGTACATCTCATAAATAAATTAGAATGTATCCAAAAAGAAAATTTATCTTTGAAAGAGAAATTCTGTTTTGCTTAGAAAATATTGTAAGATAGTTTGGAGATGTTCTATAGCAGCTGCTTCTAAGTCTATTACAAGTACAGCTCACAAATAAGTTATATAGTTATAAAACAGAAACAGAAAATTTATCTTGTTTTAAAAACATCTAAATTTATTTGTAACGTGTTCTATACAAAAGGGTGACAGGTTTCATGGAAGCCGGAATATTAAAATAACCTGGCTTTAACCATTATCTTGCTGTTTTCACAGGCTAGTCACTACACGGTCAGAACAAGAAAGATTTGTGTAGATTATTCAAAAAATAATGCTGAAAGTTGTCTGTCTACAATGGATTACCTCAAAAGTTTCCAAAATGAATAGCCGACCGCTTGGAGTCAATGTGAGGGAATATCACATTGTGACGCATTGTTTTGATAAGCTGTCGCCATATGGTGGAATTGAATGCCATTAGAATTTTTTTATTAAGCAAGATTATCATTTTCCATGACTTTTTCATGACTCTGATCAAAATTCTTAATTTCCACGACTTCAAGGCATGGAATTTAGATTTTCAAATTCCATGACTTTCTAGGGTTTACATGACCAATGCGAACTGCGAACCCAGTGAGGAACATGCACTTGACGCCTTAGACCGGATCCCCACCACATATATATTTATATATATATATAATTGTTCTGTTGAATATTTTGAAAATAATATGACTGGAATTGGAACGAATTGCTGCCTAAAGCAACGGTGGTTTCCAAATTAATTTCAAAATGCAGCCATGATCCATATGATGATGCATTGGATATGTTGGAGACTTAGCCTATCACAGTCGTATCACAACAATGGATATGAAGAAATTGGTAAAAAAAATAACAGAAATAAACCAGAGTTATCACTTTTCGTGAGGGATAAGAATAAGAATATAGCCAGAATGAGGCCATAGTACCCAATTCTACCATTTTAGGAGCCTTTGTTGATTGAATGGTAAACAATAAAATAGCACAATATAGACTAGTAAATAAAACATTAAATTAGCATTGAGAGCCGTCTTTCTCTTTGTCTCACCTGTCGAGGAGAATCTTTGCCAGTGTATCGTCTCTTGTTAATTTTAAGGACTCTTTCAGCGCATTCCAGCGATCGACCTGTGCCCCAATATTCACGGATGACTTTTTTCTCCCCTGATCATACGCACGCTTTCTGTTTTTAGCCTCTTCTTTACTAAATTTCCGTTTTCTTCCTCTTGTCTCGGTACGTTTATCTTTCTGAAAGTCCAACATAATTAATCGCCTACTTTGCGCTAGTGCACGCTGGGAAATCTGATTTTAGGTCGAACCGTCACGTGATATGAAAATGACGTATTATTTTTCGCAATGCATCATGGGCTGGGAAAACCAATATTCTGCATATTTCAAATTTTATTTTTAGCGAGCGTAAAAAATAAAATCAGAAAAATAAACCCAATCTGCGAAATGTAGCAGTTGCACAACGAGGACATTTATGTGACCATTTAATACATAATACTGAACTCTATCACATACAACAAGAAAATTATACAAATTCTATAATTCTCTTTATTTCATTAGGGTGTGAATGTGGACCTTTAAGTCAAGAAAATAATCAAAATGCAGTGGAGCCAAACGTGGCTGTAAAAGACACTCAGGAAAATGATGATCTTACAGAAGAGCCAGTTTACAATTCCTTAGAGGATGAATTAAAATTAGGACAGGATAAGTTTAGGACTTAGAAGACGAAAAGTTCAGTCGATTTTCCGCTAAGCCGACTTGATTTAAGTCAGCTTGAAGATATGGTAAATGACGTTCCCGCCAAATGTAACTTAAATAGCAATAAGCGTCATAAAGATGACAATAGCTCAGAATCTGAGATTGAAGTAAATGATATGGATGATGATACAATGTCAGTTGCAGAATCAGATGTGTCCATTCAAACACAGAGTTCACAGATGAAAGATGAAATGGTAATGTACCGATCAGAAGTAGGTGAAGTGTTAGTGACATATGTAACGGCGAGAGGCGTGAAATATCGTCTACTGCGCCATGATTCTGATATTTCCAAATACGAATATTTGTCTGTGGTAGAACTAGGAAACATTGAATTCGCAGGAAAATTAGGTAAATGGTCTAAAAACGAGCTAAAAAAACAAATCAAGTTAATCTAATGATGGCGGTTGTAAACATCATTTTACAAATTATGATTATCTGCACCATCAATTGCAGAGGATTAAATACCGAATTCAAACAGCGCCACCTGCTTGACGAATTAGCAAATGAGAGAGTTGATATTGCTTTTCTACAAGAGACCAAAATTCAAAAAATTGAAGTGTATGACTCTCTCAAAGATATTTCAAAAGGGCAGATTTTTTATTCTTTATCACAAGATAATAGCGCGGGAGTGGCCATTCTTATCCTGCCCCGCTGTCTCAACTATGTTGATGTTATATCGTCGTAATCAGATACAAATGGATGATGGATTTGTGTATCAATTGATGTACTAAACACAAGTTTAAATTTGATGTGCCTTTATGCGCCAACATTTCATCAGTTGCGTCGTGAATTTCTAAATGATGTTTCCACAATAATTCAAGACAGAACACCTGAAAACCTAATTATGGGCGGTGACTTTAATTGCATATTAGATGAAGTTAAAGATAGAAACACTAGGTCTAATTTTAATGACACATCTCATAATATTTTGAAACACATCTGTGAATATAAAACCTTGTTAGACACTTACCGGATTTAAAATCCAGAGGGCAGGGACTTTACTTGGTTTTCAACCGATGGAAAGAAAGCATCCATACTGGACAGGATCTATGTAGAACGAGCATTGAAAGGTTACATGTGTAAAACTAACATAAAACCAGTAACTTTCTCTAATCACAATATGTTTTCCATCACATTAGACAATGCTGACTGGATCAAACGAGGAGATGGATTTTGGAAACTCAATGTAGCTTTGTTACCCGATAGTTGCTATCACAAATGTGTAGAAAGTTGTTGAAGGCATTGGGATGAAAAGACAAGTTTGTATGAATGTATAACAGACTGGTGGGAAGATGTTAAATCCCTCCTGAAACATATTTCAAGGCAGTATTCCATCAGGAAAGCACGAGAAATGCGAAAGCGTAAAAAGGCGCTTCAGCGGTCGGTGTGTAAAATTAATAAGAAAATTAATGATGGAGAATATAATTATTACGAACTAATAGTTAAATTCAAAGGTAGACTAAATGAAATAGAGCTATATCAGTTTGACCGGGCCAAAATAAGGTCAAGAGCACAAATGCACACGGAGGGTGAAAGGCCTACACGTTACTTTTGTAACTTGGAAAAAGCAAGAGGCATAGAGAAATTAATACGCTCACTGATGACTAATGATGGTGTATCAGTGTCCTCAAATGCAGAGATGATGGAAACAGTATCCACATTTTACAAATCATTGTATAAATCTGAGGGAAGTGACGTAGCTGCAACTAGAGATATTTTAGCTAATATAACACAAAGAGTTCCAGATGCATGTCGCGAAAGTTGTGACCAATCACTAACAATTGATGATTTGACAAAATCCCTCAAAGGTATGCAGTTAGAAAAGTCTCCTGGTTGCGACGGACTTCCAGTCGAATTTTATCAAACATTCTGGCACATATTTGGTCCAGTATTAGAAGAAATAGCAACTAGTATTTTTAAGCAAGGGCATCTCCCTCCATCGATGGCCCAAGCATATGTTCGGCTTATATACAAGAGGGGTGACAGAAATAAAACACAGAATTATAGACCAATCTCTCTACCCTGTGTAGACTATAAGATTATTACTCGGGCACTAACATTAAAACTTGGCGCAGTCCTAGGCGAAGTAATTGATGATGATCAAATGTGTTCTGTACCAGAAAGGGCGATATGAAACAACATATTGCTTATACGAGACCTTATTCAATTAGTTGAACAGGATTGCATCCCAGCAGCAATTATAGCACTTGATAACGAGAAGGCGTTTGACAGACTTGAATGGATTTCTTGTCTAAGTCTTTAGACCATATTGGCTTTGGTTCCAGATTTATTAAATTGGTCAATATTTTATATACTGATATAACAAGTTGCTATTTAGTAAATAATCATCTATCTGAACCTGTAGTGTTGGAACGAGGTGTCAGACAGGGTTGCTCATTGTCTCCGCTTCTATTCGTCATAGATATGGAATCGTTGAGGGCCACATTGAGGCAACGTAATGACTTCAAGGAATATGTATACGTGGCGTAGAAAGGCCACTAAAGGTGTCTCAATATGCAGATGATACGACTGTGTTTGCAGGTAAAAATTCAGATTTTTGAATTTTAAATGGAGTATTATCAGATTTTCAAAAGGCTTTTGGGTATTTACTTTAGTAGAGAACAGGATGTAATAATAAACTGGGAAGAAAGGCCATCCAAGCTAAAGTGTGCATTAGTAAATTGGAAACGACGTCGCCTAACTGTATTTGGGAGGACATTTGTCCTAAATAATTTAATTTTATCCCGACTGTGGTATACCGCTTCTGTAGTTCATATGCCCAAATCAGTAGAGTCAAAGATCAACACGTTACTTGTGTCCTTCTTATGGGAGGACAAAGCCCATTTAGTATCGCAGTCAATCCTCACCAATGAAAAGCATGATGGAGGCCTGGATTTGGTTAATGTTTTAGTAAAGTGTGCTTCGCTAAAACTGAAAACTGAAACTGAAATTCTTGAATAAGTTACTCACTTCAAACTCATCTTGGTAAAGTGTTGCAAGGACACTGCTACAAAGGTACGTAGATCCATTTCCAGTAGAATGTTTATTTGTGTGCAATAAACTGCCACCTAACCAGCAGAAGATACCAAACGTATATAAAGAACAGCTCGAAGCTTTAAAGATATTTACACGATCAATGTCACAACCCAGTTGTTGGGAAGATGTCTTAGAGCAACGTCTTTGGGGGAACGAGTTGATTCGTGATAATGTTGCTGTATTATATTTGCCCTCTATGGCCAAAAATGGCATTCAATATTTACGTGATTTAGTCAATCCAAAATCTCGCAAATGGATTGCGATGCAGGATGTAGCAAGAGCAACATCAATGAGGCATATTGATGCCCAACGCTTATTTCTTAGAATGAAGAATGCAATACCTGGTGAATGGTTCAAATTGCCGAAAGCACGTGGCAACAGAGATATGTTGCAACCAACATTAGTATTTAAGTCAGAGCATATAAAATACAACATGGCATCTAGAGCCTGGTATGGAATGCTAATGCAAAGTCGGAGACAGACTCATATTGCAGTTAGGCATTGGAACACTTTAGGATGCACACCAAAGAACTGAAAAAATGCGTCGAACACAATACATCTACCTTGTCTACCAGCAAACGCACGGGACCAGGCATGGCGATTACTCCATCGAAGGCTATGGGTTGGCCATCTGACTTATATGTGCAAAATAACAAGTACATACTGGTGTTTATTATGTAATACTGCGGAGGAAACAATAGACCATCTGTTTACACAGTGTTGTATAGCTACAGGCTTTTGGGTATATATCAATATGCTCCTTGCTAAATTTGGAATCAAATATGTGAAATTAATGACTGAAACAATTATGTTCAAAGATTGCTCAATTATCGGACGAATCATTAATAGTAAGGAGAAAGAATTGTTAGTAGCCCTGTTGTCTGTAGGGGTGTGGGCCATTTGGAAGCATCGGTGTTCAGAGGCCAGATATAAGACAGGAAACATCCACCAAAGAGCCATACAAGCTGTATTTGGATGATTGTTGGTAAACTGCATTCATTGTGAATTTTACAGGCTAGTGGAACATGGAAAAGAAAGTCTATTTAAAGATATATGGTGCAAAACTGGTCTAGTATCAATTGAACATGGATATCTAAAAATAGCAGAAGCAAAACTTGTATAAGCTAGCACACTCGCTGCTTGTTGTATATTGATATTTGGTATTTTATTTTATTTAATTGACTTTATTTTAAAATTTTAATGTCTTAGGAGATGATAACTTTGACGAATAACCTAACCTTGGGAATCGGTATATTTAAATATCAAATGAGCATCGCTTCAATATTCTGGAGGTGATCTGACTTTCGAGTTCATTAGGTTAACAGAGTGTGACATCTTACATATATACAATTAACATCCTGTTGTAAATGTTTACTGTAGGTGTATTTGTTCCAGGGTAATTTACAAAAACTTACAATGAAGTAAATTTAAAATGTGAACCCAAAGTGCCATCTAGGTAGTCATAGTTTGTATACTTTTGCTTTGTGCATTATATTATATAACGGCTACTACGCCTGCTCGGTATTTAAGGATCGGCCAACTGGCGTCAATGAGTGACCTTTTGTTACTTATTGACGAGTCACCTCGCCACTAGTTGGCGAGCTGAACTCGCCATTTCGGCCCAATACTATACGGTGTGCTACGTTAAACTACATATGATCTACTTAGCCTGCCGGTCATGAATCGGCTCAATAGCGTCAATGAGTAGCAGTAACCTACTGCTAATTATTGATGATTCGCTTTACCACTTATTGGGTAACTATGCTCGCCATTTGGGCCTACTACTACACGATGTGCAAATAGTAATGGCTTTGTTGAATTATATTATGTTATCAACTCTTTATTAATTTTTTTTCTATGTAGTTATGCCATGGGTGTGGTATATGGTAATAGAGTATTTTAGCTTGCACTGTTTTGATATGTTAAGTTTGTATTCTTATTCATATACTATTAATAAAGCCTGCTATTTCACCCGATTTTTATGGGGGTTTGCAAGCCTTTTTTAAAGGAGTTCCTCCGTGAGGTGTGTCCGACTGCGTCAGCGTCGGATTTTCAAAAAAAAAGAAGAAAGAAGTAGCAGTAGTAGGAGTAGTAGTAGTAGTAGTAGTAGCAGTAGTAGTGGTGGTGGTGGTGGTAGTAGTAGTAGTAGTAGTAGTAGTAGTAGTAGTAGTAGTAGTAGTAGTAGTAGTAGTAGTAGTAGTAGTAGTAGTAGTAGTAGTAGTAGTAGTAGTAGTAGTAGTTTTACTTATTATTTTCGGTGGTGGGGGCGGGGGAGGGGGGGGGGGGGCGGGTTAGCAGTTATGACAAACAAGTCGGTTGTAGATTTATGATTTCAATATAAAATTTCAAAGTTTAATAACAACCATTGTAACTTCAATTCCGTTGAATTACAGACAAGACGTGTAATACCTTTACTACAGAACTATCAATTCCTTTCTCAAAAACACGTGCTGCCTTTACTCCAGATAGGCAATTACTGACTATCATCCCACGATTACAAACATTTATACCCAGTGCATCACCATGTAAATACCATTTCATTAGGTGACAAGTGTTAGCATGTTGTCACAGACTAACTTATATGTCCTGTTTTAGTGTTTCTTAGTGAATGTCCAGATCAAACAATTGTATATATACCTATAACTCGGCACTAATATATTAATAGCTGCACTGTACACCTAGTGACACAGCTAGTAATGTCAATCTAAATTCGCTCACACGTATTCACATAAAAGGTTCATTAATGTCAGGCCTGTATTAAAGCAGCTATTTCTGGTTTGTGTACTCTTGTACCTGAAGGTTAGCACTGTCCATCTTTTGTGAATACGGCATTGAACGTTTGACATGCATCTTAATTTTAGTTTCAACAACGCTGTCATATTATAGTGACGCACTGCCAACGCAATGGTTTCAATTTCTGTGTTAAACCCTGTCACAATGAATGCCCCACGTTCTTGATTACGATAATACAATTTCACACACCCGGTTTTGAACAGCCAGCACAACATAGCACCAGTAGCCCGGGTAATGGGACTACATCATTACAATGTCTTGGATTTGTGGATCCGATATCCTGACACGCTGCCAAATAGATGTATCCTGTTTTAGCTATGCCTCGTCCATCTCTAGCTAAGCTCTGCTCACGCTTTGACTGTTTTGAATTGATCGATTCCTGCACTCTCAATTTCCAGAAAACTATTCAAGTAAGCTATTGCATATTATGAAAATAATTAGACTGGCAGTGCCGAGTCAAATTAGTTCCAAAATATCCAACAGTATGTTTATTAAATAATAAAGAGTTACGAGTCGTACAACCTGACGGACTATTGAGCGTGTAATACAGACTATATTATAGCGTAATTGATTATGACGTCAGCCTACACGTCACATAGTTAATTATGACGTCATATGATTGATTGATAAACTGGATTCATGAATTCATGTGTCAATGTCTGTGGCCTGTATTCTTGTATGTGTATGTCATGAACCTCACCCGGCTCCATCGGAGCACTGACCGTAACAATATTATCTAACACTGGTCACTGAATACACCCATTAGATTACCATCTCCGACTCTGCATCGTTCTAGTAAGTAGGTTGAGCACAGGCTTTATTCTATTGCATCTACAGCAATCCAATTTAACAGGATCTGTGATGCCAATATTAATATAAAATCTTCTCCATGAACTGATTGATATTCGCGCGTGATCAATAACAATCACGTGCATGATGAAACTGATACGTTAAATCGTATGCCATATATTTATGTGGCTCTGTGTAATTAACTGTTGCCCTCATTTTTCGAATTTGTTGATCATATTACTATCACTATGCACATGATTGTTATTGATCACAAATGAAGATCAATCAGTAGGACAGGCAGATGTTCCGAATAACGCAGTAGATCAAAAAGATTTAAAGTCACGCTAACCATGTGGATTTGATACACCCTCCTACAGTATGTTAGGCTAATTATAACTGTAATTACTTGACAATGTAGGGATTCGTTCTACAACTCTTGAAAGTATCTGACGTCATAAAAGAATGGCGTAAGTACGAATTGTATGTCTATGATGAAGTTACATTTCAATAAACATAATGCTGCATATTTTGAAATTAATTTGACTAGGGAGCTATAGCTATATAACAGCCCCTAGTTCAAGTAGATTTGAACTCTCTAACAGCTTCTTTGCATAGTTACCATTAAATTTTGGAATCGGGGAATGTATATTTCTAAGCTTACAACACACATAAAAAGCGGGCAGACCAAGCTAGTAGGGGCGGGACATAGCTAGAAATGGATCGTTCTATAATTCTCATCTACGGGGAATGGCGCTGGTCTAACATGTTAATGCATACGTCCAGACCGCTGCTTGAGACTCCAACTACTTTCAGCAACCCGAATTTGAAAGATTAATATCAGTATTCTTCATGTCATGAAAACAGTTGAGTCCGTATGCATAAATACACGAGGGAGATGATTGATTGCGTTTGTGAAGTGATATCGATGCTCGATTTGGACGCATGTCAAATATTACGGGCTTTTCGTAAACTAAACTGTTTGCGGTCGGAAAAATAGACTATAATCTTAAACAACATAAAGCATATAATTTCCAATATTTTGATTCTAATTTACTACTTCGTATATCAGATTAACTCTTTAACACTCATATGAGCCAAAATAGCTTCTGCAGTAGTCTTAAGAAATGTCCAATTACAGACCAAGAGAAGACTATTTTTGAAAATGTATCACTTGAATGACTGGCTCGATAGCCGAGCTAGTCATTTCAATGGTACATTTTCAAAAATGCTGCTCTCTTGGTCTGCAGATGGACATTTTCAATAAGAAAATTGAAATTATTCTGACCAGACTCGAGCGTTAAAAGGTTAACATAATTGTTTGTGGTATCAAATTTTAGATTCTGAAATTCAAAGATCAATATGTTAATTACATCTAGTAGAGCATAGTTTGCATGACATATTTGATGGATAAATCAGTGACTATCAGTCTATTTTAGCTCAATGTCTCTGTAAATATATAACTAAGTGTTTCCTTGAGAGATATATTTCTGCAGTGCCTCATGAATAGTTTGCCACGGTTACTATGCACACTACACTTATGAACAATACATAACTACCCAACAGCTCGATCTAAGCTGATTACCAGTGTGCTCGATAATCTATGGGTCATAGACTACATAGAAAATTGTTAATATATTACATTGGCTAAATCATATATCCTCCTCCCATGGATTCACATGTCTTTATTGATAGTACACGGATCATGAATGGTACAATATGCTCGGCCAATTAGCTATAAGATGGTTATGGCAATAAGGTTATTTTACATTTCCGCTTCTAATGCGTACGCCGAGTTCAATATATGGATTTTAGTCCAACACCAACGAGTGTACAACAAATTCATATTGTATACGGAAATTTAAACTTACCTACTTATTACACACCTAAATTGCAAAAATAAAAAAATTAACGGTTCAGCGTGACATTGTACCTATTACCTTTACTAATCACTGAGAATGAACAAAATGCTTAGCAAATACGAGACAGGTTAGCAATTCATTTATTACGCAATACCATAGTGACGCAATAATATTATAAAGCAACGTTTGCACGATGTAACAACGTTTCTGCAACTGATGTCGTAAATCAAGATGAAGAAATACTCTTATTATATAGCAATAGTCTCGAGAATCCAATACAAGTTTTAAATATTGTTCAATACAGCTTTTTAAAGTCGAATGGAACTTATTAGCGTCCACTAACTGTTTTTATTAGATGGTCACGTGGTAGAAATGCAGCCATTTCATTGACTAATATTCTTCTTTTAATAAGTTTATCAGTTTATAGTTTCCTAGGCCATTCACTACTCCATCACGAGAAGAGACCAATGATATCCCTGCAATGCCGTTTACTAGGATGGTATTGCCGTAGCTCTACTCTGAATATATTCATTCTATTCACAAGTCTAAGGTTAATTTTAAAAGTATTAAACTATTAGTGTTTTATAAGCCCTAATGTGAACGCCAATTTTACATCAGACTTTACCATTCGTAAGTATCATGTGTCAATGCTTTACTTTGGCAACCGATGCCACTGTTTTGTTAAGCGCCACCGTCAATCAAAAGAACAGATGTCGGTGGGATGGCAACTGACATTGTACTAATGAACCTTATGCTAAAGATAGTCCCACTTATAAATAAGTTGGCACGGTTCCAAAACAGAAAGAGAAACATATTCTTTTGTACAAATTTGAACACGATGTAAAATATTTTGGAATTATTGGATTGAAAGTCATTGCTGCTCTACACAGCAATATCTTCCAATTCAATTATGTCCAGAATACCCAACAGTACATTTTGTTTCATTTTTGTGGCATGTTAAGGTAATTCCAATCCGTACACGAGATAAGGTAATACTTGCATTGTAGTATTTCCCTGTTGTGTTTGGTGCACTGTACCTACTTGTCCGCTTCCATCGTTTCACCCATTCACAATGTACAGATAATTGGACGACCATGGTTAATCTATGCAACTCTTTTCCCTGAACATAACAGGAAAAACGTTACATACGCTAATTTTTCTTTCTCGGGGTCGGTAATAGACGTTCACTTCCAGTGGTTTGTCAGCTAACACATACTATTAATGCAGATCGCCGTGACACAGTAGTTTGGTTCATGTACGTACGTTCATGGCACCGATTAATTTCTTATTAACTTATGTGTTGGAACATCTTTACTCATGTTTGTATTCAGCCACATGAATATCACATCCCTGTTATATAATAAATAGAAGTGCACTTCTTAGATGCTAACCTGTGATAGATGTTCATGATTTGCCCGGCTTTACATATATCTATGCGTGGCTTTCATCTCGACTTCACACACGTTATGCCATTACGGCTAATCAGCACAATACATTTTTCCGAACTTTATGAGAAGAACATAGTAAAAAAACCAATAAAACAAATAAACAATATAGCAAAATAGAGACTTAATCGCAAACAATTCATAAACCCTATAAGATCATATACCATGTCTCAATGCTGTGAAAATAAAGACGTAAATATTTTCAACCAACTTGCCTGGAAGCCGTAGCTGCAAAGAAGAAAGAAGGCGCAATCAAACCATAAGGACTCCCATCGAGGCCAACACTACACATTCCATGACATATACACATGCAATGCACAATAATAAATGTATTTGCCTTGGGTGTGCACCTATGATATGATGCAAATTATTGGACCATACAAGAGCCCCGTGAATCACACCACGCTCAATTGAGACAAAAGATTTCATTGCTAGAAGGGTCAAGATTAAGTCAGAACATCGAAAATAAAATATAAATGTATCTATATCTATATACATATGTACAGATGCATGGGATGAGGTCAGTGTGTGTATATGGTCATATAAGATGTTTACTTAGAAGCTGCCCGAGGCGATGTAATATTTCTGAATTTTCGCAATTAATTAACCAAAGGAATTTGTCGTCTTTTGTTAGATTTTTAAAGTTCTTTTTTAATTATACTAAAAAGTTTATTTCTATCATCATTGTATGCGTTACATTCTATAAGAAAATTAAGTTCATCTTCAATTGAACCACTATCACACGAGTCGCAAACTCTTCTCTATTTATCCTGTCATATCTACCAGTTTCTATTTTGAGCCTTTGTGCAGATATTCGCAACCTCGTAATGACCTTTCTATATTGAATTTTCTTCATAGTTGTTAGATAATTTTCTAATCCACCCCTGGTCTTTACTACTGTGTAGGTGGTCAGGTTACCATCAGAAAGTGTGTCCTTTAAAGCATACAAGTTTTCAAGATAGGCTTCTGTGCAAATGGGACCGCTGCTCGAAAATGTCACACTGAGTCATTGGGAACTTGTTAGGTTCGAATTATCCATGCTAGTCTGTCAACGGGTGATACAACCAGAGAGACAACCAGATAAATTCCAGGTTTGAGCTATATAATGAACATTGGACTTTTCCAGTTTTAGCTATGCCCGACCATCTTTATCTAAGCTCCACCCACACCTTGCTCGTGCTGGGATCGATCGATCCCCGTACGCTCTGACTATCGCTTTCCAGAAAAATATACACATAAGCTGTTAAATATGTTGAGACTAATTTGACTGGGTGCAGCTATGGCAGCAACATCGCTCAATCAAATTACTTTCAAAATATGTAACACCATTTTTATTCATAGGCAAAGACATACAATTCGTATAATGTGTCGGCCTATTAAGCGTTTAAGACGGACTAAATTCAGTCAGTCATGTTGTACTTGCGTATGACGTTATCCTACACGTCACATAGTAGATTATGACATCATATGACGTCATCAGATGGATCGATAAAGTAAAAAGGTCCATAATTCATGCCAGTGTTCTCGTAAGCTGTGCACATGGCCAAACATTCATCATGCTAGAGCTGTGACCAGATATGGACAACTATTCGAACTAGCTCGCCTGTTATGTGTCGCGCATAGGCTATGCATTATTGTTATTTTTCTTGGTTTATTATAAAACTCACAGACCACTGAACTTATTTCCCACTCTGTTGTAGTATTTCTCATCAAATAATACCAAAGGGAGGAATTGTTTGCATTGCTCTTAGAAACGCAACTTCACAATCATACGTGAATTCGCTTTCCTGAATACTACACTACATGAGTAAAATATTTACTTGCATTATTTGGAGAACTGTATTAACCATGTTAACGCTGATGATGTAGGTCTACCATGTTCTGCGCCTGCAGTAGCTTGAAAATATCGTGCTGCTGAAATCAATCTTTATTTTTCTTGGCTCCTTATCGCCAGTAAGTTTTTCCTCTTCCTGTTGTGAAGTGGCAGTCCTGCCTCTTTCAGATCACTACGGAACACGTATAAAATGTTTCTGCAATAGCGTCATCTGCGGGCTTTGTAAGTTCTGGCACAGCAAGAGGAAGATTCCCGTTTGTCTAGCTATCATAGGACGTCATAATCAACTACGTACAGTTTAGGATACCGTCAAAATGAAGTTACTTCATGAATGACATAAATATGTTGTTGAATATTTTGAAACTAATTTGACTGGATGCAGTTGCCTACAGCAACAACACCAAGTCAAATTAGTTTCAAAATATTAAACAGCTTACTTTAAAAATTTTCTGGAAATTGAGTGTCAGGGACTTCAGTGATCGATCGATCTCAACACGTGCAAAGTGTGGCTGGGCCTTAGCTAAAGATGGGTGGGGCATAGGTAAAACTGGATTCTTGCATTGTGTGCAGGCGCGTCTGATAGCTTTCAAAGAACATGGCCAAACATAGACTGTGCGGTAACGATAGAAATGACAATATCCAGGATGAACGTGTGATTCGAAGACACTTTGATTAGTGATGTTACTTCGTCATGCCTATGATCACGAGTAGCACATGATCTCACTCAAATAGGAACTGGATAATAGAAGCTGTAGATTCAGTCATAAATTTTTAGTCTATTGTTAATGACATTCAGTTGGTCCAAAATTATTTTTTATATTTCATCTCATTTGATTTCCGTGTGATTGGCATTTAATATCAAATTCTCTATGTGTAGACAGACGCATCATCGTTTGGTATGTGGACCTACTCCCCGTGATTTCTGCAGATATGATCAAACAAAATAAATAGCATTTTAAGCAGCCCTCGTGCCAGATCCAAGCCTAACAAGCGCATAGGACAGACACAATATTACACATATGTAACACACATTTCTTCAAAATAGTGGCATGATAATAATGACAATATGTATCGATATTTGATACGGGGGTACATTGACATATCACGCATACACTTCTTAATTGTAGCAATACACCATTCTTGCTCTTCCACCAATGCCGGTATCGTAAGATAAATATTACGCGAGTGTTCCTCTCCGCGTTACTGCACATAATATGAAATATTGTTACCAAACAATTAAAATTGTAATTTTAAAACCTAGCTGAATATGTTCTGCATACACTTAAATGGTCTTCTTAACATCTGGTGCATAGAAGTGTAGCATGCAGATGGCTGATAACAGCGTACTTAATTAGATTATTAACATTTGGATTCGCCAATCATATGCCATATCACGTTTATTTTGTTATTTCGCGCATAAATATTACATCAAAGTTGAATCGTCACTACATTGGCGCAAAACGGAAACAGAAACGTATGCGATCATCCACTAACTGTCTGTATGTTTACCTCTGAGCCATGTAATATAGATTTTCGCCAAAAGAATATCCACTTGGCTTGGGCTCTTCTGTTCATCTGTTTGAGGGATGAGATGATGCTGGTTGAAAGCCTGTTCTAATCTATGATTATTGATTACTGCTGGATGTTAGCGCTGAACGTTCAAAGCTTGCTTTCTTTACAGATAGATGATAATAGTCAGTAGAGGGATCTAATCTGTCAATCGAGTATCTAAAGTCATTATCAATTACCTCATACGGTAGATGTAAGAAAGATTTAGAACTACACAAACATGTCTGGGCGAACGAAGGTAGCCCATCCACTACGTGAGTGGGCTTCGAGTGGGGGAGGGTGGGGTGTTGACGGGGTTGGTGGTTGTGTTGATGGTCGTTGTGTGGGGTGGGGTTGAGCGGTTGATCAGGGTCAATCACCAAAGCTCACCTCCCACTCACCCCCCTGAGGGTAGGCGGAGGTGAGTTTTGGTGATTGCCTATAATGGTGACTCATACCGAGCCACTGGCCACTGCCACTCATTGTATTATGATTATGGCACCGCAATTGTATATGGTGTGGTATTTTTTTTACTGAATCCTGTGTGCAATGCCATGCATGAGATTGGTGTATTGGTAACACTGTTTATGCTTCACTAAACCACTGTTTATGTTGCATATTTCCTTAAGCCTTAGCCCTTAATGAAAATGGTCAATTTTGAGAAAATTTTGAAGAAAACCTTAAGTAAATAGACATCAAATACAATTTACTTAGGTTTTTCATTCCAATTTTGAAAAATATTCGAAGAAACCGCGAAGTAATAACCAATGGCTACCTACCATTTATTTAAGCTTTTCAGTAGATTTTTTAACATTTTGAAAAGATTCTGAAAAAAAATGTTTACTAAATGGCTAGCAGATACCATTTACGTAAGTTTTTCAGACCAATTATCAGAACGTCTTGGAGGAAATGTTAAGTAAATGGCCAGCAGATACCATTTACTTACTTTTCCAATCTGAAATCGTGTGGCAGATCAAGCATGCATCTAAAACATGTACTCATTTGTTCATTATAACGTGCTGCATCTTCTGTTATGGAACGCATGAAAATCTATACTTCACTGCATTACACAAAAAAAACATCGAGTCAGAGAAAAGCCACAAACCGCAAACAAACCATACTGTCATGGACTATCCCTAGCGACAAAGCATTCGCATTCGGATGAGCAGGGAGAAGACTCAAAAGAGGAGGAAGTACAACCTTAGAGGATGCAACTAAAAGAATTTTGACTAGGCTTAAGTGACTGGATTTGTGTTACCCATCGCCTTGTTAGTTGCATTATCTGGAGCTGTTACATAGGTTGGTCACCCTCAACCCTTAATGGACAAAGGGCTGGTAATTGGGGCTAATAGGCATTAGAGTGCTTAATATCACAAGTAAATTGGTGGCAAATGGCATAATTCTGGCTTCTTCTTCATTTGGGTGTCCACACCCATTTGATGGGTTGGAAATCAGGATAAATCATTATACATCTATATTTTAGTTGTTTCGAACTGCACATATTTTTCAGAACCGCACAGATTGTGTAGAGCTGCACAATCAAAGAAGCCCTGGCTAGCTGACATCACAATCATAAACGCATATCTACCTCCGTCATGCACATTGAAACTCGTCATGTTGTAGATATGGGATCGTCTTGTGGGAAGTCATGACCCCGCTGGATGTCTTATATTTACAAGTAAGACCTAAATGAAATTCATGTTTGAAAATACCAGGTGAGCTAATGGACCGAATGTCATCATGTACATACTATTTAGATGCGCATTTACGCTGTACTGGTTGACATCAACCAGAGCTGCTGATGGGCAGTTTCGCAGAAACTAAGTCGAAACTGTAGATAATATATACATCATTTAAGTGAGGGATTGAATTAAATGAGATCGGACCGACGGGTCTGGGTTGATGATATCTGTCAATAGTTGAAGATAAAAGTTGTTGCTGTGGGATCGGCACACACTTTTATAATATTCAACAGTTGTTTCGGCCAGAGGTTTAGAAAATAATAGAGGGAAAAGAATCGATGGAATCGTACGTAACAGACTGACATTAGTTGATGATGGTAGGCATTCCGACTCCCTTATGAAAGTACAACAACACCAGCTGGCAATGAGATCATACAGCTCATGTGCTTATTAACGTTCGTATCCTACAGGCTTATTCATGATAGGCAAGGGACAGGACAAAGGCAATGTAGCGTCCTGTAGGAATTAATAACACAATCGAAATTTGTATATCAACTATATGTCAATCATAGAAAGGCATGCTACAACAACACATTCCGTAATGTTGTTAGTTAGCTGACAGATCACATCAAATCAAAACCAGCCAACACCGCTTGGACCCTGTTTAGTAGTATTTCCGCAGAAGAGAAGCCCAGAGTTTGATTAGTCAGGATGACGTCATAAGCAATGAGCGTCGATCAAACTCTGTGGCAGAGAAACAAGAAGAACTTCGTTCAAAGTTAAATCGAGAGTTTAAACGATCATGGATTGGTCAGGGCGACCAACAGGAGGAGGTAGAAGCTTCTAGGAGGAAATAAGCAGATGTTGATTGGCGGGATGATTACCCGAACCAATCAAGCTGTGCTTATAGCCTACCTAGAAGAATCATTGAAACAAAGAAATAGATATTACGATATGTATATAACTATATATCGTGATATTTATAGAATTCTAAGTTGGCAAAATGTATAAATAAGGCACTTTGCCTATTGAATCTTTAATCTTTCACCATCTGTGATTCCGTATGCACAGTGTTGCTACGTCTGTAGGTTAAGCATACTAGTTAGTCTAGGAGTAGTCCGTCGGTAGAACATTGTGCTAATTGATCGAGTATAGTAGAAATAATCGGCTAGCAGTAAAAGCTAGTGAAACTTAGGTATTGCATAATTGTTAAGTAACTTCATCATTGAAATATTCATAATTAGTGTAAAAAGTGTATAGATAGGTAAATCTAATAAAATCATCGTCTTGCTTAGTTCAAGATACGAGTTTGGTTGTGCTTAAGATAGGACTCTGAAGAGCAGAGAAACACTGCTCCGAAGCTGAATCTTCTGAAAGTAACAGGCCCGTCTATCATTACAAATATCGTCGACCATCTGACGAGGCGAGTCGATAGGCATCGTCCACGGTGTCTGCAATAAGAGGTTGTCGCAGCAACCACACATCATAATCTTGTTGCAGGGACTGTGGAATTCATAAGGAACCCAGAAGAAACAGAAAATCTTCAATGTGTACGAATTATATTGTATTTGCCTGATTTATAGTTTAATAAACATTACTTTTAATATTTTTAAACTAATTTAACTGGGAGATGTTGCTGCCATAGGTTCAAAATATACCATAGCTTACCGGTATATTTATCCTGAATATGTGATTCTGGGAAGTCACGATTCAATGTATATAAATCGAACCAAATACATGCAAAACGTGGGCAGAGCTTAGCTAGAAATGGGCGGGTCATAGCGATAAATGGATCCCTCTATTGTGACATCTAACCGAAGCGATATTTTCTTTTGTTGTTCCGAAGTGATCATTTCTTTTGTTGTTCGTTCTCTACATTGACATTATTACCATTGTACTACTTCGGCATTTGGTTTATATTGTGCACACGCTCGTGTTTATTGCACGACAACTCAGCAATACACTCCTAAAATACGGATGACTATGTTCAACTAAATGCAATAAATTTCTAGAAACAAGAATTGGAATCTGCCTATAAGCGTAAGATTCTTTCATGAAAATCATATAATGTTAGGGGTTTCATTCACACAAAAACCTTTTGTTCTTTCTGAATGTTAATTTGCAAATCGCTCTAGCATGCCCAGAAGCTAGCTTATTACATTTCGAGCTCACACGCATGTCTTTCGATCTTACCCCCAGGGGAGAGTTATTTCCACTTGACATGTTTGCATTAAGGATAAGATACTGGATGCTGGTTAGCTCTTCCGCATTGACTCGTATTTGATGTTTACCACATCACCATATCATCGGATGAAGAATACACAGTCCATGTCGTTTTATCTAGAGAAAATAAGTTCCTTTCATAATCCCGATCTGTTTCGAAATTACACAGAAAATAATATCGTGTAAGCGCAGTTGTAATGAAGATGGATGCTCAACACAGAACTGGTACAAGCTTTGATATTAGACATTGTATCAGCATTGCTTTTGAAGAGGCCACAGTTGCCATTGAAAAGTGGCGAGCAACGGTCCATAATTGAAGCCTTGTAACTGTTTCAAAGATGTCCAAATCTCAAGTCTAGGACAATGTATGGATCGGCTCTGTCAGTCAGGAATGCACGTGCATCACATTCTGGTTGACATTGCAATCATAAGGACATAGATCCGTGACGAAACTCGCAGTCTGTCACAAACGTGTACGAATTGTATGTCTTTTACAAACACTCTTGTTGGAATCGATTTGCAACTTTGAAGACTGAATTCCCAGTATCTAAATTTTAGATTCTGGTAATTCTGTTTTCAAAGGTACAAAACGATACTAACACACATAGAATGTGAGATATCTTCAGAAGCGATTAACAATAACGACTCTTCATATCGTTGGTTGACCCATAAGCCTATCTTTAGTCACAAGAGTTGGGCATCATTTTGATCGTTAACCAAGTTCATTAATTAGTTCCGGCCGTTAAATCGTGTATTCACAGACTTCGTACATTGACAAGACCAGTAGAAATCGGTCCCACATAAGAAAGATATATTAGTATCAGGAAAGACGATTCACAATATCTAATGAAGTGGACGAGACCCGAGGCATCATATTTCAGTTATTTCCTACCAGCTGGCGAACCAGCAAATTGTCTTGAGTTATTTTGATTGCAACTGTCTTACTTTAGCATCACCTCTAGCGACAGGAACTATATTACCGAGACATCAAATACAGGTCAATGAATATATCTCATTTCTGTAGGCATGTGACTCATTATCTTGACCAGTCTTTTCCAGATTAGCCGCGATCAAAAATAGAAGTATATCGGAGTAATCATGAAAATAAATTCAATTTGAGAACAGCATTGCAATATAGAGCCACATAGTCATGCTATGTTCACATTCAATTTCTTCAATTCCCAATCATTTTATTGCTTATAGGTAACTTTCACATTGCGGGTATCAGAATAAATTATCACTACTTGATACATTGTACAAAAGAGTAATGAAAATGGTTACGCCGCTGTAATTGGCAGGTGAGCAGTGACGAAATCGTATTGCCATGGATCATTATAATTAATTGTCTCATGTCTATGTAAGTCTTCTGACTCTCTCTCTCTCTCTCTCTCTCTCTCTCTCTCTCTCTCTCTCTCTCTCTCCCTTTCTCTGTCTCTCTCTCGCTCTCTCTCTCTCTCTCTCTCTCTCTCGCTCGCTCCCTCCCTCACTCCCTCCATCCCTGCCTCCTCACCTCCCTCCATCCCTCCCTCCCTCCCTCCCTCCCTCCCTCTCTCTCTCTCTCTCTCTCTCTCTCTCTCTCTCTCTCTTTCTTCATCTCTCTCTCTCTCTCTCTCTCTCTCTCTTCCTCCCTCCCTCCCTCCCTCCCTCCCCCCTCTCTCCCTCGCAGAGCTAAATACGTAATTGTGATTGTGACGCCGTCTAACTAGTGACACAATTGATTTGAGTGACAGATCGGATCTCTCAATCAACATAACACTTTCCTAAACGATATGCCTCTGGGAATGTATTTAAGTTTTAAAGAGGATATAATGAATGATTTTCATCGTTACTATTCTTTCTCAAGAATTAGATACATGATGTGATGGACAATTATGTTATCATCGATTGACTTTCTGACACCGTGGGGGAGATGTCTGGCCGACTTTCTTTAAGATAGCATTGGTAAATGAATGGTGAGCACCATGATTAGAAAATCACTATAGCGTTTAATCTTATCTGCTCCTATTTCATGCACGAAGAACCTGATCGATCGTTGACGCCATGCTTATATAGGTGTTGCTTAAGGGAGCACTAAAGTCCATTTACAAGACACTCATGCATGAAGCTCGAACTGTGATGTATTATTGTACACTACTTTAGAATTACAGTGGACATTGTGAGGGCTGACCAGCATAATACAAATAAATTATGTGGCATAGTAATTCAGTTGGAACAGGACTGATTGGTGATTGCATGCACTGGCATGATAGCAAGAGCACAGACCAGGAAAGGTTAGTTGAATATAACAACTTTGCCTCTTGTGTTGAAATTTGGTGCACGTCGGATCAATAGTTAGTTTTAGCAAAACAGCCATGTGGAAACAAGCAAACAAGCAAGCACATCAACAAATACGCTTAAATCCAAACACACCGTCAGCACTCTCCGTGCGTTTGCTTGGATGCGTACATCCGTGTGCGTCCATGCATTGTTTTGAGAGATGGTCTTGAAAAGTCATACATGAACTGTGAACTGTACATTATTTTAGATATACTGATAATATCTATTGGAAATGTTAACTTAGCTCTCTTACTGCGGCTGTATCAGTATTTTGTTAGGGATTTTTACAAAATTATTAAATTCTCCTAGCTTTTCCATTCGCACTGTCTGAACTCTAAATTTGTCAATATTATTCACTATTTGTGTATGCTATGGGATATGTTCACAGTTGTCAAGTGATGTACTAATAATTGTTCCTTTATTAATTAGTATTAACCCTTTAAGCCCTAAAATTGTTCAAGAACATTTTAATTTTCTCATGGAAAATGTCCATTTGCAGACAATTTTTGAAAATTTACCACTGGAATGACTGGCTCTGTTATCGAGCCAGCCATTCCAATGGTGAAATTTCAAAAATAGTTTTCTTTTGGTCTGCAAATTGACATTTCCCAAGACTACTACAGAAGCTGTTTTTGGCCGGTTTGCGTGTTAAAGGGGCAATAGATATCACATATCTAAAAGCATAAACATATGTGATTTCAGATGCTACTAATAAATGCTGTGAAGACTGGTGTTTCAAGGTAATCATACAGGTAAACTGTTGTATCTTTTGAACAAAATTCGACACGTACCAGTTGCTGCCATAGGCAACAACGGCCCCCAACCAAATTTGTTTCAAAATATTTAACAGAGTATTTCTTACAGCGTAAAGGATGTCTCGTTTTTTATCATTCGGCGTCAAAGTGCTAAATTGTATTTCAAGGGTAGCATCAATTTTCAGCAACAAACATATAATCCCAGACAATGGATCTTTCCAGTTTTAGCTAAGCCCAGCCCATCTCTAGGTAAGCGCCACTCACACCTCGCTTTTGTTGGGATCGATCGATCTCTGAACTCTGACTATTAATTTCCAGAAAACTATATAGGTAAGCTATGTATATTTTTAAACTAATTTTACTGGGCACTGTTGCTGCCTTTGATAGTAACAGCGCCCAGTCAATTTAGTTTCAAAATATTCAACAGCATGCTTATTAAATAGTACAGACATACAATTCTTACAACGTGTCGGGCTATTGAGAGTTAAAGATGGGCCATATATAATCATTTATGACGTAATGATTATGACGTAATCCTACACGCCGCTTTGCTAATCATGACGTTATTTGAGGTCAGATGATAGATTGATACTCTAGAAAGGTGAATTGGGAACATACCATAGTAACATAACGTATTACCTTGAAATATTAAGAGGAAAGATCTTTATAGTGCCAATGCAATTCATGGTTGATATTTAACAATTTTATAATACAATTTTCAAAAATATAGTAAACATACGTATATTGACTTCTTTTTATCAAGTTTCACACTTCATTTATGGTGTCTTTTGAACTATTTGTCAATAAGCAAGGTGTCGCTATTTGCCTGTCTGTTTGTGCGCGCATAGCTGCTTCGGTAAATGCCATTATTGAGCCGATTTACATCAGGTTGTTATTATAAATCCAAGATCTACAGTTCTGTGGTTTCAAATTCTGGATTTAAAGAACATGCCAGGATAGGCTCCCACTAATCACACGTCCCAATGAATGGTTATGATAATTATTTCTTCGCACTTTGCCAGTTAGCCTACCTTAATTCTATTTCTACTTTAAAATATTGGACACTAGGATGACACGGATTGCGTCGTATGGAATTCTAATTTGTACATTGCCGACAGTGGTGAAACATTGCAATAAGAGGCAGTCGGGTTGTGATACAGAAGACATTAAAAATTAAATAAATAATAAACTGGCCACGAACTTCCATACATTTACTTTGAACTTAAACAGGGTTATGTTGATTTTCTTCGATGTTTCATTTTCCAATATTTCTATAGTTATTTGGATCATTTATTTTTCCCATGAACTTAACAATAAAGTTGCATCTTCTCTCCTTTGCTGCAACATGGATACAGTACAATATATGATCCTCGTCTGGAGGCCTGTGTATTAACCCGTATTTAACGCCAAAGAGTGTAATAAAATCTATTGTCGATGAAATATTCAGTTGGCTTTATTTCATCTTCCAGTCTGCTTGAGAGACGCCAGGATGCTTGGTGAAAGCATGTTCTTGTCTGTGGTTATTGATTACCGCCCAGTGTTTTGAGGTGTGTCCAAATCGTATAATCTCTACTGATAGAGCTGTTGAGTAAACGGCGATCTCTGACAGAAGAATTATGTTGTAAGATCAATTTCTATCTCGCCATTGATACGTGCTCAACATTCTGGAGCTATGATGTGCACAACTTTATTTCCATTGCATGATAGAAACATCATTCAACAACACGTATCTCAAAACACTGATACTTTATTTCACGATTCGCAATAACACTATTGGCACCAAACGGTGATATTTACACACACGCATCACATTCTTTTCATGAAAATTGTTTAATGATCAAGTGTTCTCATTCCTGCAAATATGTTTGCTCTCTAAGAATGATCATTTACAAATCTCTAGCATTCCCAGAAACAGACGTATTACAGTGTACATGCTCAAATTGCGATTTGACCCTGGAGTGTTTCCCTTGGGATTGTTTGCCTTAAGGATAAGGCGCACGCTTCTGGTCAACTTTCTGTCAGGGAATTGTATTTGTTAATGCAACATACCCATATTATTGATCAAAGAATACACCTTCTGTGTTGTGATATCATGAGAAATTGGTTCTCTCAATAATCCCCAAATTATTCGGAAATGTACACAACCGTGGTGAGAATGAGATTTTGCCAGCACTGTGTTAATGAGGATGGCCGCTCACAACAACGTTATCGTAAGCTTTGATTTTCCACCGTAAAACAACATTTTGAAAACGAACAGAAATTGATGTTGAATAAGTAGGACAGTACAGCAAATCATGGTTAAGCAGTTTAATTTGAAAACCCTGTATCTTTTCATGATGAAAAAGGTTAAATCATAAGCATGTAATTTAATTACATTCAAAATATTCAATAGATTAATTTATACAACGCAAATAATGTGAGATAGTGTTGTTAGTGTTGTGGATAAGGTTTTCAAAATATTCGACACCACACAGTGCATTTTTCAATATGGTTCTTGCACAATCAGAAAATAAAAACTCGTTTCATTACCATAACCTGTTCTTATGTTTATTTTATGCGACACATATTATTTTATAGAGTTTTACAATATGAATTACATTCTTGTCGCCATCTCCAAACCAAACATCAAATGCGAATTTCGTATCACAAAAATTTGCTGGCAACCATCCATTGTATCTGGATGAAAACATTATCTAGAAAAGAACGTTAAGTCTATCTATATTTCAAATTCAATTTGTGGGCAGAGAAGCATAATTTATATGCACCTCTCAATTATTATAGCTCCGTAAATGTCTAGCGTTTCCTGACACAGGCGCCACTACATAATCACATCAACAGAGAACGTGTCTTCTAATTGATGAATCCAGTTTATCGATCAATCATATGGCGTCATAATCAGCAATGTCACATCTAGACTGATGTCATAATCAATTACGTCATGAATGATTTATTGTCAGACTATAAAAACTTAATAATCGAGTAATAGGCATCAAGTTGTACGAATTATATGGCTTCACTATTTAGTAAACATGCTGTTGAATATTTTAAAACTAATTTGACTGGGCTGCCATTGGCAGCAACGGCACCCAATCAAATTAGTTCCGAAATATCTAACAGCTTACATGTTTCTGGAAATTGAGATTCAGAGAGTGCAGGTATCGATAGATTCAAACACGGGCCAAACGTAAACACGGGTCAAGCCTATAGATGGGCCAAGCGTAAACACGGCCAAGCGTGGGCTGAGCTTAGGTAGAGATGGGCAGGCCATACAGCTAAAGGTGGATTCATACATGGAAGATTGTCATCTGTTGAAACCCAGGTATCATGACGGATTAATGCATGATTACGAAAAGATTAAACTCATAAATCAGTTAAAACGTCCAATACGTGGCTTGAATTGTATCTCATGTTTCTTTCATCTTAAAATAAGAAAAGTAAGATCCATCGTCCTTATATATTTCTGAATCCGTGTAGTATAAGAAAGTAACACACGATGATATGACCAAAGCAGTGTAAGATAATAGAGTGATTTACTGCTCTATCCCGCCAATTTCTAATTAAGCTCTGCTCATAATGTCCGCGCACTGGAATCGATTTGAAACATTCATGGTAACGATATATCAACCTGTTGTATACATTGAAACTAATGTGGCTGGGGCTACCATATATATATTTCCGGACCCATATGTGGAGTAATGTGTTGTAATCGATCACGGTATAATCGATTATGCCACGTTTAAGTTGAGTTCGTAATGAATGGCGTATCTAGTTCCATCAAGGGCATTGAATAGACTGGCAAGTGTAGGAATTGGATATATTTACTATTTAATAAGCATTCTGTTGAATATTTTGAAATTAATTTTACAGGTCACATGTATCGTTACCTTGAAATTGGGATTCTGGGTATTCCGGATTCAAAGGATATACATCGAACGCAACATGTGCAAACCATAAAGCACGATCAGCTAGCAATGGACGGGGAAAGCGAGAAATGAATCTCCCCCATTGTCTCATTGTTCAGCTTCAAATGGTTTAATCGCTGAAGGCCTCGCAGGGCTGTTCAATGAAGTACGTCACAATCGCGTATTGATGTCGATCAGATAATAGCTGTCAATCCGAATATCGACATTCAAGCGTGCGCAGTAATATAGTCACTGTCGCGTGCTCAATGAAAGTGGCACTCAAATATCCGTGGTCATAATCAAATGTGTCACCACATGTTAGTATAGACGCCATAATGAAACTGATGTAAGTTCGTCATGAAATTATATCATTCCATCACGAAAGCGTCTCAATTGTATGTTTTTAATTATTTTACAGTGGAATACACATTCTAATAAATAGTTTTAAAAAGATTAGATGGGATTGTCGATAAATCCAATCTGTCACTAAGTGACGTCATAATGAATTACGTCACAGGTAGGCTGACCTCATAATCATAATTGGCAGAAATACACAGGCACGGGCCTGGAACAATCAGTCAGCTGTACGAATTGTTTGTCGTTAACTATTTGATAATCATTCTGGTGAATATCTTGAAACTAATTTAACTGGGCAGCCCAGTCAAATTAGTCTCAAAATAATCAACAGGTTAGCTGTTACCATGAAATTGGGATTCTCTGAATTCAGGACTTAAACAATATAAATTGATCCCAACATGCGCAGAATATGGGTGGAGTAGCCAAAAGTGGATTTCTCAATTGAGTTAAGCGAGTAATTACACATAATCACGCAACATTATCTGGCATAGATATTCACAGTGCTTCCAATCGAACAGTATGCATGATTGATGCCTATATTTCTATTTTATGAGACATTTCAGATTTACATTGGCGTAACAGCAGTTGCTAACAAGCATTGTTACAGATCGAGTACAGTAACAGATGTGAATAAACTGCACCGAATGACCAATGAAATCACACAAACATAACACCATGTAGCTTGCGCACAAGAACCAATTTGTTATAGCATATGGTATTTTCTACTGCTGTTGCTGCTACTACTGCTGCTGCTGCCTGCTGATGCTAATAGAGCTACTGCTGCTGCTGCTACTACTACTACTACTACTACTACTACTACTACTACTACTACTACTACTGCTGCTGCTGCTGCTGCTACTACTACTACTACTACTACCACTACTACTACTACTACTACTACTACTACTACTACTACTACTACTACTACTACTACTACTACTAATAATAATAATAATATTACCACTACTACTACTACTACTACTACTACTACTACTACTACTACTACTACTACTACTACTACCGCTGCTGCTGCTGCTGCCACTACTACTACTACTACTACTACTACTACTACTACTACTACTACTACTACTACTATTACTACTATTACTACTACTACTACTACTACTACTACTACTACTACTACTACTACTACTACTACTCTCTTTACTCCATGCTTCCATGATTACAAATCGAATTTTGCCATGGAAATACGCTGAAACTTCTCGCAAGTCTAGGCAAGGACAACCCCTCCACTTTGTGGAAATATGTTGGACATTTAGATAACAATGTGTTTCAGAGTGTGAAATAGTATTGAGTGTCCGAGAATACAGTACAGCTCAGAAATAAGTCAGAATGTTTATTTCCAATGCAAAACAAGAAACATGATAATTAGTAAAGATGGTCTAGTGAATATTGTGACTATAATTGAATGGACCTTTTCAGAGTAACGACGTCATATTGAAGAATGCATGGTCCTCTTGGAAATAAATCTATTCCCCATGTCTGCGGTTCGGGAAAGGTGGTCTTCCTTTCACTTTACTTAAATTTGAACAAAACTAAAAACACCTTGACTTGGAAAGTAATACAAAGATTGATAACTTTATTAATTACTATAATTTACAAAGGCCGCATTGAAGGCTTTTACAACAATTGAAATAACTTTTAACTTGATAATACTTATGAGCTGCTTATTATAGTAACTTGTAATCAATACGAAGATTACCACTCTGATCTCCAGTTGGAATAAAGATATTACTACACTGATCTAACGATGATGTAAAGATAACTGAAAACAGAGCAAACAACAACTTATATACAAATAAAGTGGTTCCTCTGCTCTGTCTTCATTTTGGGCTATCCCAAGGATTTCCCCTAAAACTCGCACTCTGAATGGTCCCTTGCTTCGTCGGTGTGTAATCTTGGAACTGGTGAGAACCAGTTTGGGAGTGATGGCTCCTGACAGATAATGTAAACTTTGCTTGCTTTGACAAGACCCCATCAACAGCCATAACTCACACCCAACTCAATCAAACTGTCCGCCCATAGTGATCGTAATTACCAGCCTTTCGTTTACAAAACAATTCTCTACAAATTATTCAAACCGTCATCCTGACATTCAGTCTACATGTTTGTACTCGTTATATGTCATTACCAAAATAGTCATCATGTTTCCCCCAGCGATGTAATAAGACCACGCATCATTCATGCTCATACATGCCTCATACATGCCTCGCATCCGACCTGTCTATAACGGCTTATATTTTCTGGTACCGTGGACTCCCCAAATGACGTAATGTGACGATACTGTAATAAATATTCACCTTTGAGATATTAACGCTTTGATCTCAAACGCGCAGTGTTAGGAAAACATATGCCAATACTTTCCCAGTACTAAATATCATACGATATCGTACTCGGCGGATCTAAGGGTAGCTAATCCTAGAATCCTATATTCACAATATGACGTCATAATCAGCTAAGCGGCGTGTAGGATGACGCCATAATCATTACGTCATAAATGATTCTATACAGCCCGTCGATAACTCGTAATAGTCCAACACGTAGTAGGAATTGCATGTCTCTACTATTTAATAAACATGTTGTTGAATATTTTGAAACTAATTTGACTGGGGGCTGTTGCAACAGCTTACCCGTATAGTTTTCTGGAAATCGATAGTTAGGAAGTTCAAAGAGCGATCGATCCTAACACGATCGAGGTGTGGTCGGAGCATAGTTAGAAATGGGCGGGGCATAGCTAAAATGGAAAGGTCCATGGGAAGATATCGCTGCCTTAGCAATGTCTTCTAATCCAGATATGTTCAAAATATTTCTGAGTTGCACTGTAGTCAAACAAAATGTGATGTTAATGAAAAGAATGTATAATTACTTAGTCCATTTCTTATTGGACAAGAATGATATTCAACCTTTTAACGCTCAAAGTTGTTGAGATGAATTCAAATTCTTTCATACAATATCTTACGAAGATCGTTTGCAGACCAAGGGAAGGACATTTTTTGAAAATTTACCATCGGAATGAGTGGCTCGGTTATCGAGCCGGTCATAACAGTGGTACATAATCAATAACAATCTTCTCTTGGTCTATAAATGGACATTTCCCAATACCACTGCAGAGGCCGGTTTTTGGCCGGCTTGGGGTGTTAAAGGTTTCAATGTTTGCGTATTCAGTTAATTTGTTTTCTATCCATTTCTAGAAAACTCATTATAATATCCCTTATTATACACAATATAGGGAATAATCTATTGGATATTGTGAATACAAGTTAGCTGGATGCTATTGTTCTAAAATGTCTCAAATTATAAGCATCTTATCCTAAAGACTGCTTGCAAATTGAGATAAAGGCATTTCCTTGTTGAAATGTTAAAACTTATACGTGCTGTCGCACACCATTTCTTATGTCACACACATTGGACCTTTCCATTTTTAGCTATGCCACGCCCATCTCTAGCTAAGCTCCACCCGCACCTCGCTCGTGTTGGGATCGATCGTTCTCTGGACGCCCTGACTATTGATTTCCAAAAGAACTACACATGTAATCTGGTGAATATTTTGAAACTAATTTGACTGGGTGCTGTTGCTGCCTAAGGCGGCAAAAGCGCCCAGTAAAATTAATTTCAAAATATTCAACAGCATGTTTATTAAATAGCAAAGAATTACAAAGACATACAATTCATGCAACGTGTTGGACCATTTGAGATTTGCTGACGGTCTATATGGAACCCTTTGTGATGTAATGATTATGACGTCATCATACATGCGCTGAGCGGATTATGACGTCATACGAGGTCTGATAATGGATGGATACTCTGGAAAGGTGTATTATTCAAGGAGATTGGTTTTCACTTAAAATCATGTTCGAAAGCCTAAGATCAAAGCGTTTACAATTCATCCTCGGTACCATATAGCGTGCAGAACATTATTCTCACAACAACAGCGGTATTTCAATAACACATTATCTGGACTATGACACATTCCGGTTTTCCTATTTTCTTAAGATAAAACAAGGCGAAACGTGCATACCTCCGCCAGTTATATGGTTATGTGACAGAAAACAAATACGATTCACTACCAGAAAGCTAACCAGCATCAAGCGACTTATCCTTAATTCAAATAATTCGAAGCAGAAAGTCCTCTCCCCAGGGCGAAATCGAAACACAAGCGTATGAAGTAGAAATGTAATACGTTTGCTTCTGGTAATGCTAAAGCGATTCGCAAATTAGCATTCAGAAAGAACCAAACATATCTGTAGGAGACACAACATTGGCCATTATATTATATGATTTCCATAAAATACTGTTATATTTATGGGCATATAACAAGATTTGTTAGCAAGAATTGTATTGCAATTTGTGAAAGAATGGCGTTTTTGTTGAATGGCGTTGCTAACGTGTGCACAATATAGACACAATGTTGAGATCGTACAATGACAGTACGAGAAATGGTGTAAAAGAAGTCTTTGACCATAATGCTTCGATTAGAGAACACAAGTGGCTCGACAGAGCTATCCGTAAACATAGCACGCCGAGAACATGCACACTAACATCCCGCAGTAATCAATAACCAGGGACAAGAACGTATCTTCAGCAAGCGTCCTCTCATCCCTCCGGCAGAGTGAAAGAAGAGATCAAGCCAACCCAATGTTGCGCTGATAATGATTTGTATTCCACGCCTCCAGGTTAAATATGCAGGCTTCTAGTAGATACTCATATAAGTTCCTGCCTCTGCGTTGTGACACGGGGGCATAGGTGCATCTTTGATGTCGAGTTCATGGACAAGATAAGAAATGATACAGATAAATACAGAAACATTAACCCTTTAATGAATAGATTTCTTCGAAAATTAAAATATGTACTTATTGAATGTCCATTTGCAGGCCAAAAGAAGACTATTTTTGAAAATTGACCACTGTAATGACTGGTTCGGTTACCGAGCCAGTCATTTCTAGTGGTAAAATTTCAAAACTAGTCTTCTCTTGGCCTGCAAATGGATAGTACTCAAAATCACTACAGAGGCCGGTTTTGGCCGGTTTCGTCACGAAATTGTTAATAACATCTTACCAAACAGAAAATGGAACATTCATGGAAATTGATATAATCCGGCTTAAGTTTAAAGTAAGTTTGTTGAGGACTCGAGTCACCGGGAATTTACGTAAACCTTTTGTAATTGATTACTAACATACGTGTCTGCGTACGTGCGTGCTGGTGCGCGTGCGTGCGCGGGCTCGGGCCGCTGGATGTGCAGGCTGCTGGTGGGTGGGCGTGCTGGTGGGGCTGGGAGAGGGGGTGCGGGTGGGAGGGTTGCAGACGGGCCGGCGAGTAGGCTGGCGGGCGGGCAGTTAACGTACTACCGATCATTGCTGCTGTCTGACTGCTGCAATCTGCCGTGAAATATATATTGTACGATAGCTTGCAGCAGTCAGACAGATAATGTTCGGTAGTACGTTAACTGTGCTGGAGATATGTATGTGAGAAGTCAGGAAGACTGACATTCAAGATATGTTTAAGACTGGCTAGGGAACCTTGAACGTCCATCACGATAGAGCGGTCCATTTCTACCTAAGCGCGGCGCACGTTCACGCATTTTGAGACAGATTTATATACTTTGACCTCTGACTTCCCAAAATTCCAATTTCAAGTTAATTATACATATAGGCTGTTAAATATTTCGAAACTAATTTGACTGGTTGCTGTTGCTGTTTATGGCAGCAAAATCTTCCAGTCAAATTAGTTTCAAAATATTTACCAGCATGTTTCTTAAATTGCAAATCCACAACTGGAATACAATACGCAATAACTGTGAACTGGATGAATATTTTGAAAACAATTTGACTGAAGGTTGTTTGTAGCTTTAGTCACCAGCAACTTTCAGTCAATGTGTCTTCAAAACATTCATTCAGGCATGAGCTATATCCCTTGGAATAAATACCAATATGAATCTTAAGCCTACTAGTTAGTGAACATCAATCAGTCTACATGATCAATATCTACTTTTCATCTCAAATAGTTTGTCGTGTCCTAGTGATTGACATTTAATATCGAACTACATCTAGCGCGTGTCTAGCCAGGCATTTACGCACCAACATGATATTTATATTAGATTATTGCCTATATTTGTTCGTGTCATTACTCCACCATGCTTTGTGCAGCTATGATCAAGTCAATGAATAGCTAATTAAGCATCTCTCGTGTCAGATGCAAGCCTAATCAAGCCAAACCAAAGCACATGTTCTCGACAAACGGTTCCTTCAATACTAAACGATAAGCAATGGCGATATGGATTAATTCAATCAGTCACTCAAGTATATGATGCCACAATCGTAAATTTACGGAGACTACTCCGTCATGCACCTGGAGACGTCCTTCAAGTGTACGAAGTGTATGTGTTTGATGGATTTACCATTTAATAAATCCTCTGTTAAATATTTCGAAACTAATTTGACTGGACGCTGTTGCTGTTCTTCATGCTTCTCTCTCCCCTGTGTCGTGTCCATTGCGAGCAATACGCTTAGCAAGTTGAAGTTGTGGCATCCTTTTCGTGCTTAATAACTGTTGCCACGTATGACTGCAAATTCTAGTGCATTCCCAGCAGATGTATTTCCTGGCATTCGCAGAACATGTCCGCACATAGACCATCGATGTTGCGCTATTCTCAAAGATAGCGTCACCGTGTTGCAAAGTGTGTAGCGTGCTACATTTGATAGTAGACTGTGTGCCCAGCAATGATGTGTAATGGCGCGCAGATGTTTGCGGTGACATGCATCAAGTTTGTTCAAGGGAGATTTTGGAGCTGCACAGCTGTTGCAGCCATACACCATTATGAAAACACATGTAGCTCAATATAGTTACATCTGGACTTGCATGGGGAGTGTATGCCACGAACACACAGCTTCCAAAACTGGTGGGAGGCAATATTTCCTGTGACGCAGAGAGTCGTTAGAGCAACAGAGGAAAGACCCCAAGATTCGACTCTTCCTCCACTTCCCAGTACTCCGATGGAGCATGTAAGTGACAGCGAAATGTATACTTAACTTATTTAACTAATTAATAATTAGCAGGAATACAATCAAATCGCAGGTACATTGCATTACAGGGAGATAATCCCATTAAGTGCCCTGTCGAATAATCCCAAGTCGTTGTCCGCCAGGAGGCTAATCCTCCGAAACCGTTTGGTGAAATGCAATCACATTTGCGATGCGAGTTACCCATATTAATATGGAACTGCACGATTACAATTGCATTAGGCTCCGCCCCATGGTTACGGTAGGGGTGGGGATAAGTCTGTGACAGAATGTCAAATTTAACGGAATTCAACCAAATTTGGCACGTTAGTTACCCATATGATTTCGGATTTCAAAACAAGGCTTGCGTTAGGTTCCGACCTAGGATGGGTGTGGTAGGGTGCGGTGGGGACAGCCCGTCAACCTCGGCGAAAGTGTAGAGATTTGCGATAGATAAATTGCCACTCAAAATGACGAATCACTTACTCCTCAAAATTACGAATCAGCTACCCATAGAAATGACGATCCAATTACCTACCTATTAAAATGACGAACTAATTACACATCAAAGTAGCGAACCAATTACCCATCAACATGACGAACCAATTATCCAGTAAAATGACGAACCAATTATCCATTAAATGACGAACCAATTACCCATCACAGTGGCGAACCAATTACCCATGAAAATGATGAACCAATTACCCATGAAAATGACGAACCAGTTTGCCATTATAATGACGAACCAATTACCTATCAAAATGACGAATCAATTACCCATCAAAATGGTGAATCGATTACCCATTAAAATGACCAACCAATTACCCATTAAAATGACGAACCAATTACCCAGAAAAATTATTAATTAATTAGCCATCAAATTGACGAATTTTTAGCCGTCAAATCTATGAACATTGTATCACACTGCAGCACCATTTGCCAGTAAATGTCGTTTTCTGGCGTGACAGATGTGGAAATCAACAGTATTAATTTGAAATAGATGCACCAGAGCGCGGCGTAGAAATGCTTGCCTAATTTAACTAATATATTCTGTCAGAATCACAGTTACATATCAATACGTGCAATGCTTTGTTGAACAAAGAGTAGGTGTTTGAATCATTGAAGCAAAGTTGCTTACACGACATTACGACAACGGAGCTACGCAGTATATCTAGAGACGAATACATAGAGTGGAGTTGCGGATTAAAATCGAATCTGGCTAATTCGATTCAAAACAATTTATTAAACGCACAGACGAGCGAACAGACGATGGACAGTCTTCTATAATATTCACAAAGTGCATTATACGATTGCCCGCTGGAGGCACTGCATTTTTGTGTGCGTAGATACAATGCCGTTAGTTCTGACCTGGCCACTGACGGTCATAATGAGGTCATTATAATGTCAATAACACATGCCTCTAGAGACTCAGTTAACATGGTAAGTGGCCAGATGGTGAGCGCAGGTTCAGCGTGACCTACAACTATAGGTCATAGTGTTTGATTGTTCGCATATATTAGTCTTTGTGCTATAGGTCACATCATGGCCATTCTCTCCTTATATGGTAATAAAATGGTACCATGGGTATACCAAGTATCACGTGACTGTATGCGTCACTGGCACGCACAACATGAGTTTAAGGTAGCTAGTGACAGAACTCGGTAGTACTTTAAACTGCTTCCATCGGTACGTGTCTCTAGAGGCAGTTCGAAGATAGTAGAAAATGTACGTGAGGTTGTGAAAGCAAATGTTATTGTTTAGTCAAAGTCAATCGGTTTAGTAATATACACAACATGCAACATGCATATCTATTTATCTATATTTTGATGTCAACATAGCCTAAATTTACCTAGGTTAACTAGAGGATGATACTAATTGATTAGGAGAGAAACGATAACAGAATATACAACTAATATGATACACACGCATTGGAATCTGTTAGACTTTGCGTGGTAGTTGGCGATACCAAGGGCATAAAAAGTAAACGTATGCTATGGACCCTGTCACCTGACACCTGGATAATGATACGCTAATCTTAAAGCAGGATTATGTTATTTTCCATAGATGTTACATTTTCGATTGTAGTAGTGTTATAATTGTTACGAATATAGCTATCTCTACTTTACCATGTTTTATTTTACCAGTAAACTTGACATGAAAGATACATTTTCACTGCTTTGGCACAACTAGAGGCAGGATCATCCACGTGAAGTCTGCATATTTAATCGGGAGGCGTGGAAAATCTTCGTCGTTGGAATATTCGGATGGCTTGATCTCTTCTTTCAGTCTGCCTGAGGGATGACAGGATACTTGTTAAAGACAGACTGTTTTCCAATAATTATTGATGTCATGACGTATGATAGTGTGGTTCTATCCTTATAGTGTTGAGTCAAGTGCGAAATTCTGATCAAAGTATTATTCTAGTTCGATCTCGCCATTGGTCCCGTTGCCATTGTACTAACTCGACTATGGTTATACTGTGCACATTCTCAAAGCTGAAATTTCTTTTTTCTATTGATTTCGAGAAAGAATTCTTGACATTAAATCTTGATATTTAAAAATGATCGTACAATTGCATATGATGCTCGCGGGGTTTCTTTCCTACACATGTTTTGGTCTTTCAGAATGATAATTTGCAAATCGTTCTAGCATGTCCAGGAGCTAACTTATTACATTTCTAGTTCACACGTTTGTATATTGATCAAGCCCCGGGGGAGAGCGGTTTCCACTTGGAATTGTTTGCATTAAGCATAGGACACGCGATGCTGGTTAGCTTTCTGGCAGTAAATCTTATTTATTTCCTTCCACATGGCCATACGATTGTGTCGCTCTTTTCATGAGAGAATAAGTTTTCGAAATTACGCTGATGTGGTGAGAATATCATTGCGCACGCAGTGCTCTAATGAGAATAGTACAAGATTTTACCATAGACATTAAAACAGCAGATCTTTTTTAAACCCCCGTCTCGTTGAATAACGGTGTGTGATTGTACAGCAAAGAAGAGATAACCTTTTCATCAACGAAGTCCATGTATCTCAATTTGAATAATTTGAAACTATTATGGAAAAATAGCTTTCAGCTAAGTTTCCTGTATGATAAAGAATCTGTTATATCTGTTCTGTAATGTTAAATGGTGGTCTTAAAATGCCATTAATGTGCCATTCAATGTTTGTTATGCATAGGTTTTACTCTAAAAAATATAGGTAGATCATTGTTAGCAAAATTTGTTATGCTAATCTCCAAAGAAAATTATAAGTGTTCAATTGAAGGCAATAGTTACGTCTGCGCCATATTGAACGTTATCATCTCAGGATGAAAAATGACGGCTGCACTTAGAAAACCTTTGGCAACACTACTTTCGAAATAAATTCAAATATGACGTCTATTATATCATCCACAAATATTTCAGTTGTTCTGCATAAATTAAACTGGGTAATGATTGACCACAGTAACGATAGATATCAATGGCCGATTGGAATGCATATCAATGTCCAGCCATCAAAGGTTTTCACGCATCAAAATTTTGAAGGCAAAAGACCAGACCATTAACAATGGACGGAATAATATGTTTAATATGCTGAAACAAATCCACCTTTCCAGAGTATCCATCTATCAAGCTGACGTCATATGACGTCATAATCAGTTAAGCGGCGTGTAGAATGACGTCATAATCACTGTGTCATACATGATTATATATGGCCTCTCTTTACCTCGTAATAGTCCGACACGTTGTACGAATTGTATGTCTCTACTATTTAATAAACATGCATAGACAGCAACAGTTCACAGATCGATCGATCTCAACACGAGCGAGGTGTAGACGGAGCGTAGTTAGAGATGGGCGGGGCATAGCTAGAATAGGAAAGGTCAATTGAAAAATCCTATCTTCACTCTCGTAGCTGACATCATAATCAGTTACGTAACGCTAGTTCAAATCACAAGCACAATGATGTAGCCATATCATGAAAGTCCAAAAGCATGTTACAAAATTGTACGAATTGTCTTTGATGACTTCAGAATTGAATACACATTCTATGGAATATTATGGAACTAATTTGATTGGGCGCTGGTATTGCCATAGGAAGGAACAGCACCTAGTCAAATTAGTTTTAAAATAAGGAAACATTTACGTGCATAATTACCTTGAAATTTATTTCTGGACAATCAGTCTTGAGAAGGTTGATTGGGATATAGTATTTGACTCATGTACCGATATTAACGAAATGTGGATACGTTTTAAAGCACTTATAATTGATCTACAGACAAGATACATTCCAAGCAAAAAGTTTACAATTAATGGTAGTAGCAAAGGGAAATACCCACTGGGCAAAGAATTTATCAAGAAAATAAAGAACACGCATGTTCTATGGAAAAGATTTTTGGAAACTAAAGATGCCAAGTACTACAAGGAATACTGCAAGACGAGGAACCAAATGCGAAAGATAACTAGACAACTCCAGAAAGCCTTTGAAACCAACTTAGCTAAAGAGGAAAAGAAAAAACCCGAAGCTGTGTGGAAATACATGAACTCCGGTCCAAGACACGTGTAGGCGTTTCTAACCTCGGGGTGGAGCTCCGAGATAGCAATTCACGTTTAACTTCATCAGACAAGGAAAAGGCTGACGTATTAGGAAAATCTTTCTGCTGTGTTGTTACCAATGAACCGGACGGGGAGATCCCATGAATTACAAAGTGTCATCTTCAACGAGACAATGATATTTTAGAAGTTACAAAAAATGCTGTCCAAAGACATTAGAAAACCTGAATAGCTGCACGTCCCCAGGACCTGATGGACTGCATCCGCGGTTCCTAAAAGAATTAGCAATACCACTTAGTAGACCATTATGTATGATATATAACTATAGTTTGAGGTCAAAATAACTACTGGAAGAATGGAAACAAGGTGAAATCTCAGCAATTTTCAAAAAGGAAAGCCGCAATTTGGCAGGAAAATATAGACCTGTTAGCTTGACCAGTATGGTGTGTAAATGGTGTGTAAATGTATGGAGCAGATTATTAGGGACTATGTAATAAATCATACAACGGATGACAAACTCCTAAGCACCAAAGAGTTCGGATTTGTGAAAGGAAGATCAACGGTCTTACAACTCCTACACCTAATGGATTCGAGGACAGTAACCTTAGACAAGAGAGGGCCCTGCAAGGCTAGTAGGCAAACTAGAGGCTTATAGTATAACGGACCCAGTCCTTGGCTGGATCAAGGCATCTTTGACGGAAAGAGTCCAACAGGTATGTGTAAATGTAGTGAGCTCAGACTGGAAGAATATAACGAGTGGCATACCACAAGGCAGCGTACTTGGGCCTGTTCTATTTGTGTTATATATAAACGATCTTCCAGCATGCTTAAAAGCAGAGGTATACTTATTCGTAGACGGCAGTTTTCCAAATCAATAGCCAATCAAAAAGACTGTGAGGTTCTACAGACAGCCCTGAATATGCTAACCGCCTGGTCGGACATATGGTTATTACGTTTCCATCCAGATAAGTACAAGCATATAAGATTAGGATGAGCACATGACTTTGACTACAAATACAGCTTAACAACAGATGGAATATCCCACGAACTACAATCAATAGATGAAGAAAAAGACAAAGGGGTTGTAATACATTCAAAATTAGAATTTGGAAGGCACATAATAGAGAAAATCAATAAAGCTAACAGCATAATGTCAATCATCAGAAGATCCTTCAGTTTTCTGGACGAGGCAAACTTCAGCGTTATGTACAAAGCCTTGGTAAGATCACACCTTGACGATGCAGCACCAATATGGACCCCCATATAAAATGAAATATATAGAAGCGATTGAAAATGGCCAACATTGTGCCACACGTCAGTTACCAGGAATGAATTAAGTTTCTTATCCTGAACGACTAAAGAAGCTCAAACTACCAACACTGGCATACAGGAGAGTAGGAGGTGATATGATCGAGGTGTTCAAGATCGTGTGAGGCAAAGATGATGCGGAAGTTTCAAATATACTGCAATTACATAAAGACTGTGTAGCCAGAGAGATCACCAGAGGACATTAGGTACAAATTATTCCAACAGAGAGCCAATTTAAACATCTGCAAGCACTCCTTCCCACTGCGCGTTGTTACAGTATGGAATAATTTACCTGGTCACCAATATTAGAGACATTTAAATCTAGTCTTTATAGGCACGGGAACAATAGTGAACTCCTATACGACAACTATAAGGCGACCATAACCGGAAACCGTAAAGAATACAGTGTAGAAGATATCGAAGAGCCGACCATAGAGGCATGAACCCTGCGGTTAGAAGACATCCTAAGTAAGTAAGTAAGTAAGTAAGTAAGCCAGCGAGTGAGTGAGTGAGTGAGTGGGTAGGTGGGTGGGTGGGCGGGCGGGCGGGCGGGCGGGCGGGCGGGCGGTGCGTGCGTGCGTGCGTGCGTGCGTGCGTGCGTGCGTGCGTGCGTGCGTGCGTGCGTGCGTACGTGCGTACGTGCGTGCGTGCGTGCGTGCGTGCGTGCGTGCCTGCGTGCGTGCGTGCGTGCGTGCGTGAGTGAGTGAGGGCGGGCGGGCGGGCGGGCGGGCGTGCGGGCGGGCGTGCGTGTGTGCGTGCGTGCGTGCAGGCAGGCGTGCAGGCGTGCGTGCGTACGTGCAGGCGTGCGTGCGTGTGTGCGTGCGTGCGTGCGTGCGTGCGTGCGTGCGTGCGTGCGTGCGTGCGTGCGTGAGTGAGTGAGTGAGTGAGTGAGTGCGTGCGTGCGTGCGCGCGCGCGTGCGTGCGCGCGCGCGTGCGTGCTGGCGTGCTGGGGTGCGTGCGTGCGTGCGTGCGTGCGTGCGTGCGTGCGTGCGTGCGTGCGTGCGTGCGTGCGTGCGTGCGTGCGTGCTGGTGTGCGTGCGTGCGTGCTGGGCGCGCACGCGCGAGCGAGCGAGCAAATGAATGTTTCAAATTGATTCCAACACGCAGAGAAATGGGCGGATCAGAGCTAGAGTGGGAATTGTTGCTGCCTATGCCAGGCTGTGTGTATGTTTGTCCAAAATTTGAGATTTTGATTCTTCAATATACATTGTGTTAATTACTTCTGCTAATGCATGTATTGAACAATAAATATCACAAGTATATACCAGTCTATGCTAGAACAACTTTCAAGGAGAAGAACACAGTACGTTTCATAATCAGTTATTGCGAACACTACTCTTATGATCCATCCAGCATTGCCCAAGAACACGTCCTAAGCTATATACCCACATGGTGTACATTCTCCTGGTTCATCAACATATAGGGAATGCCAATTATCTCAACTTCGTCTGAACACAATGCTAGCGTCAAAGTGTTTACTTATATTTTGGTAATATACAGATCCGCAACCTAGCAATATATCCTACTGATTCTATAAGGTACCGATCTTCATTTTATTCACAAGCGAAAACAGCGATTTTATCATTGTTATGTAACAAATATTTTATAAATTTACCGTGTGAACGTAATTTCTACACATTCATTACAGCATTCGAAATTATCATGTTCCAATGCTCACGCTTCACCATCAAGTACATAAAGTAACTGTAGTAGGGCTGATAACTGTTACAATAATGATGATAAATATGCTATACATGTTGTCAATGTGTGAATATCAGGAAGTTATGAATCCACCCATTCCAGCATTGCATCTCCAGTGCCAATTTTAAATAGTGTACAAATAAAATATAAACAGAAAAAATTGAGAAGAAATTCTCAATACGGTTTTAATAGATGTATGTATGATTACTGTATTCGGCAGCTGTACTAGTAGAACATCCTACAGCTGCAAGCAGTCCTTCCTCACTTTTGCCCACGGTGTCTTGTCCACAACCGAACTTCTTGCCTTCCTCAGGTCGATTCCTGACTTGAGTGTACCGAGACCTGCTTTCTTGAGGTCACCTAGCAACACGCTTAGCAGATTTATGCAATGACGTCCGCTCGTGGCTTTGTACTTGCTGGCCCCGAGTAGTGCGAATTCCAAGTCTCTCTGAGCTCGTGTGTCTTCTGACATTATTAGCACATGACCAAGCGTGGATCATCTTTGCTGGGCGACCTATGCAGACAGTGGTGACGTATTACACATCTTGCATAGTGCATCATTGGAAATTATGCTGTCTGGCCATCGGTGTCCAGTGATGGTGCATAGGTGTTTGCGGTAGCAGGCATCGAGTTTGTCTAGAGCTTACTTTGGAGCTGCCCAGCAGTTACGGTTATACAGCATCAAGGATACGCAGGTTGAATTGCATAAAACGTAGTCTTTTTTATCAAGGGCGTATTTGATCCACAAATCCATAGGCTTCGAGAAGGACTGGAACGCTATGTTCCAAATGAGGTAGCGTGCAGCAATGTCAGCAGTACTGCAAAGCAGTGAACCCAGGATTTTACTTTTCCTCCATGGTTCGCCGCCACGAAGTGGATCACCATTTTCTTAATTTTCCTGCTTTGTAGATAGGTAAATGTGGGTGAACTATGTTCTGGATTCATTCATAAAAAAATTCTTAATTTTAGTTTGCTTGCAGCTATTGTGAAAAGTCCACATCGTCGGTATATACTATATCTATCGGCATACCCAGTATTGACGCTGTGGACTTGGTCTTGTGGAACTTCCATCACAGAGGTCAATGCAGCAGCAAGGTAGCAGGTGAAAAGCAGAGGAGAGAGACTGTGTGGAGCCGATTGATGTCTCTAACTCTACATACTTCACTGACTTGACTCGTATTCTCGGCTTGGTGTCTGCAAGCCGTAGTCTCCATACTCATAGATCATCTTCATTGCAACTGGCCTGATGTAGTAAATCTAGGATCTTTGAGCGCTTAATTGTGTCGAAGGCTCATGACATGCCAATGCCAGATTTGTGGATATCGCAGTGTTTGGACATGTCTACTGACATAATCATGCATCTGCGTCCACATTTGAAGCCACTTTGACATGATCCAGTGAAGTTCTCGATCTTGTCTTGGATGCGGCATAAAATAACATTGGATAGGATTTTCTGTATGCTGTTGATGAGCATAATGAGCCTCAGATTGGTTGGGGCCCAGGTGGCTTCTTGGGCTTGTGTAGTGCTAAAAGGGTACCTTGGTCAACATTGTCGCTGGGAAGGTGGTGCATAAAAGATGAATTGATTAGGTGCGTGATCGGTTTTGAGATAATGTCACTTGCATATTTGAATATTTCATTGCTCATGCCATCAGGTCCAGATGCACGTCCATTTTCCAGTGCTTCAATTGCCTTCTCAACATCTGCTGTTTTAACTGGGCTTAGGAATGGCTTGGAGTCTCCTAAGAACGGGTGCAAAGTCTCATCATATTGGGTAGTGATCTGTGCCTTGATAGATGTTCTGTACGTTTATATAAAGTATCTTTAATTGAAGTCTTGTCTGTAAATTCACACTGCTTCATTTTATATGGTAAGAAAGGTAGCTAGTCACAGTTAAGTGGTTCAGTTATTCGTCAATAGTCGTCAGCAAATCGGAGCAACATTCCTCTTACTTGGATCACGATAGTGCCTCGTTTCCAGCATTCAACCCCTAAAGCGAATTTGAAGTTCGTATGCTTATTTCACGTTTATTCTATGCATCTGTTTTCATTAAATGTGGAGGAGGAGCACTATGCAAACGATTTCTGTATAAAGAATAGATTTTCGCCTCCAGATTTGTGGCAGTTGTCACACTTACTCACACTAAGGTGGTACTTATCCGTGGCAAAGTAGTTCAGACCAAATACAAATGGAGATAATCCCAGTTATAGCTGGGCGAGCCTAGAGATCGGCACTTTTCTTTCTAGTGTGGACATGATAAGATTTTGGGGTGTACTTGTTAAATCCAAATTGAGATCAGTACCCTGGCTTCCCCACCAATTAAACAGATCTATAGCTGTAATACTATCTTCGCCCCCGCACACCTTTCCCTAAGAGAAGCACAATGCAGATCATAAATCACAGTTTACTGCCGCATTTCATCGACCACGATGATGAGCCCATGCACCCATTTTCAGGTGACCCAAGGCCACAACTAACACCAATTAATACAGTAGGCGTCACTGAAATCCCAAAAAATGGACGTGAATCCGCACTTGAAGGCATGAGAAATGAAATATTCAAATACGCAAGTCAGATTATCTCAAAGCCGATCACGCACCTAATCAGTTCTGCCTTTATACACCACCTTGCCATTGGTGATTTAGGCCAAGGCACCCTTATTGCGCTACCTAAGCTCACGGAGCTACCACCAGCCAATCCGCCCATTGTACTCCTCAACAGCATACGGAAAATACTATCCAATGTTGCTCTATGCCACATCCGAGAGGGGATCGATGAATTTATTGGGCCATGTCAGATTGGCTTTAAACGTGGGTGTAGCTGGGAAGATATTGTATGGGTCAACGTATGCTTGTGTCAGTAGTCATGTCCAAGCATTGGGATTTCCGCCAAAATGGGCATTGAAATATCATGAGCCTTTGTCACAAGTGGACGCTCATGGAGCCAGATGTACTACACCAGGCTAGTTGCAATGAAGATGCGCTTCAACTAGTGAGACTACGCCTTGCAGACACCAAGCTGATACAATTGAAGATGGTGAATCATGCAGAGTTTGAGATACCAATCGGTTACCTAGCTATCCTGTGCTTTTCACCTGCTATATGGGTGCTACTTTGAAATCTGTGCGAGAATATTCCACATGATCAACACCACCACCTCCACCCCACCCCAACCCCTAATGTGCATACTGGGTATGCGACTAGACGTGAAATATGTGGACTTCATAGATATGCAAGCAAACTAAAAAATCAGGACTCGGTACACGAATAGAACAGGGTGAAGCTACATATTTTGGCTGAGGACAAGACACCGTGTCCAAATGCGAAGAAGGACCGATTGCAGGTGTAGGATGTTTCTACTATTACAGTCGCAGATTACAGTAATCATACATACTGCCCACATGCAAGACCCACAGACGATTCACTCGCGCATGTAATTTATTATCTGATTTGCGTGACGTTGTAGTGACTTCTGAGCCTTTCCACCACTTCTTTGGGTGGGGATCACATTCATATATTCAAACCACAATAGTAACTGCAATATACGCTACAAGAGGAGATCGGTACACGTACAGTTTATAATTGTATAATAGTTCACAATGTACCCAAGACAATTGTTAGCATGTGCGAAACACACCGGGGTCCGTGCAAGCTGTGATCAGCAATATAATTGAAGCCCCTCTGGCGAATGATTACATTCGGCAACATGAAATGTCTTCTAGATACATAATATACTATTAGCAGATGATTGTTTCGAAAAGAGAATAACAACGGTGATGAGATTGACCTCTGTGACATTCAAGAAGGAAAATGCTATGCTTAGACACTATCCACTAGATGTGTAGAAGACCGTTAGGTCAGAACTAGTCTTACTACAATTACCCAGATCCAAGCACAAGACCAAACGGATTGTCTTGAGAGTACGCCTCTGAGCTGTACACACGAACGAACACCATTCCAGTCCATTCTAGTCATGCTAGTGTTACTTCAATCAACTACTTATGCTCCATTGTGTTGCCCATATAATTGAGCAGTTACTTATGCTAGTGTTCGTTTGACATGGTAGAATGATCGAACATGTCCGGCTAGTACTCATGTAAGCCACAGACGTATGCACTTTTACCTAGTTACCCTAATGACCTGCGCTCATGAGAAGACAGGAACGTAATAATACTCAATTTATTTTGATTATACAGCTATCTCACAGAAGGATTTATTTCTCAGACTAGTGTAATGTTACTCATCGAATAATGACAAAGCTAAGAAATGAGTTCCTTGATAAGCGCATGTGAATTCCATATATTTGTAAAAGGATACTCCTATCTGAATACTTCACGACACTGTATAGCATGAATTTATATGCTATGTATAATTGAGCTAACTGGAGTAATGATTCGAGGAGCCAGGAGGCGTAGGAGGCGGTTAAATGCTACTGGTCAAGCTCTAACATCAACATCAAAGCCACTTAAAAAATGCCAGTGGAATGCTGAAGGAGTAAGGAATAAGAAAACAGAACTAAAACAAAGGCTTAAAGAAGCGGATATAGATGGATATAGATGTGGCATGTATCCAAGAGTCGCACCTCCATCCTGATCACCGCTTCTTTATTCGAGGGTACCAGACCTTTAGACATGACCGCAAAACAAGAAGCAAAGGTGGAGTGATGGCATTCGTAAAAATTGACATTCCAGCCATAGAGAAAGTCATAGAGACTGGAGAAGAAGCGGAAGTCCTGCAGGCGAATATTTCTCTCGAAAATATATCCATCTAAATTGTAAACTTCTATTGGCCGCAAGAAAAAAACCTTTCACTTAGTTACATCTCTGCATCGGAGCAAAACTGGTTGATAGTTGGAGATTTGAACAGTCATTCCCCAAGCTGGGGTTATCAAGAGATCGACAACCGTGGTGAAGAAGTCGAAAACTGGCAGGACGAGAATAGACTGATACTGATAAACAAACCTGATGACCCTACTACCTTCTACTCTAGGAGATGGCACTCGACGGTTGCGTAACGTGAAGTCGGCAATCAGTTTGGAGGCAGTGACCACAGACCCGTTAGCATCACACTGGATGTAGACAGACAACCTCCACTCAGCAAGCCTGTGCCACGGTTGAATTACAAGAAAGCGAACTGGTCACGTTTCCAAGAGCTATCGGATGAGTTTTCACATACTGTTCAGACTGAAAATAACATAAATAAAGTAGTTGACAGCCTCAGCAATGCCATCAGTCTGGCCGCCAAAAACAGCATCCCCAGAAGGACCAGGAAGTCGTACAAACCATACTGGACTTCCGATCTACAATCCCTTCACAGTAAACTGGAAAAAGCTATAGTTAATGCAGAAAGGAGCCCTGGTGACGAAAACAACACAGCCCTTAACCGTGCTAAATTTGCCAGAGCAAAACTGCAAGCTACTAGGAAAAGCTGGCACAAAGATGGTAAGAAACTGTGGAAGCTGACTCGCCAGTTAAATGGTGAAAAAGCACCAACATCACAAATTATTATTGAAAGCAATGGTATTACACATACTGGAAAACGGGCAGCTAATATGATACTAGATTATTTACAGACTGTTGGAGAACTAGCCATAAGCCCCAAGCGGAGAAAGCAAGTGAGGGCAGAGTTTAAACATTTTCTGGAAAACACAGACTGTACAGATGGCTATATGAACATCCCGTTCTCAGAATCAGAGCTAGAAGCAGCACTCAAGACACTGAAGAAGAAGAAATCACCTGGCCCAGATAACATTACAAATGAAATGCTGCTGCAGCTGGGCACTGCCACCAAGCGGAAGCTACTGGATGTATACAACATAGGCTGGCGCACAGGTAATGTACCACAGATCTGGAAAGACGTCATAGTATGCCCGATACTGAAGGAAGGAAAGAACAAGACTAAGCCTGATAGTTATCGTCCCATCAGCTTATTAAGCTGTGTGGGAAACCTTATGGAAAGAATGGTGAACTCCGGACTGATGTGGTACCCTGAGGAGAGCAACATCATTGCCAAAGAACAGGCAGGCTTTCGCAGATGCAGGTCGACATACGATCCAATTGCCCAGGACATAGAGGATGCTCTTCAGGAGAAAAAACGTGTTAGCGGTCTGGGTAGATCTAATATAACTATGCTGCTTCGCGATCCATTGTAGTAGCTAGCTTCTTTAACTTTGGAACATTTGGTGTTAGGGGCCACCTGAATGTTCGATCACTGATGATAAAATGGTTCAAAACGTTTTCCTAAGATTTCCTTATGAGACACGATCACGATACCAGATACAGGTTGGGTCATTGTGATCTAAATAACTGTAGCAAGGTGTCAATGGGTTGCTAGATTATTGGTTAGCGGATATATTCTGTGGCCTACTAGTTGCATTGCTGGGCCTTGGTCATCAAGGAGCGAAATGCATGGCGCGGATGACAGTTACTTGATCTACATTTATAAATCTTGCATCTACATTTATAAATCAAGCACGAGATTGTCTTCGCCTGTTACAGAGGTAGCATCGCGGCTGTGAGTAAGATTAAGATTGCAATAATTCTGGAAATCCTGCATCCAGTTCGCCTATGCTTGTTTCTTTGCAGCGGCCATATGCACACCCCTTTGATTGTCGTTCGTATAAGGTACCCGATGGGCCAGAAGTCCTATGCGAGAGTATGTCGACTCTGCATGAATTCTATCCATGTGTTGGAGCAAGAAACCAGCCTAAATGCGCTCGCTGATAACCCCATCTACGTCAGTTAAAGGTGGGAATTATGCATGTTCCTGCAAGTTATCGAGGGCAGCTTTCGCGCTGGTGTCATTATCTGACGTGTCTGTACTTTTTATGCGGGGAGAGATAATGTGACTTTAGTGAACCTTACAGCCCTTGCGCCATCATCCATAATTTCATTTTCATAAGGATCACTTTGAGGGTATATACCCCAAAAGTAGTGGCAATGGGTCCCATGGGACTCCTGAAATTGTGTATGATTTTTAACCACTAATTCGTTTTCAATAGGGTTTTTCACAAAGTTTGGCATGTTGTGTCCATGATACTCTCTGATTTTAGAATGGTTGGGGAAAACTGCATGGGACGTTTAGATTTCAGATTACGACTCCCAGACTTCAGCTTGATATCCCCAGATGTCATGGTTTTACGTCCTTGAGACCTCCATAATGTCGATGCCATGGGAAACACTGCTATCATCTCTGCTCTCAACAATATTTCCTAAGTCGCTATCTGAGTATTTTGTTGGTGCAGTGCATGTGTTTATGATGCATGGCTTCACTGTCAGGTGACACGCTGGAGTTAACCTTTGCCAATGGTGATTGAAACTGTCCACCCCTGCGCCATAGTGTTTTGAATGCAGATGGTATTTGGGGGTGCTAAAAAGTTAAATCGTGTTACTAGATGCGTCGCGTGTATGTATTATCAGTGTGTGTATTATTTGTATTTTGTGGACAAATGGGTATGTTACTTACAGTGCGTGCGTGCGCGTATGCATGTGTGTGTGTGTGCGTGCGTGCGTGCGTGCGTGCGTGCGTGCGTGCGTGCGTGCGTGCGTGCGTGCGAGCGAGCGAGCGAGCGAGCGAGCGAGCGAGAGAGTGAGTGAGTGAGTGAGTGAGTGAGTGAGTGAGTGAGTGAGTGAGTGAGTGAGTGAGTGAGTGAGTGAGTGAGTGAGTGAGTGAGTGAGTGAGTGAGTGAGTGAGTGAGTGAGTGAGTGAGTGAGTGAGTGAGTGAGGGAGGGAGGGAGGGAGGGAGGGAGGGAGGGAGGGAGGGAGGGAGGGCGGGAGGGAGCGTGTGCGCGTGCGTGCGTGCGTGCGTGCGTGCGTGCGTGCGTGCGTGCGTGCGTGCGTGCGTGCGTGCGTGAGTGCGTGCGTGCGTGCGTGCGTTTGTGCGTTTGTGCGCGTAGGTGTAGGTGTGTGTGTGTTTAGGTATGTGTGTGTTTAGGTGCGTGTGTGTATTGTGCGTGTGTGCCTGCGCGCGTGCGTGTATATTTCGCGTGTGTGCGTGTGTGCGTGTATGTGTTTCTGTGTTTACTGTCGCCAAGACGCTATAAGGTGCTATTAATCTTATTATAACAGTAAGTTATGACGTTTCCTGTGCAGGAGATGTAGTCCTGCACCAGTCAGTTATATTTTCAAAGTTTTATGGACTAACACTCTTGTGTAGTAGATATTACTGCACACGTTAGCAATGACTTCGATTTATGAAAGATTGCCTATGACTCTAAGGACTGATAATTTGAGAGAAATGTTGGAAGAAATATCCGCGTAAATTGCTGGACAGATTTGTGCGAAATTTGGCTATGTGTTGCAAAGCGTTTTGCTTAACTGCTCGGATAAGTTAAGAGAAATTTGGATATGTCCTACAAGGTGATGATTGCTTGCGCTTGTAGGATCAGTTCAATGAGCAACTCTTGACCTGGGTTGGATGAGGTTGGTCTATTTCCGCACGGCGTCTTGCGTACGTTTGTGGGCACGGCTTGACAATTAACTATCTGAATGAGTTGTATGAAAAATTACTATATTCTACAGGGTTGTTTCTTGCGCTTATTGGAATGGAACCGGAGATTAAAGCCTAGCGCGCATTGTGCCGACGAGACGCGGTGGCGATGCGATAGAAAGCGACGAGTTATCGCTAGAAGTCGCTTACTGGTTTACTCATATCAGTGATGTGTCGTGATTTCAAGCACATCGGAAAGCTGTATAAGACACCTTGACGACGCAAGATAACATGTTTCTATTTGATCACTCAACGTGTATTCCTGTATCATGTGCTTCGGCGCACGTGTATGCCAAATATATAGTACTTTTCATATCTATTTAAGCAAATTCTCTCAGAAACGTCATAGAAGCAAGGATGCGCTTGCTATGCTTGAAGTAACTCTTACCACTCTGATGTCAAATTAAGTTGAAAGATGAACGAACGAACGAACGAACGAACGAACGAACGAACGAACGAACTCTCTCCCTCCCTCCCTCCCTCCCTCCCTCCCTCCCTCCCTCCCTCCCTCTCTCTCTCTCTCTCTCTCAAAAATGTGTATACGTTAATATATTTAAAAACTGGGTTTTTTTGCTTCATGCTTGGATGTTATTTTATTAATACAGATGCCGTTTTTTAATGTTATGTAGGGAGCGGGTTCCAATAAGTTGACAGAACTTGTGCTCAATCACATAGTATTATCAGTACAATAAAATATGTTTAAATAAAGACATTTCGGAATATGTGCTTATAATAACGCGTGGAACGTTCAGTTGTTGACATTTGGTTTAATTATGAATAGTGATTGGTCAGTTGACAGCTCGTCGCTGGCGACTCGTTAACGACAGGAAAGGTTTTCAAGCGTGTTGGAAAACGGGCGACGAGTGTTGCGTTGCGTCGTGTCGCCGCAATATGCGGCGGGGTTAACTATTTGGATGATTTGTGAGAAAACAGGCCAACAAGTCTTTTTGTATTAGACAAGGAGACTAACAACTGAGAAGATTTATACGAAAATTATCTATGTCCTGCAAGGCATTTACCCGCGCGTTTGAGTATATATGTGAAAACTATGTGTTGGGCTGATAGGGAATTTCGTCTATGTCTAGCAAATCAATTTGCTTGAGCGTGTGAGACTATACAAGAAACCTAAGTGTCTAGCGTGTATACTTAAACAACCAAGCAAAAATAACTACGGGAGTTAAGGCTGGTGTCATGGTAACTGGATGAACGGGTTGTGAAAAGTGTGTCAAAATCCGATTTGAGAATAGCAAGTCGCTGTGTGCTGTGTTACTTTAAAGGACTGCTAATCTCATCTCAAATGTTGTATTGTGGCGATAGAGTATGGTTTATAGATTCCATATCATTCATATCCTGGCACATTCCCTATCTGTATCCCAATTATCTGCTTTGTAATATCGCGTAAATGTTTAATGGTGATCGCCACCATTTTGTCTCCTGAAGTGATGTCATGTAAGTGCCAACGAAGTACATTGTTTAGTATGTAATATTCATCTCGTTGAATAGTTTGAAACTATATACAACAGCTTACCTGTATGATTGCTTTTATACCATATTGCCAAACTATAGCTGGCGCCTCTATGACTAAGCGTATATCCCAAGGCAGACAGACTAGGTTTTTTCTGATTGGTTAAAATGTAAATCATGACAACCATCATAGGCTGTTGAAATGTAGCAACATGTAGCCACTAAAACCTGCATATATTTCATTGTCGGCATGATAAAAAGCTAAAATGTCAGGAATGGATTACGGGTGGCAAATTCTATCACCTGAATAATTAGTATAAGATAAGGTGAGTTTTCCTTTAAGAGAATTGAATATAGAATGAATTTTTTTGTCAGAGTCTTGGCGCGCGGAGCTTCATATATTGCGCTCGTAGTAATAAGTAGAAAGGTATATGGTTTTTACTCAATACTCTGCTTTGTATGCGAAGCGGAAGATGTGATTATTGATTTTTGACGATTGCACCGCACTAAAACTTGGGTTCGGCTTAATAAGAAGTGCTCGATAAAGACTTCGACAAATATCACCACGTGTGCGATGCTGGTATGATGTTTTATCGCATCTAAGGCGGTGTTCACACTAGAGTGCTAATCCGAAGTAAGACTGAAGTAAGCCCAATCGAACGCAAATATGTGTTTACTTGTCATATCTTACACGAGTAAAACGAAATTTTGTGATTGATTGGAATTCATTCGGATTAGCTAATTTAATGTGAACACGGCCTTAGAAAGCCGCCGATGGCGACCACACTCCTCCTCTTTGAAGCACAAGGGACTGTGCAATTTGGACTTGGTTAAAATGGCGCAGTACTACAGTTGGCCTATTGGAGCGTAATGTACTTCTAATGGCCTATCTCGACATTTTGTAGAAGCGCAAGGAATTATACAAAGCGCAAGACGATTACACAGCATACCACTGAAATGTGGGTAGCCGCCGCAAATTGATGCACTTGCTCTGATAGATGGGAGAGTGAGTGGTCTGTGCGCGCTCAGGCTGAGCTGTAGATTTTGATGATTATTGATTGGTTTGATTAGCTTATAGTTCTGGTTCCTCTTGAGTGATGAGGAAATGTTATCGATATTTCCCATTAGGCCATAAACCCTTGAGTGTAACAGCCCAAATTTCTATGTATGTGTATATGTAATAATTTGCAATGTAAAGAATAATGATAATTTATGCTTTAACAATCCACCACACGATATATGAATACGAGAGTGCCCCGCCTCTCACGATTAACTGGAGAAAATGCCCGATTCGTCTTATATCGAATTGTATATTATTGATAAAACAATTTAATAACTGTTGAATATTCTGAAACTAATTTGGCCTGTGAATATGTTCAATTCAGTTTCTCTTTGTGCCTTTCATAAGTGTACGAACTGTATGCCATTTATAAATCAGCAATTTAATGGCTTTCGAAAATTTTGAAACTATATTTTGGCAGAAAAATACTCAAGTTACCTTCTCTTTGTGCCATTTTCAAGTGTACGAGTTGAGTCACAATCTAATAGCTGTTGAATATTTCGACCTTTCTCCTTGTGCTACTTTCGAGTGTACGAATTGCATTTTGTCGATACATTTATAACGAACATAATTATGTATGTAAAATCTGCCGTCATGAAATATATTGTCAAATGTAATGCCTCATACGACAATAGAAGGCGGGAGTGTAATAAAGTGAACTTGAACTTGAACATGTTTCATTCACGGCACATCTTTGCAGCCCTAAAAGAGAAATTTTCAATAGGAACGTGGCTCGGAGAAAGGCCATTTTGGCTCTGAAAAGGGGCGTATTTAATAGTTTTCTCTGTTCTGACTCTTTGCTGTTGTTATTGAATCATCAAACTGTTGATTTAGCTACTACAGCGCTTTATAAAGGGATAGTGACGTCACAACTAGTGATATGTGACGTGTTGAGCTTGGTGAAAATAGGTTTGAGAATTTTTATTAGGTAAAATTGAAAGCATGAGGTCAATCGGGATCGGTTCCAATACTATCGTTGGTAATGTTCGGAAACCGAGTCCGTGTCCCGCACCAATGAGGCCGGACACTAATAGCCGCGTGTTATTGTGAAACTTAACTAATTTGATGGTAACGTTTTGATAGTTTGGAGAAACGTTTCTGTCCAGTGACGCTTCGTTTGAGAACGTGATTACTTCAGAACCTATATGCCCAGTACAAACTAGTGTACAATTTACATATTCGCTTCACATAAATTCACTTTCTAGCGGCCAGTAAGGCTTATTTTTCGCCATTGGAAAGATCATGGACACGATTCCGCGTCTGCTATTTTGTGAAGCGAATGAATCAATACACGAATACGTGAAGAGTCTGGGTAGTTTATACAAAATGGAATCGGCAATTGTTACGGCTATCTTTATAATGCATCTCCACATATTCATTGATTATGTATGTATGATTACTGTATTCTGCGGCGGTAGTAGTAGAAACATCCTACCGCTGCAATCAGTCCTTCTTCGCTTTTGCCCACTGTGTCTTGTCCTCAGCCAAAATCATTAGCTTGACTGCACATACAGTATCCAAACGGACAACATGAGTCAGCTGCAATACCGACAGGCAAACACTGCACAAACTACAGAGCTGAAGTCGAAGCACTGGTTCATGCAGCTCATACCATCAGCAGAACAGCAGATCCTATTGCACAGATTGTCTTTTTATCTGATGCCCGCCCCGTCCTTGAGGCTATCACCAAAGGTAAGCTGCCACAACTTGAAGAAGCACTACAAACCATCAAATGCTTTCGGATAGCATTGCAGTGGATCCCCTCACACTGTGGAGTCCAAGGAAATGAGGAAGCAGACAAGATGGCAAAGGTGGGTGCAGAAGAGAATCAGACAGAAAACATGATTACCCATACAGAGATGAAGACTATCCTCAAGCCACTCTATAGAACACCTCAATCAGAAGATGCCTTCCATCATCTCTGGAGGCCAGAGCAAGTGACCATTTTTCGTCTCAGAACTGGACACAACAGACTAAACCAACACATGTACAGGCGGTTCCAACTTACGATATCACCCGCTTGTCCTTGTGGAGAAGCAGAACAGACCACAGAGCACATACTTCAATGTTGCAGTACGTATCAGCTGCTGAGAGAAGAGATCCGGCCTTTGTCTACCTCTTTTCTTGAAAAGCTGTATGGGCCTGTGGAAGAACTGCAGAAAACCACAGATTTCATCTTGACAACGGCTCTCCAAGTGTGATAGCAGCGACCGAAAAGAAGAAGTAGAAGAAGAAGAAGATTAGCTTGCTCAGGTCCATTCCTGACTTGCGTGTACCGAGTCCTGCTTTCTTGAAGTCACCTCGTAGCACGCTTAGCAGATTTATGCAATAGCGTCCTCTCCTGGCTTTGTATTTGCTGGTTCCGAGTAGGGCGAATTCCAAGGCTTTCTGTGATGGTGTCTCTTCTGGTATCCTTAACATATGGTCAAATATGGACCATCTTTGCTGGGTGACTTTTGCAGACAGCGACGACGTATTACACATTTAGTATATAGTGTATCTTTGAAAATTATGCTGTCTTGACATCGGTATCCAGTGATGGTGCGTAGGTGTTTGCGGTGACAGGCATCGAGTTTGTCTAGAGCTGCCTTTGGAGCTGCCCAGCTGTTACAATTATACATCATCAAGGATACGCAGGGTACGTTGCATAAACGTAGCTTTTTTATCAATGACATCTTTGATCCACGAATCCATAGCTTCTAGAAAGACTGGAAAGCTATGTTCACCATAACACGGCGTTATCATATCTAGTAAACAACGAATTTCTTCTGCATAGCTCAAGAAAGATAGTAAAAAGATCTAATTAAATTGAGTCATACCACAACACAGAATACAACTTATATTTCAAATATGCTGCGTCACATTGCATAGTAAAGAATCATAGTCATAATATACAACAATAAATCTTAATGCATGTCGCTTCGAGGGACAACTGTGCATCTCTAATAAGTTAAAGTCAGTTATCATACATATGCCCTCTAGTTCGTTATGGGCATATGGCTGCGGAATAGGTATAAAAGTCAAACGAATGCAGAAATAGCGAGGGTAACATATTGCCCTCATAATTCTTTGTAAACAAAGTAACTTATTAAAACTGATGGCCACATGTACGCGTGCTTACAAACTATGTTTGGATGATTTAGGGCATCTTGTTTATTCGCATTATTTTCAGTATTTCAATAATTCTGTAAAGCAGAAATGTTGACGATGGTTCTGCAGGACGTCTTGGATAAAGGGAGATGCTAGTTATTGACACTGAATCTGACAATTCACCTTTCCAGAGTATCCATCCATCATCTGACCTCGTATGACGTCGTAATCAGCTCAGCGCGTGCATGATGGCGTCACAATCATTACATCACATATAGCCTGTCATCAAATCTCAAACATGCTGGCATGTTGTATAAAGTGTATGTCTTTGTAATTTTTTGCTATTTAATTAACATGCGTTGAATATTTTGAAATAAGCAGACAAATTAGTTTCAAAATAGTCAACAGCTTATCTGTGTAGTTTTTTTGGAAACTGATAGTCAGGGTGTTCAGAGATCGATCGATTACACCACGAGCGAGGTGCTGGTGGAGCTTAGCTATAGATGGACTAATAGCTAAAACTGGAAAGGTCCATTGCCAACACTTTCGCGATCCTATATATGTCTTTAACTGTCTGCCTGCGGAACTTCTGTAGCCTACATCTTTAATGGGCGCTAGCTTTCGATATGCTGAATATTCTGAAAACAGTTTGACTGAAAGTTGTTGGTGGCTAAGTCACTAACGACGCTCAGGCAAATTGTTTTCCAAATATTCAGCAGGTCCAGAGTTATTCTCCATTGAAATTATTGGCTGCTGGCTTGTAGCAGTCGGACAGTTTAGCAGTTTAGGATCACGCATTAGTTCCAAGCACTAGTATTGTACATCGCTTCTGATGCATTACCACTCTGGCTAGGACTTAGGACTGATGATGTCATAATGTCTGTTGTAATGGTATTTTATTACTGTTAAAATGATGTAAAATGAAATATGTTGATAAATTCTTTTTAAACGTTCTGAATTCATACCCCAACTCATATCATAAGTATGACACTAAATGACAAATCGTTTAAGATCCTTTATTTATGTGTAGAAACTACAAAACTTGTTGAATACCGTTTCAAATTAATGAGTGGTCGTTTTGTGATGTAATGCTTAGAAGTTGCCAGACACTGGAGTTTTACGACTATGTTGATGAGTGTCTATGACTGCTATTTCAACTATTGCCAGATTGCCTGACAGATAGTTGGCTATAACATATACAATCTGACATTAAAGTCATCGGTGTCTTGGATTTATATTCCTATCCATATCCAGCCTTGCGACAGAACACTGGCAGGTGTATGCACTACGCGCCCCGTCCAGTCATGCTCAACAGGTAGAACGATTCATAGCGTCAGCAAGGCCTCAACATAAAATTGTGCTCGTGCACTCCGCTCACCCTTAGCACTTTGAACACGAAAGTCCAAATTGGCAAACCCTATTACAATTTAGGCCAAATAAATATTGTGTTGAATATTTATTTTCAAACTAGTTTGACTCGGACCTGTTGTTGCGTATGGAAGCAACAACTTCCTGTCAAATTTGTTTTTAAAATATTCAACCGTTTGAAATTGACATGTTGGGAAATCTGCGACTAAAGCGTGTAATAATGGAAATATTTCGATTGAGTTCAACGTTAACATTTTTATATTTGCGAATAATAAGCAATAAAGGGAATTACTTTACTCTGATAAGCAAAGCAACTCGTTTCGGAAAGTATGCCCACAATATGCGCTATGAAAACATTGATGGCGGGAAATCATAAGAATATATTATATTGATGATGATTCAGAATGTGCGTACGTGTGGTGTGAAGCTGGTGAGGTACAATGCAATAATACGGATATTGCTTCTGTGATGCGGGAACAGAAGACAGCCCACCACTGCAATTATAAATATTTAATGATTACTATATATCATTTTCGCGTATTAAATATTAAAACGTATTCTGTGCTAATGCGCATACGGAACAGGGATATTAGCAGATAAATTTTGCTAATGAACATTTTTTAACTCTTAGCGCGCTGATGTTAATATTCTATATATTACTGTGTCAGTTGCAAAGAAGCTGGTGTACGCTTTTCAACAATTTTGCTAGGAGATGTTGCTGTCTACGACACTGTCTACGACAGCACCATCTTCCACCAAATTTGTTGAAAAATGAACACCAGTTCATCTTTTAATATAATTTGAAATTTTACAATTTTGACACCAGAGTGGTAAAGAGTTAATCATTTGAGTTATCCCTAATGGAAAAGCTAATCTGTCATGTCACGGAGGTACAGTACTGAGCCCTGGATTTGAAGACATTGCTGGAAACAATGTCTTTCAATCCAATTATGTTCAAAATATTCAAAAGAACATTTCTAACATATTTCCTTTTATGGTTTTGGAAACATGTCAGTAGTAATGGGGGTATCTGGTCGCTATTGTTCTTTTCGTTGGAATGTGGTTTTAACCAATCAAAACGCTCCATTTCAGTCGCTATTGTTTGGAGAACAATGGCGACTATAACGACACGCATTCTAGAGAACAATGACGTACAGAACGCCACGTTTTCTCGATAACAATGACGTACAGCCGCACACGTTTTTGAGATTCTGCAACACTCTGGAATGTTCTATTATTTTGAATTAGTTAACCCTTAAAAGTTTAAAAGTTGTATATTTTACGTTTTAACGTAGTGGCTGCGCTCCCCCATCCGTGGTTATCTACCGTGGTAGATAATTTAAAAATAATAGAGTTTGATGAGTGATAATAGTCTCTGCCCGGCGCTGCTCTCTGCGCATATTTAAGCGCGCCTGTCTGGTTCGCTGTCGCTATTTGTGCATTTATAAAGAAACGTATAGTGATTTTAAGAGAATAATGTTTAAAAACATTTTATATTAACGAGGAGTAAATTGCGTTAAAGACATAACAAAATGGCAGATAATTTAAGTGCTGATATTAAAGAATGTGAAGATGCTGTTAATGTGATTTTGCAGCAGATGCGCGACGCTGATGTGGCAAGATTAAACGTGGATCTATCCAATTCACCTGATGAAGATGTGGATCACCTTTTAAATCTGGGTTCTATGTTGTATGAACCCAACATTTCAATTCCGCACATATCTGATGAACATAACGACGTAGCATTACGCGAAGTCATTCCTGAACTGTCTGATACCGATGCTGATTTTTTCAATCATTTGGACGATTTATACGATTATGATGTAATCATACCTGAGCAAGCTGCTTCTATCGATGATCAAACCATACATACTTTAACTGAACAATCTATTCCTGATCTGAGTACCGTACCATCATCATTTGTTAATTATCCTCATAACGTATGTGACATAATTGATTCTAATTATTCGACCGATGTACGTGATGGACACGATCTAAATTTAATTGACGTTGTGCCTTTCGCTAATGACCTATCTCAGGATTTAGTATGCCTTCTTAATGATTACGATGTAAATTTATTCGACGATGCATCCCTCCTTGACTTTCTTGTGCCTTCATCTAATGACCTATCTCAGGATTTACCATGCCTTCCTAATGATTCCGACCGAAATTTATTTGATAACGTGCCAGTTTCTGTCTGTATTGTGCCTTCATCTAATGACATATCGCAGGATTTAGCATGCCTTCCTAATGATTATGACCTAAATTTATTTGATAATGCGCCAGTTCCTGTACGTATTGAGCCTTCTACTAATGACATATCACCCGATTTATCATGCCTTCCTAATGATTCGGACCTAAATTTATTTGATGCGGCGCCAGTTCCAGACTGTATTGTGCCTTCTGCTAATGACATATCGCTGGATTTATCATGTCTTCCTATTGATACCAACCTAAATTTATGTGACGATGTGCCGGTCTGTATCGAGCCTATGGTTAATGACTTATCTCTGGATATAGCATACCTTCCTAACGATTCCGCTTATCGCATCGATGATCCTACTCATCAATCTCTTATTGACACACAAGCAAATCATTCGACAGATGAAATTAGTCTCATCGCCGATGAAATCAGTCGATGTATATCAAAGAATATAGTGCTTACAGATGATCTACTTAATCGTTATTTGCAACACTATGAGCATGGTCAAATCGGAGGGTCGGTAGTTGATTATACTGACTATATATCTGTGGAGACTGTTCGCAAATACCGCAGTAAAAAGTTTCATCTCGAAGGTACTGAATATAATGTATCTTTCAATAGTTATCCTATAGCCGATACACCACTTTCTCATTCTGAGTTCGTGTCAGGCATCTTTCAATCTTTGCTCGATACGTATAGCAAATAGAGTGATGTTCAGCCGAATGATCACGTGAGAATCGAGTTGATTCACCCTTCTTTGGAAATGCCGATAGCGATGGATTTTAGGCTATGGAATGAAATTACACCTGACATAATTTTAGAATCAGTGGAAAAAGTCATTCAGTCAAATACTGATTGTAGGTTATCAGAGGGTTTTGAATTTCACGTTTTTCGTGTAGAGGACTACAACTCGGGTGGTCGAAATGATACTCTCCTAGGTGGGAGCGATTCTAGACAATTAAATTTATTAAATTTACATTCATCTGATTTAGATGCCTACATGCGTATAAAAAAATGTATTACACCCGTATGCGTCGAATATCCATTCTGTTTCGTGGCAGGAATATATTTAGGAATAAAATATTTTGAGAAAATGAACAAATTAATCTCTGCAAATCAATGGCAAAATTTTAGATGTAATAAAACATATTTGACGCACATGGTGCGTGAATATCATACAGCTTGTAGTATTCCTGTATGCGAAATTAATAGTACTGATTGGAACAAATTTCAGGAACATTTTCGCAATAAATTTTCTATTCAACTCTACCCAGAGTCAACGCATGAACGCCTATTCGGTAGCGATTCCCAGAGTTTACCATGCATAAATCTTATGCATTCAGAACGTGATAATCATATATCCTTAATCACGTCTATGGCTGCATTTCTTGTGGTACGTAATTACTGTACACAGTGTAATGCGGCATACTCTAATGATCACTCATGCGCTGCGCATCTCTAATGGGACCTGCGAAATGGTTACTGCATGCCCCCACTGTTTCAGTTACATACATAAAGATGACGATGAACACGTATGCGGTATGACAAAATGTCATGCATGTAAAGAAAAGTATGTTATTACTGAAAATCATATGTGTTATCATAAAGTAATTGAAGAACCTATTATGTCATTATCCCATGAACGCTTTATGCATACGAATGCTGACAATTGTAGTTATGAATGTTTTCAAAAATACATCATTTACGATACGATTTAAAAATCTCATCGAATATTGTAATGATGACGTAACTGTCTTACGTTTAGCCATGTCTATATTTAAGACTTTATTTTCTGAATCGACGGATGGCCAAAACCCATTTGTGACAGGGATACTGCTAGCGGGAGCATGTAATGCGGCCTATTGTGCTTTATGACTACGACCTGAGAGCGTGCAGACTTTACCTGATTTCTCACTAAGAGCAAAACGTGCTTATAGTGTTTTGGGTGTAGAATGGATGGAATGGGTCAGTCAATGCGAGGGTCGCCAAATCGCGCATGCGCTAAATGGTGGTGAACAGAAAATATGCAGACATTATGTGGATGGAATTGATGTATCTGAAAATATTCTTTACGAGTTCTTAGGTTGTAAATTCCACGGACATGAGTCTGCTTGTTGCGGTGATAAGCGTGATACGACATATACACCATATGGCGATCAGACATATGAAGAAGCATATTCCGCGCTTCAATGTCGCATTTCTTTATTTGAATCACGTGGATATATGGTGAGAATTATGTGGGAATGCGACTTTAAGAAACAAGTCGCTGATTCCTCCAAGCTAAATGATTTTATCACCGAATTGGACTTAGCACACCCAATATCTCCACGTGATGTGCTATTCGGTGGTCGTACATCCGCGATTCGTTTATTTATGGAAGTGGATGAGCATACCACACTCAAATATTTAGACTGCGTTTCCATGTATCCTTCAGTGATGAAACAATGTTGTTTTCCAGAGGGGTCATATACGGTTCTAAGAGGCCATGACTTGAGTGATAAGACGGTGCATGACTTCTTCGGTCTTATTAAATGCAAAGTCCTTCCACCTCGCCATTTATACTTTCCCGTGCTACCTGATCGAATAAATTCGCGTCTCATGTTTGTACTATGCGACGAATGCGCAAAAAATGAACAATCTTCTGTATGCGAACATACGGAAGAACAGCGCAGTTTATGTGGAACATGGACCACTCCATAGTTACAGTTAGCTATACGCAACGGTTATGTAATTAAAAAAATGTATGAAGTATGGCATTATCACGCGTCATCGCAATATGAGCCGCATGGCTACGATGGGTTATTTTCAGAATACATTAACCGTTTTCTGAAAATTAAACAGGAAAGTAGCGGTTATCCTGATTGTGTCGGTAGTGAGGGTGAAAAGGCAAATTACATGGCTGACTATTATAAACATGAAGGAATACAGCTCGACCCTGCCAAAATATTGTATAACCCGGGTTTGCGCCTTGTTGCTACATCCTGTTTGAATATTTTGTGGGGACGATTTTCTCTTCGTGATCATAAAAAGAATAGCCTGATATCAACACGTAAAGGTCTACTCTCCCTTCTGAATGATAAAAGTAAAACTGTAGGCTCCATTACATTCCTGAACGATAGTCTTCTAATGGCCTCCTATTCGGTCAATGACGAGTACGTTCAGTCACCATTAAATACCAACTGTATTCTTGCATCTTTCGTGACAGCCTATGGCTGAATAAAACTGTACGAAGTCTTTCCTTACTCGGACGCCGCATAGCCTATTACGATACGGATTCGGTGGTATTTAGTACACGTGAAGGTGAGCCGACCATTCAAGATCGAAGTGGGTATCTAGGTTCTTGGACGAGTGAAATCCCCTCCGATTACGAATTAACATGTTTTTGCGCACTCGGTCCAAAAAACTACAGTTATGAAATGAAGCGTCATGGCGATCCATCGATCGTTAAACAGGTGACGAAGGTTAAAGGTTTAACGCTCGCTACCCAACAATCAAAACAAGCTAATTTTGATACAATGAAAAAATCCATTGAACAAATTATAAACGATGGTGGAATTATGGATAGTAATAGCGTACTATTAAGCTATCCATCAAAGATCACACGCACCGAACATTTTAGAATTCTTTCAGTAAATAGCAGTAAGATTTTCAGACCCCTCTTTAAAAAACGAATTTTGAAACTGGGAGATTTATCATCAGTACCATACGGTTACACTAGCATAATATAAATAGCAACAGTGCACTTTTTTCAGTCAGTACGTAAACAATGTCGGTGTCATCCATGTCCGCTGAAGCCGCACTAGCTGCTCGCGCTATGATAACAAATATTGCTAGTCTGTGTAAAGCTAATAAGGATAAGATGTGTACGTTGATTATGAGGAGCATGCGGTTCACTTTAAGAGATGACAAAATTAATGCTGGAAGAATTATACTCATGTCTGAAATTAGCAAGGGTTTATTAACTGAATATGGGATAGTGCATTGGGTTCGCGTATTATTGCTGCGAAGCTAAATTAATCAATGTCTTTCTCATTCCTAACTTATGCTTAGTTATCACATGCATTACAAGCGTTATATTACCACAAAAATATTATGACTGAAAGTTGTTGTCAGCCTCCATGAACTTAAAGTCAGATAGTTTTCAAAATATTGTGTGCATCCATCGATAATACACTGCGACTTTAGAGTATCGAGTCTCTCAGCTGTGTAATGGTTAAAAGTTGGTTGTGCGCGTTATTGCTCATAAAGTGTGCGATGGTAGAAGACGGTGTCTTGTACCGCATGAATATGTACATTATTGATCGAACAAATGCGCTCCATAAATTCAAATTAAGCGCATCTATGTACGTCATTGTAATGCACGTGCTCCTCTGTACGCCATTGTATGCATGGTATTTACGCCAGATGTCATTCAATCCATGTGCGGCTGTTCGTTATTGTTACTAATGATATATAAATGCATCAGTTTACGCTATGATTATTCGTTCTCCATGATGTCGTCTGATGCGTGCTTTAAATATTTAAATCGCTCGGCGTTTTAGTGTGATCTTGGTAATTCGCGTAAAGCGCGAACAATACATTTTGGCGAAAAGTGGTGTATCGATCTACAGCAGTTTCATCCTGATGGTTATCCCACTAAACATGGTTTATATCTCAGCGTAGCAGCATTTAAACAGCTGTTACAGATCATACCCAATCTTGAAGATGCGGTAAAACGTGCGCATATAAAACAAGGCGTACTATTTACATATTCTTTGGACAATTCTGTTCATATTTCTATCTGTGACGAATTTCCGTGTATTGACATACGCTATTTTTCTGGTCTGGCGCAGAACCACGTGCCACATGTTGCGGATAATACCTGCAAGACAACGAGTGGGAATTATTGAAACAGAACGCGAGTAATTTGCTGGCAGCATTACCTAACTTTTACGCGCCACCCAACGTGAGTGGTGACGAGTTGTTTAGCATGATATCTCAGTGCTTTTACGGTGTGAAAAAGCAAGAACATGAGTAACATTCCAACCACTAGTGATTCCGCAGAGATGTCTAATCACGATACGCTTACTACGGACACTATATACCTCGATGAGGTTTTAAGCGATGACGAACTAAATCTTGTCGATGACGATACCGTCAAATTGTGTCACTATTGTAAAACTATGGGCCATCCACACCATTATTGTCCTACGGATTATGTGCAAATGATTAGTCAGAAATTATTCGCATCCATGCTGTGTGAAAAGATACATTCGTTGGTTGTGCGAGATTGTTACGGATGTCTAGTAAATAATCCGAGTCAACGTGAACATTCATGTTTAGGGATTGATATTGACCTTAATCTAATTGACAATTTTGAACTGTATAATGAGGCGGCATTATTAGAAATGGATGAACACGAATATTGCACTCGACTAGCCTGCCATTACTATATACGCGAACATTGTACTGAACTGTACTGTATGTGTATGATGGAATGGTATAGGTACATTGCGGATGTAATATATGAAAAACAGATGTTGGAGCCATAACTATAATTAATATCAATTTATTTAGTTGTATTTAAAATTAACCGTGTGTTTTAAGCATTAAAACACGAGGATAATTTTTAATAAAATCAAATACGTATTTTATTTTTAAAAATAACATAACTAATTGTTTTATTTTGTCAATCGTAGCTTTGTAAAATATGTTGTATTTGGTGGGTTTTTTCCGTATCTTTGTAACGATATGTATTATTGATGTCTGTATTAACAAAAAGGTTTTAAAATCGGATCTCGCTTGTGCAGTACTAGCACCTAGCACTCTATCTCTTTATCTGTCGCTAGCAACGCGCTCCGCACGTGTTGGTATGCCCGCTTTTCACTTGACAGAGGCACTTGATGGCGCGTGCCATTGCTATTCTTTAGAGAAGAATGGTCCAGGTGAATGAATGATAGAGTGAGCTGAATAGTGCATACTTAAAGAAAACACCGTTAGACGGTTTTTGTTCAATTTCATGACAAAATATTCACTGAATATCGTGTTTATTTTTGTAACTATTTAAAGATGTTATGGATTCGTCGCACAAGTATCTGATGTCATAATCATACACTTAAATGTTCATAGCATTTCTGCTCCATAGCGTGTATATGACGACACAATTCTTAAACGTACATAGTATTTCTCCTATGTCACCAGTATCTGACGTCACAATCATAGTATTTCTCCTAATTTATGATACAATTTTTAAATGGACATAGTATTCCTCCAGCGTCTCGAGTATCCGATGTCGCAATCCTAGTATTTCTCCTAATTTTACGTCACAATTCTTAAATGTACACAGTATTTCACCTACGAGTATCTGACGTTGCAATCATATCATTTCTCATAATTTTACATCACAATTCTTAATTGGCCATAGCATTTCTCCTGCATTACGAGTATCTGACGTTGCAATCATAGCATTTCTCATAATTTATGGGACATTCTTAAATGGACGTAGCATTTCTCTTATGTCACGAGTATCCGATGTCACAATTCGTAATGTTTGCTAACCAGTAATCATTGATAAGGTGTTCGCAGAAGAGTAACTACATATTACATCGTAGTGATGGTTCACATGCGTCCACGTACGCCTAAGGTATATATATATATATATATGTGCATGAGCATATACCTTCTTAGTTGTATGTGGACACACATGTGATGACGCAATAGCATCAACGCTTGACTGCAATACGTCGTTACGTCACCCATTTACTATGATTGTCTGCAGTCCAACACAGTGCGGTAAAACTGAGATGATAAAAGCACTAATAAGAGATCCCTATGCCATTACTCCCCCTTCACAGAGGAGTGTGTACTGCTATGGTGCGTGGCAAGATGGGTATAACGATTTGGCGAAAGAAGTTGAATTTAAAGAGGGTGTGAATGTTGAACTAGATAGAAGTTGCAGAACATTGGTGGTGCTCGACGATTTGATGAATAAATGCGACGATAATGTAGCTGACCTATTTACAAAACGTTCTCACCATGAGAATTGTAGCGTAATATTTGTCGCATAAAATCTGTTTCACAAGTCTCGCAATCAACGCAACTTATCAGTTAACTGTCACTACATGGTATTGTTTAAGAATCCACGTGATGCGTCATCCATTCGTTCTTTATCTAATCAGATGTACCCAGGCAATACAAAGTATTTGATCGAATCATATAAGGACGCTACACGCGAACCTCACTCATATCTACTCCTAGATTTGAAACAGACGACACCTGACAATATCAGACTCCGTTCATCTGTTCATCCGAAGGAGGGGTGCTACGTTTACATACCTAAGAAAAATGGCATCACATAAAACGGAACGCCATTTACCTATGCTGCAATATTTGTCTAAAGTAAAGCCTTCAATCAGAAATGATGTAATCAAACAGTGTTCGAACGAATTGGTGGATGTACTATGCGAATCATGCCTAAACGTATTACGTGGGAATGTTCATCTCACTAAAATACGATACAAGCAGCTGAGTAAATACAAAGCGAAAGTGCGTACGCTGACTAGTCACGGTGTGCCATATGCACGTAAAAGAAAATTACTACAAACAGGCGGATTTTTAGGCAATGTGCCTATTTCCGTATATGCTGATGCTTTAGTTACAAAGTGTATAGACATAATGTTCCAGTGGAGAAGATTACAGAACTCTACGCTCATTAAAATAATTCTTCAGGAAATTAAAGATTTTATTGACGAGGGGTACGCATACGATGAAGCAGTCTTCTCAGCTTTTCGAAAAAGACAGTTTCTGATCAAGAAGTACATAAGGAACCATCTAGATGCTGAGGATAATGATGATGATTCTGTCGGTGATAGATCTGATCCATAAGGAATCAGTCATCGATCAAATGGATCTACAGAACATTGACTATTTTTTTATGCTACAGCAACTATACGTTTTATCATATGTAATATTTACTTTAAAGTAAAAATATGGATACAAAAAAAACATTGGTTCTTTATGCGCATGTTTGATGATTGTAGCTTCTGAGCCGGGTCCCCCCCCCACATCCCTCAATATACAAATTGGAGTGCTGTTGTACTTAGTGGTGGTGGCGGTGGGGTTGGCGGTTGATGAAAATAGGTGTTGTGGTGGATGATGGGGTGGGGTTAATGCTTGGTGGTGGGTGTTGGTTCTTAGTGGGTGGTGGTGCTGGTGGTGATAGAGGGATGGTGATGGTGATGGTGGTGGTGATGGTGATGATGGTCGGTATTGGTAATAGGTGGTTGCGGCCGCAATGTCCAGATAATGGTTAGCCAACTATATTATTTTTTTTGTAGGGGTCTCACTGACTAGGTACTCATAATGCATTCACACTGTGTGTACCCGGACATTGTAATTTTTCCTAGTTTTATTACCTTTAACTGGCTGACTGGCGTGGTGTTTCAGACATTCCAGGGATCTATTTCCTAGAAAAATATTTAGGAAACGATTTGAGCAAAAGTTGATGCATACAGTCAAATTATTTTCAAAATATTCACTAAATATCATGGAAATGATTTGATAGAAAGTTGTTGCTAACACCGCAGTCAAATTATTTTCAAAATATTCATACAACACACATTGCCGACCTTGTAAACAAGTATGCTAGTATACCTCAGCCCTCATGCCAGGCAGCACTGCGCTAGCATACCTTATCCCTCCTCCTCCTCACTCGTTCGACCTCAGTTATGCGACCACCCCTACACTCAATCCAGGGATGTTATTTTCTGATTTTTTCAAACCTAGATCATGGCGCATTGGTAGTTTAAGCGAATAGTGTTGATACTAATTTGACATAGGAAGCTACAATTGGCACTAGCACCTTCGTGCGCACAAACACTTAAAAAAGTTCTGTTCAATGCGACAATTTGACATAGGAAGCCACAATTCCGCTTAGTTTCAAAATACTTTTTTACTACAACCATGAGGGACCGCATCGACCACCTAATACATTAAACGATACAAGGGTGCTCGTCATTATACAGCAACGATGACGACGGTGGACATTGTTCGCACCATTTTTATAACAATTTAAAAAAATTAATAATTAAATGACTGATGCTTTAAAGACCAATCCTTAAATACGAGATGCATGATTATTATCTATATAATATTATGCATACAACATCGCTTGGCTTAGCTATATATTACCTGCATAGAGATGTATTTTGCTCTCTTTTAAAAAAAATTAAATGACTGGTAGGAAGCCGCTTAGTTTCATGTTTGAGGGTTTTAGATGAAGGTTAAAGCGTTTGCATACAAATTGAAGGATTAAAAGCGAATCATAGATGCTTTATACACAATAATGAGGTGGTCAGAGGAAACATATTTCCCTGGATACTTTTTTAACGCACAGATTTGTATGTGCATAAACCATTTAACAAACTGACCCATCGCATCTAGCCCGTGAACATATCCAAGATTTTCGCCTGCATGTATGCGTCATTATATGGAGGTCAGTACGCGACAGTTGTTGATAGGACACTAGTCATCTCACGCGATATTCCTTACATTTTTTGTAGTAGTATAAATGTAGATGTTAATGTACTTTTTGGCTAAAATGTTTTGCAGATTTGCAGGCGCGTGTTGCGGATGGCAACAAGTATATGCACATGCCTGAACACGCATACATGCCAAAATGCATGCGTACATATCCGTGTGTTGTGGATTTGCGGGTGCGTGTTGCGGATTGCGGGCGCATGTTGCGGATTGCGGATGCATGATGCGGATTTACGGGCTCGTGTTGTGGATGGCAACAAGTATATGCACATGCCTGAACACGCATACACGCCAAAATGCATGTGTATTCTCATTCCAGTTTAAACATCGCAAAGTGGTTGGATGTCTAACTGCAAAGTAGTTAGGTAGCCTTAGCCAGTCAGATTTCATCTCACGTGATATTCCTTATATTTTTTTGTAGTAGAGTGGTGTGGTATAAATGTAAATGTTAATGTACATTTGGCTAAAATGGCCAGCAGTACAAACTTTGACGGATCAGACACTGGGTATGTGCGATGTCGTTGGTGTTCCATCGACATCCGCGACACCATATGCCGACGGTCGAAACATGAGAGGGTATGATAAAAAAAACAGAACCTAAAGAGATGGTGTACACCTGCAAGGAGTGCTATTGTCTATTACCAATCAAACAGTATCTGCATGGGTGTCCTGTAATCAGTGATACTCCGACTGATATACGAAAAGCAAACATGACGCAGTTTGTTACCAAACTGACAACCGCGCCTGTGTGGATCTGCGAAGACTGAGACCTATCTCAAAACACAGCCCTTTTCAGAGCTCACAAATCATTCGAAAGGGAACTCTTTATCTGTTCAAAAAAATAAAATAATGTAATAAAGTTTTCACACACAACAACCCGCTTCACACATGCATACGCAAGCACATATTCTGATCCGTCAAAAGTGGTCGATGGATGCTACTGTTCTAAATGGCCATCTGTACGCTATTGTTCGTGGACGATTAATGCATTGCCATTGACTATGCATTTTGTTCATATTTTTGAAAAATTTATAATTAAATGACTGCCATTTTAAAGACATAAATACGATAGATAACACTATCTATATAATATACACCTGTGCAAAAGTTAAGCACCAGCAAAAACAATAGAACGTAGAAACATGATGGTACAACTAGGCTGCCATACTTTTTGTCCCCGCGTTAGCTGACATAATTCCAAGTACGAAATGCACATGCATGCATGACTTCACGCCGCTTGATGTCCGTGCGTGGCGGGAAACAGCACACGTGTTCAGTTATGTAAAAGTCCAGTTTGAGGTGTAGAACATTACATACAGATTTAGGCGACAAGATTAGGAATTTTGTGTTCAGGACCGTGGTTTATTTGTACAGAGAGAATTAGCTCTTGATTGTGAACCGATATGGCAAGACGAAGGTTAAGTGATCGTGTGAAATGGCAAAGCATAGGCATGCATACCACTGGTATGTCATGCAGAGAGATTGGCAGACAGCTGAACATTAACCGTACTGTAATCAGTCGTTTGATTGCAAAACATGGGCAAACTAACGAGGTGAAGGACAGGCCTAGATCTGGAAGACCGAAGAAGACTACTGCCCGTGATGATCGAGCCCTAGTACGCCTTGTTAGGAGATCTCCATTCAACAACAGCAGAGTGCTCAGCCAGCAATGGGAAACGCGCAATAGAGTGTCAATGTCTACCGTCAAAAGGAGACTGTATGCTGCTGGCATGAAAGCTAGGAGACCTGTCAGACGTCCTCTCCTCACTGCACACCACAAAGAGGAGCGTCTGAGGTGGTGCAACGAAAGAAGACACTGGAACATGAGATCCTGGAGACGGGTACACTGGTCCGATGAAAGTCGGTTCCTGCTTCATGCCACAGATGGTCGAACTCGTGTATGGAGGTCCAGACGCACGGCGTACGACCAACGTAACATCATGGAAGAAGTTCCATTTGGTGGAGGTTCCGTTATGATACGGGGGTGCATCTCATTTGATTGTAAGCTGGATCTGTTGACTGTACCTGGAACACTAAATGGACAAAGATATCAAGATTCCATACTGGATAGAGTTGTGGTCCCTCATTTTGTAAATCATGCACCTGGAACCCACCCTATATTCATGGATGACAACGCCCGACCACATCGTGCTAGAGCTGTGCATGAATACCTCCGCCAGAATGCCATCGAAACCCTACCATGGCCAGCAAGGAGCCCTGACATGAACCATATTGAGCATATCTGGGACATTCTGGGAAACATGGTGAGAAGGAGGGATCCTCCTGTGCAGAACCTACAGGAATTAACAGACACACTCCGGTTGGTGACCAGCATGAGACGTCGTGTCCAGGCCGTCATCCAGGCACAAGGTGGATATACCCGGTATTAATAATGACAGTCTCAAACTCGTGCACAGATGTTAAACTTCGTTTTCAGACACCATTAATGACAATCTAGCCACGTGTGTCAACTGTAGGGCAATAGTTGTCAGTTGTGTCAACATAACCATATTCAGGCCTCGTTTTCAAGTTCAAACAAAAACATACAGTGTTTCCCCACCATCATAATCAGCATTCCTCTAGTTCCATTATTACCTCTTGCACTAAGATGGATGGGTACATAAATGTTTATGCTATTGCTTTCTTCATAACACATGAATATACCCTCGCATGTGCGTAAAAATAGGGTGGTGCTTAACTTTTGCACAGGTGTATAGCATAGGAAAACTTACTGTGTACGAGTCTGATTTTTTTTAATTAAATGACTGGGGAACACATTTTGCTCATATTTTTGAAATTTTAATAATTAAATGACTTCCACTTTAAAGAATCGCCTTAAATACGTAAGATAAAATTATATATATATATATATATATATATATATATATATATATATATATATATATATATATATATATATATATATATATATATATATATATATATATATATATATATATATACAACGTAGATCACTAATAACCTGTGTAACGCAACACTCTGATATTTTTGAAAATTAAATGACTGGGAGTTTGTTCATATTTTAAAAATATTTAATAATTAATTGATTGACACTTTAAAGACATAAACATGGTAGATAAAACTATCTATATAATAGTATACAACATCGATCATCAACGATGACCATTTCCATAACAATTTTGAAAATTTAATAATTAAATGACTGCCATTTTTTTTAATGACAAACCAAGGAGGGGGTTAATGGCGACTAAACCGCCAGCGGCTTACAATCAATTATTTTCAAAATATTCGTACAGAGATATCGCTCAAGACGTTGCCTCGGCGAATACGCTAGCATATATGTCAGCCATCCTCCTCATCCCTCGCGACACCTCTACGAGCAACCACCTGCATTTTCTTAAAGGACCACCAGCCGAATAAAGGCATGCTCATGCGCGGAGAACAATGCCGAGCAGAGGGTGGCCGAGATAACATTCCTCCCTCCTCCTTCGACCTTCGTTATCAGACCACCTCTCTCTTACCTAACATCGTCTAATAAGAAATTAAAATTTACAGTCAAATCGTTTTCAAAATATTCAGCAATCAATCAATTTATTCAGCAACCAATCAAAATATTCAGCAACCGATTATCATAATATTCAGCAACCAATTATCAAAATATTCAGCTACCACTCAAATTATCAAAATATTCAGCAACAAATTATTAAAATATTCGTACATCGTGCATACCTTGTAAACAAGTACGCTAGCATTGCCCTCATAATCACCCAGCAATATCAACTGAGGAGGAATGCTATATCATTCTGCCTCAACTGACACAGACAGTCAAATTATTTACAAAATATTCAACAGGTTTCCTGTATGGTATCGATGAAAATGAGATATGGGGAATTCATCAGTGAAAGGGTTAACTTTTTTTAACCCATTATACAATCCAATCCATCACCACCAAGTCTTGGTTACCATTCCAACCGAACATACCATTAATACAAGATTATTTTTAATATTTCGTTGCTAATCTGTCTGGTAGCTGTTGCTAAGACAGTAACAGCTTACAGGCAGTCTCTAAATATTCTACAGTTTACTAATAACGTTAGGGACGCCAAATTATTTTCAAAATATTCAACAGTTTTCCTGTATGGTATCGATGAAAATGAGATATGGGGAATTCATCGGTGAAAGGGTTAACTTCTTTTTAACCCATGATAGAATCCAATCCATCACCACCAAGTCTTGGTTACCATTCCAACCGAACATAGCATTAATACAAGATTATTTTTAATATTTTGTTGCTAATCTGTCCGGTACCTGTTGCTAAGACAGCAACAGCTTACAGACAGTCTCTAAATATTCTACAGTTTACTAATAACGTTAGCGACAAAACAGTCAAATTATTTTCAAAATATTCAACAGGTTTCCTGTATGGTATCGATGAAAATGAGATATGGGGAATTCATCGGTGAAAGGGTTAACTATTTTTAACCAATGATAGAATCCAATCCATCACCACCAAGTCTTGGTTACCATTCCAACCGAACATACCATTAATACAAGATTTTTTAAATATGTTGTTGCTAATCTGTCCGGTAGCTGTTGCTAAGACAGTAACAGCTTACAGGCAGTCTCTAAATATTCTACAGTTTACTAATAACGTTAACGACGAAACAGTCAAATTATTTTCAAACAACAATACCGTAATTCCTCATACTCCCTCCCCCTCCTCCTCCTACGACCTCCATTATCAGACCACCTCTTAAACTCTATTTTTTTACATTACTCTCTTATTATTTTTACATTATCTACCACGGTAGATAACCACGGAGGGGGAGCGCCGCCACTACGTTAAAACGTAAAATACACAACTTTTAAAATTTTAAGGGTTAACTAATTCAAAATAATAGAACATTCCAGAGTGTTGCAGAATCTCAAAAATGTGTGCGGATGTACGTCATTGTTATCGAGAAAACGTGGCGTTCTGTACGTCATTGTTCTCTAGAATGCGTGTCGTTATAGTCGCCATTGTTCTCCAAACAATAGCGACTGAAATGGAGCGTTTTGATTGGTTAAAACCACATTCCAACGAAAAGAACAATAGCGACCAGATACCCCCATTACTACTCATGTCAAGTTATTTCTGGGCCGTAGGCCTACTGGAGGTGCACCTCGAGCAGATGCAGAGGATCGCACACGAGTCCCCAGTTAGCATCAAATTTATAACTCGTGAAAATGTCAGGTGTAAACAGCTTACCTTTGATTAAGTGCGTTTGCTCCTCCTCACCATCCTCCCAGCGCGTAGGAAGCCAACATTGATTGCCACTAAATGCTATAGGCCTACGTTTAATAACTGAGCAGGATTTTTTTTAACGTGCGCCTTGAAATAATTTACTTGTGAAATTAGAAATGTTTCCCGTATGCTGAAGATTCCGGATTTTTGGAGTGAAAAATTAAAAATTAAAAAAAGATTTCTGATCAATTTGATAGACCTGTCTCACAAAGATTAATCTTAACATATGATGCATTCTTTCGTACGTCTCAGCGGGTGGCGCTAGTAGTAATATTGAGTGTACAGTACATCATACTACTCGTCGTCAGCATCATTATCATCATCATCATATTCAAGCTCATTACCCATTATCATCATCAACGTCTCATCTTATTCAAGCTCATCATCATCATTATCAGATTACGACCACTACGAATAAAATTGAAATTGAAAATCAAGAGCCTAACTCAATTCTAAAGTTATTGTTTAGCAAGTGTCCATTTGCAGGACAATAGAAGACAATTTTTTATAGATTTATGATTGGAATTTTCTTGATGAGACCGTTTGATGTCCCATCTAATGTGCCTTTTAGGAGGATATGTGTGAAGTTGGAAACTGTCTTAAAATGATGGCGATTCAGTGTCATGGAATGCTATACACCTAATATGCGGAGGGTGATGAGGATTAATTAAGCTTCGTAAGATGTATTTAATGTAAACAAGAGCATTCGGATATTGAAAGACATCGCCATTCAGATTTTTGTTGTAACATTGGACAAGATTTTCGTATTTTCTGGATTTTTCGGATTTTCCGCATTTTCCGCATTTTCGGATTTTATCATTAATCATCTCCTAAATCACACCAGTTAATCACCCACTCAGTTATACCATTAATAATAATCTATCCAACCATCAACATATTCACCCACACGCAATCACACTCACACCAGCCGCCCAAATACACACCCGACTATCCGCTTGCCTGCCAGCCAGTCCGTTCGCAAGCCCACTCATCCGCCTACCCGCCCTTCTGCCCACCTTCACGCGCGCACCCATACACGCACGTACACACACACGCGCGCGCTCGCATTCACGCACACCATTCCGCAGCCGCACACATGACTTCCAGACTACCATCCCGTCCGCCATCCCACCCGCTCATCCGCCAGTCCACTCGCCAGTAAGACTCCCACAAGCAAGCATGCACGCAGGCACGAAATACCGCACACGATCACGCACGCACGCACGCACGCATGTACGCACGCGCGCGCACACTAAGAGAGGGTGATAGCCGAATGTAACCCTATTCCCGTTACGGGGCGAATGTAATTATATTACACAGATTATCGATGCTGTATTGCTGCAAGATGAATGATGTAAAGTCAAAGACCACGTGTGTGACGTCAGAGAAGCAAAGTTAGCTAGCATTAATCGTGTGTTCAGATACCTGTATCACTGTATCATATCTTCCTCGTGAGCATCTTGCTATCAGGCACACGTGCGCTATAATAACAAAATTAAATACGAGTCCACATTTAGTATCTAGGAACTTGATAACTCATTTCAACTACAAGTTCCTGTATCGAAGTGTCAGTATGTCTGCTGTCTATATGCAGGTTATCTGTTCCTTGTATGCTTTGAAATTATTTCACCTTTAGATGTTTCTGGAAAGTCACTCGTATTAGGGCGTGTTCTCACTAAAGCGTTAATCAGGAATAACGCCATGCCATACATCAGTGTGGCGTTATTCCTGATTAAGTCTATAGTGAGAACACCGCCTTAGTCTAAAAATTAGTATTTCAACGAATATTTCTTGTAAAGTAAGTAATCTGTCCTGTCAGATCTGTTATTTTGAAAATGGTAAACCTATCCGTCAACCGTTTAACACATACAGAACAGAAAGGACAACGTATTTTGAATATGCTTTGACTTGGGAGATAATAGGTTCCAGTCAAATTACTTTCAACATATTCAACTGGTTTCTGGTATAGTCACATTGAAATTACAAGACGGGCTTAAGGCTTACTCACCGATTTTGCCCCCTCTCCCCAAACTCGGTCTGAAACCGTCAGCCTTCGTGTCAGCCCGTTTGCCCAATAACGCATCTCCTAGTCATACCCTTGAGTTTTGAGTCATCATGCTTCGCAATTGTGTTTATGTCTTTAATTCCTGGGCCACGACAATGCAACGATGCGCGAGCCGACACAAATCAACGGCTTTTCGCAGATAATCATATTGGTGTGGCATGGCAGTTTTATCAAGTTGAGTCGCGTCGTAGCATGTCGGCCCGATCGAGCGTGTTCGATTGTAGTTGATTGTAGTTGGCAGTAGTCGGTTACGTGTCATGTTTGTGTTACCGCGCTCGCGACAAAACCCGACTGTAGTTACTTTGATTAGTCAAGCAAACAACAGTATCATCAAAGCACGTGCGTCCCATGCGCCGCGTGCGTCTTTTCCTAAGATGGCGAACATGTTGTCTGAGGAGATGGGAGATACACTCTGCCAACCTTGGAAAGAAAGACGATGCTTAGTGGAAACTATGGGGGGGGGGCGGTGTTGGTGGGCTGGGGGTGGTGTGGGTGGAGAAGTCTGATAACTAAACTCTGCCATACAGTGAAAGCGATGGAACACTATCACGCTTGAACTCATCCATATGAAATTATCCTTTTCTTATCATTATGTTAAAATTTATATGGACAATTTTAAGTGTGACAGTTTCCCGCCACGTTCATGGTATGGGCAGATTATTATTATTATTATTATTATTATTATTATTATTATTATTATTATTATTATTATTATTATTATTATTATTATTACTATTATTATTATTATTATTATTATTATTATTATTATTATTATTATTATTATTATTATTATTATTATTGATCGGAATGTGAAAGTAATTAACGAATGCTTCAGTATCATGTTCATTGCTTCGAGAAAAATTTCACTGAAATATAATGCTGCCGTAGACAGCAACAAATTTCAATCAAAGTGTTCTCAAAATATTTGAAAAAAATTGATGAAACTCACTCGTGATTATTTTGGGAAAAACAATTACAGTGAACGTTGGTGCTGGCATAGGCATCAGCAGCCTTTACTCAAATGAGTATCAAGATCTTTAGCATGGTTCACTAGCATTATATAATATAAGTATTTATAGAATTCTACAAATAGACGGATAAATTTATGACGTTTATTCTCCAAGAAATTTTCACATATTGATTCTTCAACAACTGTCGTATCACGTCGTGGCGGTGTTGCCGGGTGAAATTGGAAACAGGCATATAACTACTCCAGTGGACAATTCCTCAAGACCGTTTAGTTGAGTCGGGTCAGGCATAGTCATATTTGTGTGGCCCGGTTTAAGACAAACTTAGGTTAGGTTGTCGTGTTTTCTAACATGCATATACTTCATCACATAATGAAGTACATTCATGTACAAAAGCTCGTCGAAATGAACTGCCAAATTGCTCTTAAAAGGTACTTGAATCCTGGTGTATTATCTATAGGGACTAACATGGCTACCTAACTTTTCATTAATCCACAGTGTGAAATATCTCCTCCAGAACAAGACGTATGCAGCATAATCAATCCATTTCAATCAGAATACAGGGAGGGGTGCGCCATGACAACCGGACTGCCCACTCTTTTTCGCAATTGTAGTTGGATGGTAGTGGAGTGATGAAAAATAGACCGCATCACCTGTCTACTGGTCCTACACATTTTCATATTTCAAACACTATGCACAATCTCTAGATTCCATAGATGATATATGCCGTACGACTTTTCAGAAAGTCTTTTTCTTAACGTTCCATGGATTGTATGTTGTCGTGAAAATGGGAATGATTGGATCCGTATTTCACGTCAACAGTTTGGAATATCTCATTTCGAAGTTAACGCGAGTTTGCCTCCGAGTCAGCGGTCATCTTACTCACGAAACGGCTGTGTCCGAGATGCAAAATAGTTGCCCATGTCTTAACGATGGCAAAAAGAAAACGGTAAACATTCCAGTCCAGTACTTCAAATTCACGGGAGCTCGCTTACACCTCCGGTACATGGGCGACAATTTGTAGCCATTATCCCTGATAGCGCACGTTGCTGCGTCGGTAACGACCCAATAACCCACGTTAACGGGGCGTGTACAAGTGAATCTTGATTTTGAGACATTTTTAACATCAACCGTCTCTCTAAAAAACTGATACACTGATATAGAAGATATTACTATATCAAGACCGGATAAGATTAGACAGGTTCATTGGTTGTGATTGCTTGGCGGACAACAAAACAGCAAACAAACACACAATCAAACAATCAATTATGTCATGTAAGGAACTATCTCTCATGCAATACTATGCTAACTCGATAAAGGGAGAATCCTAAGATTTTGGCACATACATTCATATAAAGTCTTTTTAGGATTGCTTTGGGTTTGAGGATAAATCGTCAAATATCTATCGTACGGGGTCTTTTGATGCATTGTCCAACATAGCACAGTGAAGTTTGACATCTAATCTAAGTATGTTTGGGTTGGTACGGGAACAGTTTTAAAGTTTCAATTCACGCGCATTGCAAAGATAAACATCTTCTGACTCAGGACAACCCGGTGTATAACAGGCAGATGGTGTCGCTTAATACATTAGACGTAGTCATAGAGTGAAGCATTTATCGCTAGACGCCCGCCTATTTCCAGCCAAACTCCGCCCAATTTCACTAGTTCTGGAACCGATTAAAACATTCCAAGTTAACTATATAGGTAATTTATTGACTATTTTGAAACTAATTTGACTTGGGGATGTTGCCAATGACATGAAATTCGTACACTTGACGGAGTTACATTACGTTATCATGATTGTCACTTCCGAAACTTGAGTGACAGATCGGATTCCTCTATTTGATTTTGGGGCAACCAGATGTCGTGTCCTTAACCTTTGACCCTTGAAATTTCAGTGTATCAATTTCAAGGCAATCATACAGGAAAGCTGTAACCATGTTTTGCATAACGTTGACTTGGGGCAACCAGATGTCGTGTCCTTAACCTTTGACCCTTGAAATTTCAGTGTATCAATTTCAAGGCAATCATACAGGAAAGCTGTAACCATGTTTTGCATAACGTTGACTGGATTCTGTTGCTGTTATAGGTACTACTTACACCCGTGGTTAACAAAGTGAGTAGTACTATTCGACATAATATTATTAGTATCATTAAGATTGTATTGCTGCGGTCTGTTGTCATATCTAAACACATTCGTGTTATTCCAGAAATACCTGACTATTATCAACAGATTTAGGGGTATGATCTGACAGGATAGGGATTACATCGAAGAACAACACGGGTTGCTAGATTCTAATCAGTGATTAAATGTAACCAGGGGATAGTGTAATGGCGTAATTAAATTGTGTGCCATTAGGATTGGAGCCTGAGCGATAACCTCAGGTTCTGAATTTCAAAGCAATATTTTCTGGAAAGGTCCAGAACGAAGCCAGCGGGGAGACAATGTTGATACGGCATCGTATGTCTGTGGAAAGAGAGTATTTCTAATATCATCCTTAGGCCGTGTTCTCACTAGCGAGTTAATCAGGAAAACGCCATTTGCCAGTATGGCGTTACTCCTAGTGAAAGCACAGCTTTAGTTAAATAGCGCATTTATTATCTATCTTGTCAAATTAGCAAAAGAATGAAAATTACGATTTCCATAGTTTAAACTTTCTCTACTGGATTCTAGGCATTTGCGTTGTCATCCGAAATACCTCGCAGCCAAAATTATGTTAAGAATAATCAGCAAAATATTGTCCATGTCGTGGTGAAAATCAGATTGTAAAAAAAAATTCATTTAAATATAGGAATCTACTACCTATAAACGTTAGACCTTCATTGATAGCAATATAAGACACGTTTGTTCGCAGTGGTCTGTCTGGTGTGAGCGCAGTATCCGCTTCAATGGCATCTGTATGTATGATCGTATCTTTTCCTTGTAAGCATTACCCCCTGTTGTGATACATAGCTCTATTTCCTACGGCTGCTCGATCCGGATCTCCAGTTGACAGAATCTGATTTCCCGCACGATATAGTACGCATAAAACCAGTTTCGATCTGATGAGTTTGTTGGCGCAGGTTGTTACTAGGATAGACGTCCATCAAACATGGAGCAAATCTTACCAAAGGAAGTGGAGGGTTGATCTATTCAATTGCATGCATCGCAGCACGGTTACTTAGAGAATACCTACACAAGTAATAGATGATCTCAAACGAACTGCCATTGCATATTAAATTGCTCATTCGAGTTTATTACAATCTCAATTGGAACGAGCCGTATTGAAAATAGCCTCTGTAGAGCGTACTGCCGTGAATACCTCATACGTGCTTATGCAGACAATAGATTCAACAAATATGGCGTCCAATTGTTATCGATGAATATGGAGTCAGGACATTGCATCCTGGGTAAATTACATTAGGCATCTCATAGCTCGTGCAAATGTGTCTCTATTTAATATGACACGAGAACAGTGACATGCAGACGTATCTAGACGCTAAGAGTGGCCTGTCCCGCTTTCTTTTAGCGTAGATACGTGTACATGTTGAAACTGTTTAAACTGCTTCACCCACCAGCGCCGCGTCCGCTGAAGCTGTGACTGTAAGCACAACCACAGTAATCCATATAATAATTCCGATAATGTCACGGATATTGAGCTTAGGTCGCTATTCGTTGGTTGTGCAGCCACATATTCAAGGAATTGTAATGGTGAAAGTCTCACCGGTTGTTGTTGTTGTTGTTCTTGTTGGTGTTGTTGTTCTTGTGATGGTGCTGGTGGTGGTGTTGGCGGAGGTGGTGTTGGCGGTGGTGGTGGTGGTGGTGGTGGTGGTGGTGGTGGTGGTGGTGGTGGTGGTGGTGGTGGTGCGCTGGTGCTGGTGGCGGCGGCGGCGGCGGCAGCGGCGGCGGCGGCAGCGGCGGCGGCGGCGGTGGCGGCGGCGGTGGCGGCGGCGGCGGTGGTGGTGGTGGTGGTGGTGGTGGTGGTGGTGGTGGTGGTGGTGGTGGTGGTGGTTTGATGGTGGTGGTGGTGGTGATTGTGGTGTTGGTGTTGGTGTTGGAGTTGGTCATTATGCTGGTGGTGGTGGTGCTGGTGGTGGTGGTGGTGGTGGTGGTGGTGGTGGTGGTGGTGGTGGTGGTGCATCGCTGCGATAGTGGTGACTCTGCCGGTGTCTGCCTCAGACACCAGCACGTATTGACGGCAATTGAAGTATATCTTCAAATGCGTAACTACATACGGCATCATTGATTTGATTTGCTGAAGATACAGGATATATTCATACATCATTAGCGATATATTCTTGAAGGTCGCGGGGAATTGATAAGACCTAATGAAAACCCAAAATAGATCATTCACCTTTGTCAGCGTACATCTCTGATTAGCCTGGTGCTTATTAATCAGTCCTATGATATCGCTGGCAATGCGCCAGGATGCTTAGCTGATAACTAATGAATGGGTGCGTGGCGTCGGTGGTGAGATCTAGAAGGGTGTCTTGGTGTGGTTAATCATCAGACAGCAGCTTCTCTATCATTTCAGGAGTTTATCCTATAAGCATAAAGATGGATGAAAGTACTGACCGACGAATATGGACCCAACCCAGATAACGCAGCTTACTGGGCTGATACTGGACCAATACCGTCCCACTAACTTGCGTTATCTAGGAATTATTTTCTTGTATTTATGTACTAAAATGATCCTACATATTAGGCCTTTGAATCAGAAGGTACAAAATAAGAAAAGTCCTATACAATCTAATACCTGTCAATCAAATTTGAATACAGACGTGCGCAGCACTATGCATCGTTTAGAAACAATATAATTTATATACCCCATGATGGATGTGAATATAAGATACATTCATGCCACATCTCTTCTGGCGGAAGACGAATACAGTCTCGTGTTGAGGTTACAAAGACACAGGTAGAGTAGATGGAAAAATGTCACGGAACAGATGGCTCAGTTACGCGCCCAAAATATTTTCCTTGAGCGAGCAACTGATCGAGTCCGGGAAAGCCCAGGACCAACTGCACTCTTGATTCTCGTTCTGGTCAGCCTCCTAAGTCTCGGTCCACGTTCGCGACAACTGACACCAATATGGGGCCTAGTTCGTGGCAGGAGTATGGGAGGGAACAGCGGTCTTCGCGGTTTGCTACAATATTCAACAGCATGTGTAAAATTGTACAGTCATCAAAGTCATACATTTCCTAAACGTTGGTGACACACTTTTGGCGAGGGGTTAGACCATTATGATTTTGACGTCAGCCAAAATGAGATGTATTTGATTATGACATGAGATTCGTGAGTGACAAATCGGATCACTCGATTAGTGGAAAATCTTCATGAAAATTTAAATGGTTTCAGATTATGGGATCTTGTCGTGCCAGAAAAAGACGTTTTGTCTACTATTCCAAACGTGCCCTGAGAATATGTGAAATAGCAATGGACTGCTCTCAGCATTGTGGATATCCTATTCTTATGGCCGAGAAATACAACTTCGGCTTGTCACAGCTTCTAGAAAACGCCGGTGTTCTCTGCATATGCTATCCGTTCGAAAGATGCTATCTTTCTAGATGCTTTGCTGATGACAGACACAGCTATCTCACGATCGACCAGTGTACCCGTGGTACATCCTGATTCGTTTTGGGCGGACACCACTGGGAGAGGGTCTTGGAGTTAGTGAATGATGGTATCTAGAAGTGTGTGTGGGAACTGATATCGTGGCGAGGGTTTCAACTGCCCCAGACATTCTGACTATAGGCCATTGTCTGCAATGTGCCTTGCTGAGATATCGCGACTATCCAATGGATATTCCAGCAACAATTCTTGAAAGTATATTAGTTAAATACAGCTTGGAGCACTCTACACATATGGCTAAATACCAATTAACCAAGCGTTGGGGGCACAGACATTGCTTTAGATGTCCAGAACTACTAATTAAAATCTGAAGCAGTCAGTGGCTGTTATTTACCAACAGATTATTGATCTAGCTTTTGTCCCAAGCTTAATGGTGCAGTTTCCATAAGCAAATGTGATGAACTACAGAAAATCCGATTAAAGACGGGTGAATAACTTATCAGTGATGCCATCCCTTAAAGCGCAGATAACTGTGCCGATATGGCCAGCACGGCCAAAGCACGGCCAAGTAATTATGCGCTATCAGATGTAGGAAGCATTCTGTAACAGGGAAACTGATCAAGACGTTTCGACTGCTTCAACACTATCGGATCGAATAACCGCTGATTTAACAAGCGCAACTCATATAGAGAGAGCTGCGTATCATCATTAAACAAGAGACGAATACATCTGGTATCCAAGGATGAATCCACTCTTAGCAATGCCCCGCCCATGTTAGCTAAACTCCGCCCATGCTTTGTGCGTGTAGGGATCGATGTATATACTTTGAACACTGAATTCTCAGAATCCCAATTTCATAGTAACTATACAGCTAACATGTTGACTATTTTGAAACTAATTTGACTGAGGGATATTGCTGCCTATGGACAAATTATACAACAGAATGTTTATTAAATAGTAAAGACATACAATTCGTAGAACTGTCGGACTATAGCAGGTTCATGGCGGACTTATCTAGGTCATTCATTCAGCATAGTAATTGTGACGACGGCACAAATGGCACAAATAGAACGTGATTTATTATGACATCATACACTTGGGCGCTAGACCGGATTCATACATTTTCATGTTTTCAGATATGCTGAAGAAGCAGAGAAGTGTATTTGCTAATGGCAAAGGGTCGATCCTCAATGGAGATAAAAATGTGATTAACCGTTTAATTACCATAGTACACGCACGGGAGAACTTGAGCAAAAATTTGTCCTCGCAAATTCTCGTCGATCATTACTTTGATCTCTTGCCACAGAAGACGGTTTTATCGAGAAAACACACAATTCATTCTAACAAGAGAACTATAGAAGGGTGATGTGGTAAAGAAATGCACAGAACTGTCAGTAACAATGATCGATGGCAGGCTTTATTTTTTATCAATAAAAATATTCAAATATTTGTCGGTGTAGCTGTTTTGAATTTGATTTGTTAGTGTGATGGTATATTCGCATTCCACAGTCATTTCATGTATCACCCGGATAACGCAGGCAACTGAGCCTATAATCGACCAGTAACGCAGCCTACTGAGCCTATAATGGGCAGGTAACACGTGCGGCTGAGCCTATAATGGTCCAATAACGAAGGCTACTGAGCCTATAATGAGCCAGTAACGCAGCCTACTGAGCCTATAATGAGCCAGTAACGCAGTGTACTGAGCCTATAATGGTCCAGTAACGCAGTCTACTGAGCCTATAATGGGCAGGTAACACGTGCGGCTGAGCCCATAATGGTCCAGTAACGAAGGCTACTGAGCCTATAATGAGCCAGTAACACAGGCTACTGAACCTATAATGGGCCAGTAACGAAGGCCACTGAGCATATAATGAGCCAATAACGAAGGCTACTGAGCCTATAATGGGCCAGTAACGCAGGCTACTGAGCCCATAATGAGCCAATAACGAAGGATACTGAGCCTATAATGAGCCAGTAACGCAGGCTACTGAACCTATAATGGGCCAGTAACGAAGGCTACTGAGCCTATAATGGGCCAGTAACGCAGGTGACTGAGCCTATAATGGGCCAGTAACGCAGGTGACTGAGCCTATAATGGGCCAGTAACGCAGGCGGCTGAGCCTATAATTGGCCAGTAACGCAGGTGACTGAGCCTATAATGGGCCATTAACGCAGGCGACTGAGCCTATAATGGTCTAGTAACGAAGGCTACTGAGCCTATAATGTGCCAGTAACGAAGGCTGCTGAGCCTATAATGAACCAGTAACGAAGGCTACTGAGCCTATAATGAGCGAGTAACGCAGGCTACTGAAGCTATAATGAGCCAGTAGCGCAGGCTACTGGGCCTATAATGAGCGAGTAACGCAGGCTGCTGAGCCTATAATGAGCGAGTAACGCAGGCTACTGAAGCTATAATGAGCCAGTCACGCAGGATACTGGGCCTATAATGAGCCGGTAACGAAATAATGCGCCTCGGAATGGATGAATCTAGTATTAGCTCTGCCACGCCCATTCCTAGCTAAGCTCCACCCACCCTTCACCCATGTTGGGAACGATCGATCCCTGAACTCCATGAATCTCAATTTTCAGAAAGCTATACAGGTAAGCTGTTGAATACTTTGAAACTAATTTGACTAGGTGCTGTTGCTGCCCTGGCAGCAATAGCGCCCAGTTAAATTAGTTTCAAGACATTCAACGGACATATAATTAATACAACTTGACGGACTACTAAGCGCTTGGCGTCAAACTACATTTGCCGTAATTCACTTTGACGTCATATATATGACTGCCATATTGAATTCCTCTAATGGTCATGTACCGGCCCAGTAACCTGCGTTGTAAGAGCCACAATGAGAGTGACCACAATCGAGCATAGCATTACTCTTATTAGCAAATGTGACAATACAAAAGATCCATATAACGCCATAAAGGCCTTGATTGATTGAAGTTTACACAGGCAATGCCTTATGAGGATTGATTTCTCATTGTCCAAACAAATGTCCCTCGAGTAACGTATAAAATCTTGCAATAAAATGATAAAAGCGTAATAAAATGATAATGTATTTCACCATGTGTGCCAGTAATATTGATATGTCGTAAACTGAGATTGTTTTTTCTCAGAGAATGACAGTGATATTACTGTCATAAAGTAGGAGTATGTTCTAGGAAAGAGATTGTGCGTCATTGATCTGCTATCTGTGAACACGTATGTCGTGCACACATTATTATAGATTTTTTTTTATACATTTTGCTCTCATCTGTGACTATTTATGAGATGCTGCTCCCAGAATGGCATGTCAGTAAAGATTCCTCTGATCCTGAGACACAAATAGACCTTCAAGCGTTGTTGATGCAGTTGGAAACAGTCCTATCCTTACGCTGATTATGCTCTTACTCTCTGGTTTGAAAGAATATATATATTAATTCATGAAGGTAGATATTCCAGACGTGAATATTTATACACTACATTGGTGTCAAGACTAATTGGACAACGCCCGTATGTAAAATAAAAACGAAAGGAATATGTTGCGGTTCTATTAATCTCTATCTACTCTCTCTGGCATTTAAATTTCCCGCCATCTTGACATGTGATTCTGAAATCTTTCAATATTTTCATTGTAATATTGACGTCCAAATGTGTCTGCCTACTTTTGGTTGTAGAAAAGTGGATGATAATATGATAAAATCACGATTTTGTTACTGCTCATGAATATTTTGATAAATCATCTAGCCTTCTCGAATAACTTTGTATGTCCAATCGAACGCAATGTTGCGAACATATGTTCGTTCACTTCAAAGAATCAAACGAAACTATTTCTGTGCTGAAAGATAGAATTTGAAAATCCTCTATATGAGTAATTCTCATCAAACTTTTTTACATCCTAACATACAGGCTTCATTACTACCATTTACATGTACTATAATTGACAGTTTTTATAAGAATATTTATTTCTTAAACACACGGCTAAAATGCATTATATTTTCATAATCGTAAAATGTGTGTTTGTGCAAATTTAAGACTAAATTCAAGTTATGTTTCAAATATAACATGCATTTCTTGCGGAAATTTGATCATTCGTCAATGATTATTATTTTCTAAATTCTTGCACACAAGCAGCAGCTCGAGTAGTTTGATAGATCCATTAAATCCAAATTATTATGACTACATGTAGCAATGTTCTATAATAAGACCTCATAACTTTATTTTGTCAGTGTTCATATATAATTGTATTGTTATTGTAGAGATGTTTTCGTGTACTTTTCTTGCATTAAATGTCTGGCGTAATTTGACGCGAGTGTCAAATTTCCTTGCTTTTTGATTGTTAATGTGTCTAGCTAGACCAATCTCTCCACACCGTATCTAGTTTACTTTGATAAATTAGTTCATGACATCTGAGATGTGAGAAAGTGGCCGTGCTCAATTAGTGTTTTCACATACACACTATGTATTTTCAGTCGTCTTTCCCTGTTGATTTCACTCTGACTGAACACCTACATCTATATATGAGAATATCTATTGTCTTCTGTCCCACTGCTTGGAATGGCTTCTCTGCCCCCCCCCCCCCCCAATACCATCGCAACTGCTTCATGGATTTGATGGAATGAAGTAGTACTGTTGCTGCCTGCGCTCACACCATGTCAACTTAGTGGACACCATGACGCTAAGTGAGTGGTTTTCGGACGTGCGGTCTCAACGTCCTCTCCTGCAGGTAATAGGACAAGACCCGCATTCTTTGGTAGAGTTCGCTGACCTGATTGACAACAAGACCGTTGACGCCTATCCTATTGACCCAGCTGATGTCCGTGAAAGCACTGCAGTTGAGTGTTCTACGGGGTGTGGATAATCGGTCATACTTGCTATGGATCAGGAACCAGTGACACTGCTGATGGCTCTAGATTTAGTGAGTCTGCAGTATGGTAACGGAGCGCGGATCCAAGGCATAAGCTTCAACATCATTATATGAACCTAAGTTTAGCATACCAATAGTGATGCCTTCATCAGCACCTACCCCGACAGCGCCACATAGCATGGGTCACGCTGTGTCGGACATTTCACGCCGTGCCCCTGATGTATCAACCGCAGGCCCTACACGGTAATCTGTTTCCTTCCCAACTAATAGCATCTAGGTTACCCCATAATGAGTCTATATCTTTTCCAAGGTCTCTTATGCGGCGGGTTGAGCCATGCGCAAAGAAGATGGCTAAGTTACCGACGCATATATCGTTGAAAGAGTGGCCTCCTGATTTAGGCCCCATATATTGCTGTCCGCACCAAATAGCAAATCTCATCACAGATTTATGAATCTTTGGTATTTTATCCTGGTAAATGCTGGCATACTATTGGTATTTACATGTAAGATATTTGCCTTCAAGTTGCTTGGTTTCTCCACTTGGACGCCACTCTTCTAATTCGACTGATTCGCTTGAGAGAAACAGTTCTTTGTAAATACGTGTACATATCCCCATAGTTTGCAGTCTGTAGACTATGTCTTCTTGGCCACATGCGATCTATGTTTGAGGCACTTTATATGAGGGTCCATAAAGACAGAATAGGCTGGTGCATCTAATTACAATTTGATTAGAACTCATTGGATGCATCGCATTAACCAACGGATAAGTCAATGCGTTGATAAGTTGTCTTTAATGTGAGAGTGATCCTGCTGTTTTGATCACTTGATTCCAAGGTCCTTTTAGTAGGCTTACCTAGATGATTTGCACTAGTTTCTGTTTCCTCTGATATAATTTGTAGTTATTCCTTGTTATATGTGCATCTACCTCCTGGGTTTGGTCATTCATGCCCTTGAAGATGATGCATACCTGTCTCTTTGTTGAATTCTAATTGAAACGCGATGTTGCATATTTTATGAACTCCCTTCTCACCCCATCCCTACTTGGTATCTAGGTCTGAGAATTAATATGCTTTGTGGCAAGGTCACGCTGGCCCGTGGATAATTATTCTCATAGTTATGCTCAGGTGACCATCTTTGACAGGTTTGCGGTGTTGGTGGATAGTCACATACATGTTTGTCTGTATTAATTGACTCAATCATTTCTCATTTTGTACAAATTCTCACCAATGCCATATCGATTATCATACTTATTTGTTGTTGGCCGTTTAACACATTTCCTGTGGTTTTATTATTCTGGCCATGGGAGTATTCCTTTTAGTAATTTAGTCTCAATAAACATAGTTGAGACATCTTCTCACAAATCAGATGTCCTCCACGTAGATAATTCTAGTTCTGAGTAGGACACGTGACTAAAATACCAAGGCACAAAAATAACTGAAACCGTGCTGAGCACCTTGTTTCATTACGTGTATTCAATTAGTCATGGCATATATTACAGTTACATCAGTCCTTTCAAAATATTAGTGGTCGCATTCATATACTGATAATATATACATGTACATAGTAATAAAGAAATATTAGTTACCTCTCCGGGACGTAGAAATGGTTTGAGTGTAGCTTTCGTGACCATCACGGTCAGTTTTTCAGCACTAACTGACGACCGCTGGCAACCTCACTATGGTCAGTACTTGTGGAGTACATAGTAGTTTGCTTACATTGACATTTACACGTGTTGTTGTTCGGATGGTTACTTTCCAAGCCATATGAAATTATACCTGACTATTTGTGATCTGTGGGGCAATGTTTGGTTGGCCCGGTAAAAGTATATGTTCAGGGGATGACTCTTAAACATCAGTGCAAAATCGTGATTCAAAATCTGTTTTAGACATGACTACCCTAATGTAATCATCACAGACATATGATGACTGTGTAGCAAGGTTTCATTGGTCCGATGACGCCCATATTCCGTGTATGTTACTGCTTCCGATCACCTGTTTAATTCCTACATTGTACATACATAGCCAGCAGTATGGTTTCAATGACTCAATAGAACGGTTACACTTTATGATGTCAGTACATATTTTTAGATGTTCATCTTCATATGGTCACATTGTTATTTGTATGTAAGTCAGGCATGGTCACCATGTAAATAGACCCTTCATGCTGTGCTTGTTGTCATACTTGGTTAGACGTAGTAGCCTTATAAATAGTCAGGGTATTCAATGTAAATACTGACCCGTCTGTACAGTAACATTTTCCTGCTGAACATGCACAACACTCTTGCAGCGTGTGTACACTGGTTCTGGAATCCCTCTGCGTGTCTTCTAAGCTACCAACAGCACAAAGCAGACCAGCTGGTTGCAACAACAGAAATTCACAGTTTAGGTGTGACAATCAGTTATGCAATGATTTCTTTTGTTGCGACCAGCTCATCTCGGTTCTGATTGGATGTTAGATATAGAGGGCGTGAGTTCAAGTCTCGCCCCTCATCTCATTAAATCACGTGTCTCATGTCATCCAATCAGTTGAGCTTAAGGGTAATTAGTGTCCTATCACGTAGCGCTGATTGACAAAGATTAATGTGGGTAATTAAGACACTTCAAAGGCCCCGAGAGAGTACAATGGCCGATGTACGCTATATTGTGTAAGGATGATTGGCGGGGTCTAATGGCGGTAATTAAACAGCTTTCAACGCCTCTAATCTCTTTGAGACATATCCATAAATGTAGAGTGCGCATCCACACGCCCCATCCCTCATTAAATCACGTTAATCCAGTCATCCATTAAGACACGTGATGCTGATTGACAAGGGTCAATGATGGTAATTAAGCGACTTCAAAAGGTGCCAATCTCGTTGAGACTGTAAAATAGGGAATGATTAACGCATTGTGCAAGGATGGTTGACAAGCTTAATTAGGGCTCAATTATATAAGAGGTTAAAAATCTGTTTGGCTAAAGCTTAACTGTTGATTTTGTGTAAATGGTTTATTCAACTTTCATTATAGTTATGAATTTTGCATAATTTTTGCTTTGTGAAGTGCCTGTTGCACTTGGTAACAATGTGTACATATGAGTCATGAAACGTGATGACGAATTTGTAGTTGGCATTCGCGAATGTAGTGTTGGTAGTGTTTACCCCACCACGTATTGTGTGTTTACGTATGGCAATACATTTCGAAAGTTTGCCACCTTGATTCTAGCGTTTGAAGAAACTGTGCTTAGGGCTAGGTTTTCTGATAGAGTCCACCAGGCCAAACAGACATGAAACCTTCATTTGGCAGTGTGACATTTACTAGTGACTCAAGGATAATGTTGAAATAGAACATGCATGAAATTCTCGGAGCTATGGCGAATGCTAGCATTGTGTAAGCATTTTTGACCCAAAAATTAACTTAACCAAAAGTTAATCAATTAACTTTAACTGTGTCTCAGCAAAGCAATATTGAAATTTCTAGAGCTGCTCATAAATATATAGATATATATATATGGTTGAAACTATGATCAGCAAGGCTTCCATGGATCACATAGTAATGCCTGTGTCATGCCGTTCAGACAATGGGTAGAGACAAATAGGTCTATGCAGTAATGAGCATCTATGTTCCACTTCTAGACTCGGCTTAAGATTAATGGATAACGAAGCCTCTTGGATTGAACTCTAAACAACTGACCAAAAGTTAACTTAATGTTAATATTTGATGAGTTATACATTACTGCTACAGCTGAAGAACCTAAACTAACTACAGTTTTATCCAGTGACATCATAAAGACTAACGATTACATATTCTCAAGATCCAGTATGATTAGATTACTGGGCTTAATGCCTAAACAGACCGACAATGCTAACGACCTCGTGCGCACAGATTATGAAATAGACTGAGCCATTCAGAGTGATATCGGCCACGTATCTGCTGAGGACCAGGGGCGTTAGATCTCGCTATTCAACAGGAATCTACAGATGTAGAAGAAGAAATGCCTTCAATGTTTGAACCACTGCCAGATATATTGAACTCTGATTACTAAGGCGCATGTCTTAAATTAACTCCCTGTCAATGTTGAAATTTACCCCCAGCTGAACACTACACCATATAGGTTTGATATTTTCCATCAAGATATCGGCAAATGTGAATATTCGTGTTTTGATTCTAAAAACATTCCCAAATTTACCAGAGACAATGCTACCAACATTTTCGCTAAGTTATTGAATTTAGCCATCGACAACCTAGCGGTTAGTGAAAGCTACAGGTGTCAACACGACTGGCCATCTCAGAGGGAACACCATGGGGATCGATTATTTCTTAAGGCCGATTGACAATGGCGAGCTACATTACTTAAACGCCTTAGAAAAGATGTCTAAATCGATTTCTTTCATGCATTGTCTAACGAAACAAATGTATATTGGAATGTCTATGAACTATACTACATCTGTGCGTGCGTGCGTGCGTGCGTGCGTGCGTGTGTGTGTGCGTGCGTGCGTGCGTGCGTGCGTGCGTGCGTGCGTGCGTGTGTGTGTGTGTGTGTGCGTGCGTGCGTGCGTGTGTGTGTGTGTAGCTTCCTGCTCCTACCACATCATTGAGTAATTTGATGTATATGTTTCATCGGATTTACAATGTATTGTGTTGCCTGTTATTAGAGTATACTCTCGCCACTTTCTGCCCTATGGTTTCACCAGTTTGTGAAGATTTTTCCTTGTCAGGAGTGTTTATTACTGCGGTTTGGCTACGCAGGCCCTTGATACATGTTGCATACACTTCTCCAAATTTGAAGGGGATTACTTCTTCTTGTTCGATACTGAGTGTAACAAACTCTTGAGGTATGGTTACGCATGCCCTTGAGATATGTACTGTACTATGTACACTTCTTTAAAGTTCTTATGGGGTTTTCCTCGTATGTGATAGCTGCTTCTGTGGCTCGGTCACGCATTCCCGTTGGCATGTTGTTCACCTCACTCTCTTCCTTGTATCCACGGTAACATCTGATTTCTGAAGCTTGATCATAATGGGCAAGAGTGTGGTGCCGAGCCATAACGAACATTGCCGATGATTGCTAAGTGACATCATCACGCGCCTCTCAAGATGACTAAGCCAGGCGATGTCTGAATAGCCTACCAAGTGGACGTGCTGCCAAAGCTACGTCAGAGGCCAAGGTATGTCTCGATTACATACTATGTTACAATAGCTTAATACGTGGTGCAAAAGCACTACTAATATTTCGCTGCCAATGATTTTTACATATGCCAGCTAAATAACATTTTTTCCCAATACATATCAATGACATTCGTTAGGCCACGTATGTGGTATATCGTGTAGACTGTTCGGTTTCGCATAATAATCTGCGTTGCTAAAACATAGGTTAACTGGAATTGTATCGAGCTATGAGCTGTGGCGAGCGGGTACCCTTAAGTTCTGACTCGGAAGCTGTCAATCATCGCCATAAAGACAACCTCGCGTAACAGAATATTTCCAGTGATCATGACGTGCTGCCTCCCATCTCTTAATGAAAAAATGATGTCCCTGTATTAAGGGTATTAGGCTCTCCTTGGCCTTAAACATTTAACAGAAAACCATGTAGAGAAATCTAGTCCCGCGTAGACCGCTTTGTATACGTAAATAATGGCTGGAATTGGCTCGACTGAATGTTTATGTCATCATTTCAGTCATAAGTCACACTGATAATAAGGGTGAAACAAATAAATATGCAGGTGATGCATCAATGCGCTCGAGTGCTTTCGAAGGATATGATCTAAATTATACTTATTAACTATTATCTCTCAATACAAGTCAGTGTAATACGAGTTTGCTTCACTATAGTATTATGCGTAATTGGTCGACTATGTAGTGTGTCATCCTTACTTATCCAAGCACCGGTCTGTGCGGACTTTCAATGATAAATCATCGGAATCATACAGCCTGCGTATTTATTATCTTTTATGCATTATGTTCTATCATCACAGGAAATGCATGCTTCGTGTCTTAGGTAGGATTTATGATCGGAAATGCGCCAATATTGGCCGATGATGCGTCGGGATTTTAGCGTGATGAATTGCTTTAATTGTTCCGTGTCATCATAAACTTGATATGTTCATGTTATAGCTCGCATGTACAGCTGATTTTCAGCACGGGTAGTTACAGTCTACTTGGCTCATGAGACTACTTGACTTCAAGGACCACAATCTGTCTGCTCTAAACGGCATACTCTATCGCAGGTTATTACCTTCATCACGTGTATGGAATCCAGTCTGCGCTGTGCGTGTGTGCGTGTGTGCGTGGCGGACAGTCAGTCAGTCAGTCAGCCAGTCAGTCGGTTGGTCGATCGGTTGGTCAGACCATCGATCAGTAGGTAAAAACTGCATCATATTGGTTGGTTGTACTGTGTAATGGACCATTCCAGTTTTAGCTATGGCCCGCCCATCCCTAGTTGAGCTCCACCAATGCTTAGCCGTGTTGGAATCACTCGATCACCACCTATCATTTAAAAAGAATTATACACGTAAGCTGTAGAATATTTTGAAACTAATTTGAATGACACAACAGCGACCAATCAAATTGGTTTCACAATATTCAACAGAATGTTTATTATATAGTAAACACATACAAGTCGTGCAATGTATCGGACGATTGTGCGTTTAAAACGGACTAAATCGAGGCATTCATGCTGTAATTGATTATGGCGTCAGCCTATACGACACCTAGTAGATTATAACATCATATGATGAATGGATGTACTGGAAAGGTCCATTTTGCTAAACTGCTAATGTCGAAGTAGCGCCATGTTCGCACTGGATAAAAAACCTTCTCATTTAAACGTATGCTACGTCTTCACCTATGATCAGGAAGTGTGGTATGCTTAATAATAAACTAAAGAAAGAAATAAACACGTACATATATATATATATGGCGAATAGCGTGCCCGGAGGTTATTATAGTCTGATTATAAACTCAACTGTTTCATAAAGAAATGAAGTTATATAAAGGCATAGAAGCCAGTCATGACAGAAATATAGGCTGGCAATTCCACAAATGGAGGAATATTGCTTGCAAAAAGATATAGGCAGTATTAGCTATGGGATAGGAAAAGCAGTTTGTATTTTGGGTCATCCATCCATTTTCCATCCATCCTTTTTCTTCAGACCAAACTCCTTAATACAGAGTGGAACAGAAAAAATTAAGAGCATCCAGAAATGAGAGAAATGCACTACTCCATCAACGGAGAGTAAAATATCAAATCTAGGTCATTAGGTATCAACAACTTGTAAGATAAAGAAATCAGCAGAACTGGCAACCCAGTCAGTAGCAAATCGGCACAAGAAACAGTACCGACTCTGGCGCCCTTTTAAATACATTGAGTAAGACTGTAAAGAATATTGTAACCCTAAATCTTGCTACCTTCTTAAACAAGCGTGAAGAGCTTACACTACGCATCAAAGACACATCTGCACATATCATTGGCATCACTGAGCCAAAATTTAAGAAAGCTTCGACCAAACTATAGACAGTAGAATTAAATGTTAGTGGCTATGATTGATGTCACAACATTGATGCCATGGGTCATGGTGCAGCTATTTACACTAAAGACCATTTCAGATGGCATGCGTGCGACACGTGCAACCTTTTACATTTGATGTTCCACCTTGATAATGTTGTAAGAATTACAATATGTTGGATTATGTGCGCGCTTGGTCTGAAAGCAATTTTGTTAGGTCGGATGTGTCTGGATGCATTTGCAGTAGCTCACGCGCCACACGCATGCAGCTTTATCAAAAGTCCATGACTTCTGGAGTTATTAAAAACATTGGCGCGTCATTTTCTAAATGAGTAAAGGCAATCTTCATAGCCTACTTAGGGAGGTCTCAAATGTCAAAGATTAAGATATAAGATGTTAATTTGTGATTTTAATTACCCGGAAATAAATTGGTGAAATATATACTGCAATGCTAATGAAATGCACAAAGCAAGTATATTTTTGATGCAATACAGGACACCGATCTGTACCGACATATAAGCTTCCCAACAAACTTAAGTGGTCAAGATAGAACCAATACCATGCACCTAGTTTTATCAAATGTAAATGATGTAGTAGAAAACATTCTGACTGAAGACCCAGTGGGAAGCAGCCAAGACCTCGTGATCTGTTTTATTTAGCCATCGTATCCATGTCATCTATTAAAGGATGTCTTTACTGGAAACATTGACAAACTATTAAAATCAAATATTTTTGCTCGATAAAAAGGCCAAAATCGGCCTCAACCGTTGTAATGATGACGAACTTATTGACCATATGTGCAAATTTTAAGGGTATTAGCCTGATATTCATAGTCAAGATTTTCACATTATTATATTAAATATTTAGTGGTATAAATGTGCAATATTTCGCACAGCACTAGAACATAGCGAGTTCTAAATGGTCCTATGTTCAAAAACTAACTACAAACCCTAACTCAAAGCAAGTACAGCGATTTCGGTACCGAATATATTAAATTATTGAAATCTGACAACGGCTAGCCGCTACTAAATTGCATATAACGAAATTACTGTATAGTAGAATTTTTTAAACCGCTGATACTTTATTAGCATATTGAAATACGTATCTAACCATATGGGTGAAATTCTGGGGCTGACACTATTGCAGACAGTATGGTACAGACAACCGTGGATCTGCCAGAATTTGATCCACTTTTCGGTATGGAATTTTGTACTATGAAATTAATTTACGGTACAGTTTTTAAAAATTTGAAATATAACCATAATATTCAAACTCCTCTAATTTTTTGCGTGAAAAATTCTCGGGGTGAACATATTGCAACGAAAACCGCAAATCAGTCTAAATTTGAGCCTATTTTCGTTAAGAAATTGTTTACTACAAAATTATTTCATGGTAGATATATTTTAATCTCACTACTCAGAGTGATATTCTGGGGCCAAACCCATTATGAGCCATATGCCAGGACATGCCGACACATGTCTGAATGTGATGAATGCGAACTAACCATGTTATAATAGGGCCATATGGCGAATATGTAACTGCATACTTTGAAATTACGTGATAAAATAATTGTGCAAAAGAACTAGTACATATTGAGTTATATATATATATCCATATGTAAAAATGATTGCAAACCGAGAACAGAGATTCCGAATACAGTAAATAGTTGGCATTTGACACCTGTCCGTGGCTACTAAATTGAATATTACGAAATTACTCCATGGTGGAAAGCTCAAGATTCATTAGCGTATTCATATTCCTATCTAACCATATGGGTGAAATTATGTGGCCAACCCCATTGCATAAAAAACCGCAGACCTTAAGAAATTGGAACGAATTTACGTGATGAAATCACATACTACAAAATTAATTCATGGTCGATTTGTGTTAAATTCTCAATATGACTATCGTATTCAAACCCCTATACGTCTATGTGAGCGAAGTTCTGGAGATTCTGGAGTTCCATATTGCAGACAGTAGGGCACCGAAAAGCACGAATAAACCAACAGTTAAGCCAATTTTTGCGTGATAAAATCACTTCATCTAGAATTTGTTAGATTCGAAATTTAACTAGCATATTAGGGCTTATGTCTATCTGTGTGAAATTATGGGGCAAAGCATACCACAGACAATAGAGCACCGAACACTGTGAATCACCCGATATTTAAGCCAATTTTCGGTATGAAATTGTGCACTACGAAATTACTTCATGGTAGAAATCTTTTAACCCCAATCCATTACTTCACTAGATATACCTATCTAACTATATGGTTGGAATTTTGTGGGCGAATTTACTGCAGACGTTCTTAACTTAGCACATGCATAGGCCTACACTTTCGGTTGATTTCTACATTCAACAATTTGCTACAATATTATTGACAGACGTTTTGACTGGAAATTGGGAACATTGGTAGTCTATCAATACTGCAACACAATTGCATTGTCCCTACATGGATTTATTCCCATTGATGGATTAGGGTCAAAAGGATACTACTGATAGCCACACATCCATTATTATTTCATATCTCGCGAGATCTCCTTCGATACGAGATCGAGAAAAGTATCTCGTATGTATTGAGTAGTCATTGGCGCAGTGATTTCCACCAGAATATTTTAGTAGAGAGAATTGAAACCTAAAAGGACACGAGCGCTACTCTCTTCATAGCAGACAATATTAATTCACGTAAAACGAGATGATATAAATCACGTACACAATGAGCCAAGAATTTGCTGACGTTGCGTAGATGCTGATATCACACGACCCGCAGGCTGGTTCGAGCCGATTTTAATGTCTGTATCAAGCTAGCGATACAGAGGTTAAGATGATACCAAAACCAACACGATGCACAGTGTTACTTTTACAGTCCGCTACGGAGATAGACTGGGTCGCAATCTGTTTGGTATCAGAAGCTGAGTCTGTGTAACAGTCTGGTCGTTGTGATGACGTAATAAGATGGCTGGTCATTACATTAGGGGTGTATTCTCGAAGAAACCAAGCCTCTCTTTTTAGATTAATCCAATATTGTTAGCGAGTTTTGTCTGCTTTTTCGCGCTCTATAATATTATCATACATGTTTTTCTTTTTAAATTTACCACACGCATAGTACGCCTCTGTTCGAATACATCCACGATATTAACAAATTTGAGTCCACACCCCACAAGACGGTCTGTAACAAGTCTAATTATTACCCTATCTCGAATACAACGAATGTGAATCTGCATGTCAGCCTAGTGTCTCATACTATAATACAATACGGGAAAGGTTAAACAGACATGGTACATGGTATATCATCATCGTCCTCATAATGTATTAACCCTGTAATACCTAAATTGGGTCAAGAATATAAAAAATATTTGCTTATTGAATGTCTATTTGCAGGCCAAGAGAAGCCTGTTTTTGGAGATTTGCCATGGAATGACTGGCTCTGTTATCGAGCCAGTCATTCAAGCGGTGAATTTTCAAAAACTTTCTTCTCTTGACCTGCAAATTGACATTCCTAAAGATCACTGTCGAGGCCGGGTTTTTTTGGGCTTCATCATGAAAGGGTTAAAATACAATAAGAGAAGATGATAGGCCTACATGCATAGTCGTTGTCGTTGCAATACTTAATACAGGTCTATGACAGCAAGCAAGAAGTAGGTAGGTAGGGCGGGGAGGGCTACCAGTCATATTATTAAAAAAATATTCATATAGTTGTCTTTATCTGAGATACTGAAATATCGGTGTTAAACATTCTAAAGGATTTTGTTAGAAAAACACGCAATTATGCCCAAATAAGTCACATCTTGGTGGAGGTTGCTTGAAATGACTTGCATAGGCCTAACGTTGGTCAATCGCTCACTGAATACGGGCGGTTTATTAACACAATTGACCTTACCAGTTTTAGCTATGCCCCACCCATCTCTAGCTAAGCTCCACCTACACCGCGTTTGTGTTGGGATCGATGGATCTCTGAGCTTCTTGACCATCAATTCCCAACAGGTAAGCTGTTGAATATTTTGAAACTAATTTGACTGGGTGTTGTTGCTGCTTATGGCAGTAACAGCGTCCAGTCAAATTAGTTTCAAAATATTCAACAGCATGTTTGTTGAATAGCAAAGACATACACTTCGTACAACGTATCGGACTATTAAGCATTTAACACGGACTAAATCGAGCCAGTCATGGCGTCATGATTATGACGTCACCATACACGCCACGTAGTTGATTATAACAGCATATGATGTAATATGTTGGATAGACAACATGAACAGGCCGATTACCAAGTGGTATTGATTACCCTCGCTCCGTCAGAGGACGAGTATATTGTATTCGGGTCTACAATCTATGATTGGTCTTGTTAAAATATGTGACCTATAAACACGGATGGTCTCTTAATACGCGTGGTCCGTGTTGTGCGGGCCACGCATTACCAAGTGGTATTAGCCCTGTAATGGTCAATTTGCACATGGCAATTTCAATAGAGGGATCCATTTCTAGGTATGCCACGCCCATTTCTAGCTAAGCTCCACCCATTTTTTGCGTGCTGGAATCGATTTATTTCAAGGTAATTATACAGGCAAGCTGTTGAATATTTTGAAACTACTTTGACTGGGTGCTTTAAAACGTTTGCTGCCTCTGGCCGTAACAACGCCAGGGCAAATTGGTTTTAAAATATTCAACACGATGTTGATTAAATAGTAAAGACACACAATTCGTACACTTGACGGACTATTCAATGTTCATGACGGAGCTCGATATGTCATTCATTACACATTTGGATTGTGACGTCAGTCTGCAAATGACTTAATTGATTATGACGTCATATCCTTGAGTGACCGATCGAATCCAGCCATTATCATAGAAAATGTCCTATGTCCATTTGTGACATGCAATTCGTGAACGTGGCTGGCTATTCAATGTTCCTGACGCAGCTAGATATGTCAGTCATTACACTTTTGATTGTGATGCCAGGCTACATATGACGTAAATGATTATAACGTCGTCATATGCTTGAGTAATAGATAAGACAAATCCATTATCAAAGAAAATATCCTATATCTATTCGCCGTCCAAGAGACGATTGTGGGCTTTTTGCAATTTACCACTAGAATTATAGGGTCGGTTATCAAACCAGTCATTCCAGTGGTAAAATTACAAAAGTTCTCCGTTGAGTAACTAATGCAAATGGGCATTTTTCACGATGACTGCGGAAGCCATTTGTGGTCAGTTTGATAGAGTGCTAACGTGGAAATATAAGAGACGCTGCACGTGGGCATGTACTTGAGTACTGTCATCTGCAGAAGGAAGCATAAACGTGTTTCGTACGTATTCCTCCAACAAAGGAATAGTAGTTATTTGGAGTTCCGTTGGCTGTTTGTTAAAATAATTAAGCCGTCATCGCTGCGCAAACTCTATTCCAGTCGGAACAGAACAGATATAAGAGAACTCACTATGAATTAATCTAAAAATAGAGCCGTGTCTTTGTGCCGAGAATTATTTTCTTGATCTCGTATGGATGGAGATCTCGCGAGAAAAAACGTTCACGTTCTCGCGACATCTAAGTTAACGTGAGCGAGATTGTCATCGGGACCACAATCGCCTGGGCGAAATGGCCTCGCCTATCGGCAATTCTAGACAGTAATAATAAATGAATGCATTCCCGCGGAGTGGGCACGCAACACTTACCGATGTAAAATGGCACCTTCTCATTCTGGATCACTGTTGTCGCCTTCTATCTGTAGTGGTGATGGGAAACACTATCAATTAGACAATGGAAATAATGTTGGCTCAGAATACAGTTCTCTCTCATCGGCATGTGGGGCAATTGGTTCCAAAACACTGTCGAAATCAATCAGGCCGTCAGAACGAACGAGTAATGACTTCCTCTATAATGATTGTCTTTCTGTCCCAGCCATGTCTTTTTACGAATTCTCACAATATCCCACCTAACAAGTTATATAAGATGGGGTGTACTGTGCTTAACCATACCACATTGCTGTGTACGAAGACAGCAACGAGGTGGCTCACATCCATTATTCCTAGTTAGATGATTCCACATGACCAGTACACAATTTCTGACCAATATGTCAGCTGGTTATTTACAACACTCAAGTCGTGTTGTCCGATATATGATAGCAAATTCATCAAAGCCAAGGTCAACGAAAGACTCACGCTTAACATTTGCTAATATCAATGGTAAGTGTGTTCATCATTATTGACATTGGCTTTCTTGAGTAAATGTTTGACTATATGAACTAATTAGCCATTTAGTTTAGGGACAGACTAGACTAAAAGCCATATGTGTGAAAATTGTGGTACATTATCTGAGAGTACAAATTCTGTAATAATTCGTCTCAAGAATATTGATTTAAATCCATTTATCACTTAAGTTGATGATGTGTTCGACAACAAGACACTATCTGAACATATAATCCACCTCTAAAAGGTAATCTTTCTTTGACAATTGACACAATTCATGAACGAGGGATAGTAGCTGCTGGCAAATATCTCAAACTCAGCCCACATGTTTAGTTATTACATAACCTCCAGAGCGCTTCGTTTGCACTAACTGATTCCTACACGTAGTCGCTCTATTAGTTCAGACTCAATGCTGTACAAACTAACACATGATTATATTTGAAGGTAGAATTTGATGTAACAAGGGCATGACAAAACAGGCACAAACGGTCCTCTGCAGTGGTCTTGGGGAATGTCCATTTGCAGTCCAAGAGAAGACTATTTCTTTTTAATTTTCAACACCGGAATGATTGTCTCGAGAACTGAGCCAGTCAGTCATTGTCGAAAGTTTTCGACAATTCTCTTGGCCAGCAAATGGACATTCACAAAGCAAATATTTTAATTATTCGTGACTAAATTATAAGTGCCCTGTGCGTTCACTTCTGCAAACTTCTTCCATTTATTCAATAAGATCGGAAATGGTGACTTCAGCAGGTCAATGTGAACTTCGGTCTCCCTCCCTCCCTCCTCCCTCCCTCCCACCCTCTCACACACACACACACACACACACACACACACACACACACACACACACACACACACACACACACACACACACACACACACACACACACACACACACACACACACACACACACACACACACACACACACACACACACACACACACACACACACACACACACACACACACACACACACACACACACACACACACACACACACACACACACACACACACACACACACACACACACACACACACACACACACACACACACACACACACACACACACACACACACACACACACACACACACACACACACACACACACACACACACACACACACACACACACACACACACACACACACACACACACACACACACACACACACACACACACACACACACACACACACACACACACACACACACACACACACACACACACACACACACACACACACACACACACACACACACACACACACACACACACACACACACACACACACACACACACACACACACACACACACACACACACACACACACACACACACACACACACACACACACACACACACACACACACACACACACACACACACACACACACACACACACACACACACACACACACACACACACACACACACACACACACACACACACACACACACACACACACACACACACACACACACACACACACACACACACACACACACACACACACACACACACACACACACACACACACACACACACACACACACACACACACACACACACACACACACACACACACACACACACACACACACACACACACACACACACACACACACACACATACACCCTTCCTCTCTCTCTCTCTCTCTCTCTCTCTCTCCCTCCCTCTCTCTCTCTCTCTCCCTCTCTCTCTCTCTCTCTCTCTCTCTCTCTCTCGGTTGAGTAGACAGGTGTTGATAAAGCATTTGCTCCAGATTTTGAATGCACGGTGTATTTTGCTATTACAATAAGTTACGTGTCGGTAGCTTTTATTATCACAGAGCGAACATGCATATATCAATGGCGCTCCATTTCCCTTTGCAAATAGCCATCATTGATGTCATATCACGTTATGTACACACGGCGGTTTAGCCAAATGTCATCTTAATCCTGGGACAACACTGGTGATTTGGCGATCTATTCAAATCATGACAATTTTTTTAATGATAGGAATTTGACCACGCTTGTGTCTAATTAACACTTTACTGATAAATATGGGCAAAACGACCTCTGTTGTGACCTTAGGGAATGCGCATTACAGGCGAAGAAAAATCTATTTTTGAAAATTTACTACAGACATAACTGCCACGGTAACCGATCCAGCGATTCCAGGGATAAGTTTTCAAGAAGTTGTCTCTGGGCTTACAAATGGACATTGACAAGGCAAGAAATTTACCTTTACACCTTTGATGGTGAAGACCCCTTAAACGAAATCTACACCGGTTTGGAAAAATGCTCATTTAAAGTACATTGATATTCTTTGTCAATTTCAATTGTAAATTTACAGAAAAATTCTGCTCTTGAATGGCAAAAATTATCATTTTCTTTAAAATAGTTCACCATTAAATGGTTCATTATAATGGGTAGATTGTGCGCGCGTTGTGCTAGTGACACAATAGCGGCTACGACTTGTTTAAGGTTGAGTGCTTACTTTATTCTTTCCATTTCTACTGTGTAATGATTTCCCCAGTTCGTGCTCTAACGTCATACAGTAGCTTGCTTGGCTCTAAATCTTCTCGCTGAGTAGTAGTGTGATCTGGTAGTTGATTACCTCTAGACCCCGCCGTACGTCCTTCAGATAAGTATGTGTTTTCATTTTATTGAGGCTGAGCGCAGTGACTTACATATTTATCACCTAGGAATTTGAGCTTATTTACTCAGGACTCATACTTGCCAATATTGAGCTTACGGTTAGCTTGTCTGGCTCTTTCCATCACTGTGTTTGTCTTTCCTCAGTGTCAGAAGTTGTTTGTCTTCACATAGCAACATCATCAATGTACCTGTATACCGTTAAAAACTCGAATATATGTAGTAGGGTTTTGGGGCTCACTGCCCTGGTAGAACAGATGTCAAATGGCAACATTTCTGAACAGGGTCTTTCAAATGACATGTTGAAATGTGCAGATTTGGTGCTCTTTTCATTCGCTAATATATGACGTAATATGCTTTAGGCTTTAGGAGCACCAACCATTTCGATTTTTATTTGAGTTTGTGTATGTATGTGGAGATGTTCTCTTTTTATGTTGCCATTAAGATATATTAGGATCAATAGAGAGTTTAATGTCACCATTGGAGTTTTTCGACAATTACAAGAGAATTCACCCAATCTGGCGGATTTCGTCTTCTTCTACCACATCAAGGTTTATCATGCGACTAATTTCCTCCGGAACACGCTCTATAAAAGCCAGTAGAATATTTCCAGTGGCATGGATGTCAGAGAACATGTCTTTTAATGCTGTGTTTGATTTGTATGCGTCGGATCCGTTTGATGACGTCCACATATTGAGCAGTAGAGTGGTGCAATAATCTGTCGCTCAAGTATTTCGCATCATAATTAATGTCGTCACATCTTAGCAGGTGCTGCAATAAAAAAAACGCAAATCGAAAAGTCCATTTCTAAAGTGTATGGATTGTATGTATTTTGTGAATTTGCAGATTAAAAGCATTCTGTTGAATATTTTCAGCAAGACTCCTAGTCAAATTAATTTCAAAACATTCAAAAGCTTGCCGTATAATTACCTATGATATTGGAATTCTGGCAATTCAAGGTTCAAAGTGCATAAGTTTATTCCAACATGGGAAGACAGTGGGAGGATCATAGATAGAAATGGGCGGCGCATAGCTAGACACAGATCCCTGAATTAACACTCTCACCTTCTTGGCTTGACTAAGATTTTTCGGCATCTGATCTTTCGCAGTGTGTTGTCCCGTCCATACCAGACAGAGTCCAGCTATCAGACGTTACAAGCTACAAATGGATTCTCTGTGTGGAACGCATGTACCTGTATTCGTCTAATGATACTGTTTCACTAGGCTTTAGGTCGATTATTGATTGTGATCTTGTAGTAATTGCTATGCGAGCATAGTTGATATGGCTGTAACTTGCTTTACGAAGCTGTAACGCTACGCGAGAGTCATATTTTGTCAACAATTGTTCACCATTATAACCTAATAACAAAGAATTTATGGGGTTTTTTAAAACAAATGATTCTTGTATTTAAACAAAAATTCTCTAATTTTAATGATATCAAGAATTCATTTACAGCAATACACGAATGGATTTTTTCATCGCACTTTCAAAAGATAGAAATAAATTCATGTTTATGTCGGCTAGAATCAGTATATGGATTGCGTTCCTCTCGGGAATATTTGTTCTCGGAAAGGCACATCTTGGTAAATGATATTTTTCAAACAATAGCCACAGTTTATCATTAGCGTCAGTTGGTCTATTACCACCTCGGTTTACATTGCTTTGTTTTAATTCACACGTGTCCAGGCTCTGAGTCTGTTTGATGTAAGACTGCATACGAGCGTTTACATTTTGTTTCTCGGTTTCTAACGTTTTCGTGTGCCCCTGAGCAGTTGTCTCTGACTGATAGTTCTGAATTGCATTTGGCAATGCCTAATTAACGATCTTTCTATTGGTGCTTACATATCATATAACACTTTATTCACGAATTATTGAATCTCTATGTATCACACCGATTTCTATTTATTCCCTATCGTTTTGCATACGAGACCGGAATATATGCCTTTCTAAAGATTCGTTCTTTCATGGTATGCATTAGTCATGCGATTGTTCGGTTGACTCATCGTATCCATCCTTGTCATCACGGCTGACCGAGAATGCGTAGAATACTACTATCGCCTCAGGTCCAGCACATGTTACATGAAGGGCAATTTTCGTGTGAATTGATTTTGCACAATAATACAGGTCAGGTTGTCTACATGCACTGCAGCTGTTGTCAATATTACCATTGAAGCTTCATTGATTTGATGGGCGAATTCGATAAACGTTTAATGACGGATGGCAGCCGTATATACAATTTCGAAACGATGTAATGCTTGCTAACAAATAAGGAAGTTAATTTAGCATTAATATGATTTTCATTATTGAGAAATCTTGTTCATTGTGCATGTTACTCCATGTGCTGAAAAGTGGCGTACATGTATGCTAGAATATCCCTTCAATTTGCCAAAAAGTGATATGTTAAAAATAACGATATACGAGAGAAGTAAAGTATCGTGCTCATGTAATTTTGTGGATAATATTTTGTTTTCCTTTTTATTTACCAGATAAAAAGTGTATTTGATGTTGTCACAGATATATGGTGAATATCTCCTCTATAATTCAGCGTGGTCGTGGATACATACATCACATCTCTATTCTATGTTAGTTATTATGGGCCTATACTCCAACCCGTGTTTACCCATATATATGCAGTGTATTTACGTTACCATGATCGCACTGTAGTTGATGCTGTTCCCTCGCTTTCTGGGGTAAATACTTTGCAAGAGGTTTTTGACCATTGAATGCAGGATTCCAGTTTATCCATCAATCATATGACGTCATATTCAACTGTGTGACGTATATAGTGACGGTATAATCAATTACGGTATGAATCACGTAGCTAAGTTTGTCACGGACGCTTAAATGATAACTGACACAAGCGCTGTTTTACAAATGGTATGCCTTTACTATATAATAAATATGCTGTTGATAGGCAACAACAACACCAAGTTTCAAAATATTCAACAGCTTACCTGTAGAGTTTTCTAGAAGTTGATATTCTCGAGCGAAGTGAGGGTGGAAATTTTCTAAATATCGGAGGAGCTTAGCATAAAACTGGATTCCTCAGTTAAAGGTAATGCTTATATTGATTGAGTCTACTCTATCACATGCCACGGGGCGGTGTGTAACATAGGTAGTAAAGTTCCTTGCGTATGCGTAATTCATCTTCTATCATAAATGGCAATTGTCAAATCAGTCTTAAGGGATTGACACACATAACATAACATATGGTAACATATCACCAGAAAGTAAACACTAGCAACAAGTCGACTCGTGTGTCACGACCAACCAACAAGTTGTTTCCAACCTAAAAATCGCCTGGAAAACAGGAGACTGCACTATTTTCAAACCAATTTTTTCACACAACCTTTTCAACCAATACGTTGATTGCGAGATGTGGTTCCTCGTGAAATGAACCACCTTGGTGCTAGTGACGTTTTGCTCTTTGTGGCATGAACCACCTTAATGTTACTGATGTGTTGCTCCTTGTGACACCCCAGCTCCACCCACCCCCAACCCTGAGGTGACAGATTTGTTGTGCATTGTGCATACGCCACCTTGATGTGAGTGATATATTGTTCATTGTGGCATGCACCACCTTGATGCGAGTGATGTGTTGTTCCTTATGGTATTGTGCGAGTGATATATTGTTCAATGAGGCATGAGCCATCTTGATGCGAGTGATGTGTTGTTCCTTATGGCATGCACCACTTTGATCCTAGTGATTTGTTGTTCCTTATGGCATGAACAACCTTGATGCGAGTGATATGTTGTTCTTATGGAATGAACCACCTTGATAGTAGTAATGTGTTGTTCCTTATGGCATGAGCCACCTTGATGCTAGTGATTTGTCGTTCCTTATGGCATGAACCACCTTGATATTAGTGATGTGTTGTTCCTTATCGCATGAACCACATTGTTGTGAGTGATGTGTTGCTCCTTATGGCATGAACCACCTCGATACTGGTAATTTGTTGTTCCTTGTGGCATGAACCACATTGATGCGAGTGATTTATGTTCCTTGTGACATGAGCCACCTTGATACTAGTGATTTGTTGTTCATTATGGCATGAACCACATTGATGCGAGTGATTTGTTGTTCCTTGTGACATGAACCACCTTGATACTAGTGATTTGTTGTTCCTCATGGCATGAACCACATTAATGCGAGTGATTTGTTGCTCCCTATGGCATGAACCACCTTGTCGCGAGTGATTTCTTACACTTTCTAGCAGGAACCACCTTGCTTGGACTGATGTGTTGCTCCGTATGGCATGAACCATCTTAATACCAGCTATGTGTTGTTTGCGAATTGTCGTCCTGTGTGTCGCCGATTTTAAACGACAAAATTATGAAGCCCATGAAGTAGTCACAAAGGAAACGACTCATCTCAATCCAGATCGTTCACAATAGAATATGTTTTAAAGGCGGAGACTGATATCACATTCCCACATAATATGGAGCATTGCAACAAAGCTCAAGAAACGTGGTTGAATATTTAGCCGCGGTAAAAGGTCAATATGTCTAATTAACTCATATATAAGCGAAAATCGAATTTTGTTTATCTATACGTTAATCAGAACTGTCACCATTTTACATGTCACAGACGGGTGACAATTGGACATAAAGCGCGTGCCTCGCATCAAGAATCATCCCAATTACCATTTATTCTCAATGATCACAAGTCATACTTCGACCGCTATATCTCTACTCATAATGGTCTAGATCAGAATCTGTCCAATTAAAGGTTTCAAATACCCAAATCGAAGGGTCGAGAATCCCTATAATTTCCCCTTCAGCATGTCCATGATGTAGCTACGTTGTGGCCGGCCACAGATTGTATTTAATACCAAGTAATTATCTGCCAGATTTATAGCTAAAACTCCTCTCTGGCAAGGAGAATCAAGAATTATTACCAAGCATTACCTTGCGTCAACACAGGATCATTATAAAGCTATTGCACGCTATGTAAAAACAAACTAACTTGAGAGGGGGAATGGTTTTCCATTCTCTGGTACATTTCTCGTCCATCCATATGAATGCATGTGTGTTTTAGTGTATCCCGGTTTGCCTGTTTGTTTGTTTGTTGTCTGTTTATTTACTTATTTATTGTTGTTTGTTTCTATTTATTCTGTCTTTCTACCTGGTGTATGTGCGCATTGGACTTTAGCACACCGCCTTGTCGTATGTTTTATTTCTTTCATAATTTGTTTAGATATTACCTTAAGTTAGTAGACACGTATCTAGGAAACATTGTCCTTCAGAAGGGGAGGATTTTGGGAATATTCACAGAGCAACAATAAATGGGCCGGGCAACAGATAACCTATGAATAAACGAGCGCCATGACGTGTTTGCTAGCGCTATCATTCCATCTCAATCCATCTTCTCTGTACGAGACCGAGAGGTAATCTACGTGTATTTTAACTAAGCCGGGCATACCAACAGTCTAATTGTAGCTGTCGCTCTGTGCCCTTTGTGGCAGTAATAGTAACTGACTGCTCAATTATCAAATCGGGTCTCATCAAACATAATTCGGAAGCCATAATGGGCTATTGTGCTCGGCCCTTATAAAGCAGATTATTGGGCTGGTACTACGCCAGTACTGGGATAATGCGACACATTATTGGTCGAGTACAATATATTAATGTCGACTCTTAGCTTTAACTTGAACGTTATGCTTCACTTCTCCGGTCCAAATCCAGAGACATCTGAACGCCCGCTGAGGCCATGAAATGAAAATAAGTAGGCGTGGCATGCGTGGCCGTAGGAAAATGTAAACAGCACTCAAACCAGTGTGCATACAGATTCGATTCACGACTGGCTTGAAACACTTCTATACAATTTTCGAACACGTGAATAGATTATGTAGTGGGTGGATCGACTAGCCCTACTGTCCGGCAAGATAGATACTTTGTACACGATAGACAATATAAAGGGGCGATGAGGGAGGGAGGGAGGGAGGGAGGGATAAATGGAGGGAGGGAAGGATGGATGGATGGAGGGAGGGAGACCCAAGAAAACGTGAACCTAGCCGATTGATCCCAGCAACCGGCGCCAGCAGCAGAGAGGACTCATGGGCACTCGATTATTGTGTTCAAACTGAACGCTGAGAAAATGTTCATAATCATAGCATGGCGAGTTGATACCGTTCAAATAACAGGATATGCGTCTTTTTAGTAGAGCCATGCTAACGCACATTCTTTGATACAGAGGTTCCTAATTCACAATCACACACGCACGCACGTACGTACACACACATACACATTGCCACCACACCTATCTCAACGCCATACTGGGATTACTCATAGGCCCTTTATAGATGCCCTGGCAACCCTCTACCAGTCGAAATCTGAATTATCTACAATCCACTCCAGACATACCGCAAATGCTCACCATATGGATTGTACTGGCGTGCATCTCCGAAGTGTGCCCACATCATATCCAATAGCATTGCAGTCTACCGCCCAGCTGGCACATATGTAAGCAGTATTGTAACTAAATATGATCCATCATCACAGGCCCTGTAGGTGGGGCTTAGAATACACCTTCCGTATCCTCTAATAATATAATAATAATAAATAATAAAAATCGTTATTTATTGAGGGTAGCACTTCAAGTACACGGCCTGATCTAGCAGAGGCCGTCATTAACATATATACAAATTTATATATATATAATATGTACAAATTTATACATCTATGTACAGACAATGAACGTAGGGAATCTATTTCTTATAATCATATAATATTCTGAATGTATTAAGAGTAATTTGAACAAAAGCTACTGATGCTTTCAACAGCAGCAAACTTTCAATCAAATTAGCATTGATATATTCAGCATTGTAAAGTAAATTCCTTTCTTTTCTGCTGAAATGCTTTGGAAACAATGCAAGAACTAGAAATAACGATATTTTTATGTGCTAAAATATAGAAACTAATTCTCGATTTCGTAGACAAATACAGCTAAGCACATTATAACATACGATTATACATACATACATACAGAAACAATAGATTTAGTAAATTATTATCATTACCCACGCCGTCGAATGTCTTAACCCTTTAGTGACTAAATTTGTCAGGAAAACCTCGATTAGGTCTATCTATTGTGAAATGTCCGTTTCCAGAACAAGACAATGCCATTCTTGGAAATTTACCACCGGAAAGACTGGCTCGATTATCGCGCCTGTCATTCCTGTCATAAATTTTCAAAAAGAGTCCTCTGGACTGCAAATGGTCATTTCTCTAGCCGATTTCATGGACTTGTTTCTAGGCTTGTGCATTTATGGGTCAAAGAGCGGAAGAATCACCAAATTTGACATAGCATTTCATAATGTAGGATAAAATTAGAAGGTTCAATCAAAGCTTTGTATCTTAAAGGTTAATTAGGCATATATAGTTTACTGAAATTAAGAACTCACCAAAGCACATGCACTCCCAATCACACACACTCACTTCCACATGCACATGAACTCATGTACATACACTCCCGTGGGTTTACATCCAATATAGTAGGTCTACGCCAACATCTAACCATTTCAACACTAGTATTAGAACTCAAGGCATGCTAGTAAGCTGTTGCATATCTTAAGCATAATTTGAATGAAAGGTCTTGATACCTTCGGCAGCAACACTATCCAGTCAAATTGGTATCAAAATTATACAGCAAGGGAACCTATTTTGTGTCTACATTTCGTGCTCTAATGATAGAGGATCGGGAAAGTTGAAAAATATACAATAGATATATTCATCACAAAGTAAGCATATGGCCCGTAAGTGTGCACAATCACATAATAATGTGACGGACAATAGTATAATACAATTTCATAATGTATACACAAAACTATTTACATTAGGAGAAGTATTTTCCATGCATGTACTATATATATGACTATCCTGAAACTCTAACCTTTGAATTGGCGATATGTGAAATGGTCAGTTGCTGGTCCGGAGGAGTGTTTACGACAATTGGACACAGGAATGATTGACTCGGTTACCGAGCCAGTCATTCCAGTGCTCCATTGTCGGAAACACTCCTCTCCTAGGCCGCCCATGTCCTTTCATTGTATGTTTAAGGTTCTCTTTTTTTTTTCTTCTTTTTTTTTAAACAATTTTTTTTTATTGTAATAAATGTATTTAGAGAAAAGGATCTTGTGGCATGCTCGTTTAACATACAAATATCCTTTTCAAATAGAAAAATTACATAGCGGTAGTTAAATTAGCGAGCGTGCGAGTGAGCGAGCGAGCGAGCGAAAGAGGGAGAGAGAGAGGGAGAGAAAGAGAGAGAGAGAAAGAGATAGAGAGAGAGAGAGAGAGAGAGAGAGAGAGAGAGAGAGAAGAGAGAGAGAGAGAGTGTGTGTGTGCAAACGAGAGAGCCTTTATAAATGATAACACAAAGAACTATTAGCATTACATTGCTCGGAAATGATCATATGCAGACCAAAAGAACACTCCTCCTGAAAATGTATGACCCGAATGACAGGCTCAGTCAGTGAACCAGTCATTCCAGTGGTAAACCCACAAAGAGCAGTTGACCATTCGGTCCGCAGATGGCCACTTCCCAACAGACAATGCTCTGGAGAGTGCTCTACCTGTCTTTAAAGCAGACATTAATTTAATTCAAATGATTATAAATAAACAATTGTTAAATAAAATTTAATAGAAGATGTGTATGTGTAGACCAGGAGAAGACTTCTCGAAGATTCATCACTGCAACGTCAGGTTCAGTTGCTGAGCCAATGATTCCAGTGAGGAGCCCTCGAAAACAGTTGACTCCTGGCCAGCAGATGGGCATTTTGTTCAACATATTGCTAACCTAACGGGATATACACATTATAACTGTTCTCATTGATTTTAATTTGCAGTTATAACTAGGTTGTTATTACTAATTATCAGGACTATTGTTCCGATGCCCATTTGCGGGTCTGGGAGAAGTGTTTCCGAGAATTGGACACCGGAATGACTGGCTCGGTTTCTGAGTCATTCATTCCGCTGCTCATTTTTCGGGAACACGCCTCTCTTGATCAACAAATGGTCATTTTTGTATGTTTTATCGCTACTGTGCTAAATGATCAGGGTTATTGTTCTTCCTAGTACTTATATTTGATAATATTGGATTGTCCGGCACTGTAATTATCAGTTACTTTTGTTATTGTTTTGTGCACAATTCGTTTTCAATGTCCTCTGTAAATTAAGCAAAGCTACTGGTGGAGGTGATTTAGGTGGTCACACTTGGCCACTCCTGGCGTGTCCTTGATTGTTGTAAATCGCAGGAGATTCCGCGGCGAAGACGGGAAACCTTATCTCCGGGGCAATGGGGCAAAAAAGAAGAAAATGAAAACATTATTATTATCATCATTATACGGGTAAACAATCACACATATTTGCGATGAATGATCCGAGTGTCGGAGAATGTTTAATATTAATAGTTAAAGAATTCCACATTTTTGTTGCTGTGTATGTAAAACTGTTTTTCCCGTAATCCGTTCTTATTTTTGGAGGCTTTAATTGACCGTTCGTTTTTTACCGTAAATTCAGTGTATGCGTGTCTTCTACAAATGTGAACAGATCTTTCATGTACTTCGGTGCAAGGTCGTTTAATGATTTATATGTCATAATATTTGTTTTAATTGTCATTCTTTGCGTTAGTGTAGTCCAGTTTAATTCTACATACATTTGTTTTGACGGTGTTCGAAAGGGGACTTCTAATATTATTCGAGCTGCACGCTTTTGTAATTTTTCAAGTTTATTTAACAATGTAGGCGTGCCAGCGTAATAGACAAGACAGCAGTAATCAATGTGTGAAAGGATGTATGCCTTGTAAAACAGGTTTCGCTCATCAACATTCATACATTTCTTATTTTTCTTTAACATATAGATAAGTGAAGCTATTTTGCTGCAAATTTTTCTTACGTGCTGGTCCCATGAAAGAGTGTCATTAATATGTACGCCTAAAAGTTTCGCCTCATTTACAATGACTAGTTCACCATTAGATATTGGTATCTTAATTTCCTCATGATTTATCTGCCCTTGTTTACGCTTAGTGCTTATCATTAAAAGTTTAGTTTTCTCCGTATTTAACACCATTTTATTATTTTGACACCAATTTTCTATCACAGACATATCGCTAGTCAGTTGGTTTGTTATCTGTGGAAGTTTTTCAAAATTACAGTGCATCGTCGTATCATTGCAGTACATATCAACATTACTAGTTATTCCCATATGAAGATCGTTTACATACATGATAAATAAGAGTGGTCCCAATACAGAACCTTGAGGTACGCCTACGGTTACCGGAAGATGTCCGGACATTTTGTCAGAAATTGACACATATTGTTTTCTATTTTCTAAATAAGATGAAAACCATTTTAACGCAAGCTTATCAAATTGATATAGGCCTAACTTTTCTAGTAAAATATCGTGATTAACTAAATCAAAAGCTTTCTTAAAATCTATCAATATAGCGCCGACATAATCACCATTATCTATCGCAAATCTCCATTTTTCGACTAGCTTAAGCAGTGCAGTTTCGCATGAATGCTTCTGACGGAAACCTGACTGAGATTCAGTCAATAAATTGTATTTACTAAGAAATCTATACAAATGGCTATGTATATGTCGTTCAATAATTTTGGAAAGAACAGGTAAAATTGATATTGGTCTATAGTTATTTACCTCTCCTTTGTTGTCTGATTTGTATAACGGTTTCACCTTAGCGCATTTCCACATTGTTGGAAACACGCCTGTATCAATACTTATATTTATAATACGTGTAATTGATGGCGCTATGACTGGTGCCGATAATTTTAAGAAATGTGCATTCAATCCGTCATGGCCCGCGGATTTATTTGTTTTTAACCGACTAAGTTCCTCGTAAACGTTATTAACAGTTATTCTCGGTATCGTAAATTCAATTTCGCTCGGGATTTTCGTTCTAACATGCGTTTTAATGTCGTCTGAAATTATGTGAGATTGCGTCTTTATGGAATTTGCGAGATCTGCCGCGATTGTAGTGAAATACTGATTGAACATTTCGCAATGTTTTTCGACGTCTTTAATTTCATTACTGTCACTATCAAGCAAAGTCAATGGCATTTTGTTAGGTTTCGGATTAATACTCTTCATTATTGTCCATATTTGTGAAGGATTCTTTTTATTGTCAGCCAATGCTGTGCTAAAGTAGTTTTTCTTAGATCTTTCGATTAGCGACATTACCTTACGTTTCAACTCTTTATATTTAATCATATCTTTAGCTTTCTTATAATAATCCCTGTCCTTTATGGCCTTCAAAATTTCATCTGTTATCCATCCTGGCTGAGAGAATCACTTTACTCTACGCTCAACAATAGGGGCGTGTTTATTTAGAATGCCTATACACTGCGTGTCGTAAGAGGCGACTAAAGGAAGTAAGGGTGAGGTAACCCTGACAGAAACCTCGAGTGCTGAAGACGGAGGTTCCATGCCGCACGGCGCACTCTAATAAACCATGGATCCACGCACTTAGCGCATATGATCATGTCGATAGTCACTTACAGGACTGGCGGTTTGATCAGCGAACGAAAAGAAGAAGAAGAATCACAGGCGATATCTACAGAGTTAAAGCGAACAAAATGAGTCGGTCAATGTAAACATCTTCGTCGAGTAGTATAGAAATTAAGGCTGCTAGATCAGAAGACTGTTAGAACAGCGGATCGCCGATTGGCGGCTACGGGAGGGAGGTGGGCTGTCAGAGCAGAGGCGTGATAATGTTGCAGCAGCTAGCCCGAACACCCAATTAGAGAGACACATCCTTAGTGGTATACCGATCACCTGTGATCAACCACACATTACATACAGACAGAGGCGTGATAACGTTGCAGCAAACAAAAAATATATAAAACTGAAAATTTCCGTGCCCCACTGTCCGGGAGAAACCCCGCATTATCGCCAGTCGGTCGGTCTCTCTCTTTCTCTCTCTCTCACTTCTCTCATTTCCTGCGAGGTTTTTTATGTGGTTCCCGTTGCTCCTATTGATGTCATTATACCCCAACACTAGTGCGTACCTTTTTTATTTCGAAGCAGGGCACCATATAGCAGAGGTCTTTTGGGAGATTTGAACCGTGGTTTATTTTGGTGCCATTATGAATTGATCCAACGGGGAACCGCTAACTAGCCCACAAATAATGACATTTATCTTTTATGAATAGATCAATCGGACTGATAACGAACTGATAACAACATTTTGAAATTATTGGCAACAGTCTACAGCAGTCTATAATATGTATAAATGTATGCTTACTGGCATTACAGATGGCAATCTGTAGGCATATATTACCTCTGCTCTGTGAAACCGTTGCGAATTCGTGAAATATTACTCCTAATCACATAAATTACACATACTACAGTTCTTAATGAATTAATACTATCCTCATAAAACACATACAAATGACAATACTGTTACAAAAGATATAGACCTAGACAAGAATAGTACAGCAGTGTACAGATATTTTTTCCTAACATGATATTAATTTCAATTTCATATCATAGATAACGCATAACAGGTTATCAGCTAAATCTAGGTAATTTTTGTTTAATGCATGTGTGGTCGAGATGGTTAATGCGTTTTCATTATATGTTGAATTACACTTTAAAACCACCGGTTCAAATCTCATTATAAATTTAAATGTAAAAATGTATTGCCAGAGAGTAGCGCACGCTGGACAGGCCTTAGTAAATGTAAAAAGTATTGCCAGATAGTAGAGCACGCTGGACATGCCTTAGTAAATATAAAAAGGTATTACCAGATAGTAGAGCATGCTGGACAGGGGCCGGCACCCGCCCCCAGATCGGACCCACCAGCATGTGATACCATCATTTTCCCCATATTAGAGAAACGCAACTGGATAGGTGCACACATCTGTTCTTGACATTGATGAAGTGCTTCAAAATTTGGCGAGATTTTTGCAGCAGGCCTTATTAGCAATTCCACTTATGCCGAGAAGCCAACCCCAGCCCCATGCAGGAAGGTACCAGCCACTCCCGAGAATCCAACCCCAGCTCTCCTTTCCGAGAAGCACCCCCACCCCACCCAGAGCTAGAAACCCCACCCAAGTTCACAGATGAGGAGATCGACATGGTTCTTGATGATATATTGCAGGAAATGAGGGACACCCCCAGAATTTGTGATGGTCCCACATGCAATCCAGAACTATCTGTGGGGATAGGAACCGCCTGGACATGAGGAAAAAGATCTAACAGCTTTCCTGGATAAAATAAAACCTGGACATAATCGAGAGAAAGTTGGTGGAAGACGTCATCAACGTGAATAGGGTGATGTTCTGCCTTGCTCTCAAGATCACCCTCCACAAGGAGAAGAATGATGGGGCAGAGGTCACCACGAATACCCTGTTCTGGTCTAAGCAGCATGCCATCCTGAAGGCATGCGATATCAACGAGGCTGTGAAGGAGGCCAAAGCCAAGTTGCTGCAAGCCCTTGAGAACCACACCCGCGAGGGGTCTGGCTGGGCAGCCGACCAGGTTGAGGTATTGTACCTCAACCTCGCCAGATATCAACCACTACGTGGTGGGTTCTACATCGATCTCCCCTCGATTAAGCAAAAACGTGCTGTGGTTAATTCCCAGAATAAAGATAATGGCCACTGTCTTCGCTGGTCTCTCTTGGCTGCTGCTTTTCCTGCAGACAGTAATCCCTAGCGGACATCGAAGTATTTAGGGCACTGGGACACCCTTGACTTCAGCGGTGTAGACTCGCCAACCCCTCTCCATCATCTTAAGCATGGTGAGCAGCAGAATGGGCTGGCCATTAATGATTCAGGCATGACAAGGGTGTCTACCCACTGCATCTGAGTGAGGCTGATCTCGTCATTCCAAGGACAAATCTGCTGCTTATCGAGAAGGGTGGTAAGCAACACCATACCTGGATTAAGTATCTGAATCGTCTGCTCTATGATCAGAGTTGGTATAAAGGGAGAAAGCACTTCTGCGAGTGGTATTTCCACTGTTATGCTCGCGAAGACCTTCTCATCAAGCATAAACCGGAGTGCTGTGGCATCAGTGACAGACCAATGCGCATAAGAATGCCCACAGAGGACAGGAAGATGCTACAGTTCACCAACCACCACAAGCAACTCAAGGTGCCATTCATCATCTCTGCCGACTTTGAAGCCCTAACAACCAAGATTGAGGGGCCAGAGGTTCAGAGCAGCACACAGAAAACGCAAAACCACGAGATCTGTGGGTTCTCATACATTGTGGTCCACTGTGACGGTGTCAGTGATCCACCAGTGTTGTATCGAGGAGAAGATGCAGCTAAGCACTTTCTGGATCAATTGGCACGAGAAGAGGAGAAGATAATGGTCATGCTTGCCCACCCTAGGCCGATGGAAATGACTGGACAGGACAGGCGAGCTCATAAAACCGTGGTCAGTTGTGCGACAGCCCATCAGATGGGTACAGTGTCAGAGATCACTGCCACATCACTGGTCTCTACTGGGGAGCAGCACACAATGTGTGTAATCTAAAACTGCGCCTCAACACTAGGAGCACCACCATCCATGTCGTGTTCCACAACGTGCGTGGGTATGACTCTCACATCATCATGCAAGCCATCTCCTAAACAGAGGGACAGATCAACTGCATCCCCAGCAAAATGGAGAAGTACATCTCCTTCCGCCTCCATCAGCTGCAGTTCATCGACACGGTCCAGTTCGTCCCAGCATCACTTAACAAGCTGGTACCTAGTTCCACAACGTTGCCACTTACAAAACAGTATGAACCTGACACGGCCAAGCATTAGCTCTTGCTCCATAAGGGTGTATACCCCAATGAGCACATGGATGGGTGCCACAGTTTCAATGAGACCTCTCTCCCACCTTAAGCTGCTTTCTGCAGTAAACTCTCTGGCGAGAGGAGGTCGTTGATCACATCTTCAACCGAGTGGTAACCGAGCATTGTGGCGGAAATCTGGTGAAATCTCACGGGTGTACTTCTGAAAGAGGATGAAGACAGTGATCTTGGTGTGACGGATGTGCCTTGTGATGGCACTGAGGTAGGTGACCGTCTTCTGGTCCATTGCAGGGTCATCGATGACTAGAACAACTGGGTCGGTTAGTCGAGCTGCTAGCAGCTTCTTCATCAACGCATGTAGGTTCTGCATTTTGGTTATTCGGCCCCTATACCACTGGTCGTTGTCGTCGACAACGTCAGTGGCAGAGTCGGACACCAGGAGTATGTAGCACTCACGCAGATGTTCTGCCAGCATGGCATGTAACAAGATGTTTTTTCCATGTCCAGAAGGGGTGATAATCAATACCACCTGCCCAGCATCGGCCAGTCTACTGTTGGATGCTATTGACATGTTGTGCGTGTGCGTGAAGGATGGTCAGGACCTGTTTGGCTGTAGTCTCATCTATATCTGGGAGTTTAAATGGAATCACTTCCTGTATGAGCTCTATTGCCTGCAAAATCGGCATCGTTGTACCGCCAGCTGAGACAAATGATGTGATGGCGGTGTCGAGCATGAAATCCCAAAAATAGCTGAGAAGGTAACGCAGAGGGCCTGTCTCAGTAGCAGTGTCCCGAATATCGAGTATCCATATGAGGCAGGCACTTGAGGTCATGTCTATTAAGAGGTCTTAAACGGCAAGCCGAAGAACCCTGACTTCTTCACCTTGGGGAGTTGGTGGTTAGAGGCAGCCCCCTTTTCACCATCGACGCTAACATCACTGACCGTGATCCTACCAATCTTTAAATTATTTCAATCCAGTCGGAAGGCACTTCTGCTCTTGAACAGGTTCTGAATGAGCTCATGTTCCTGTGATTCAGCCAACAGCGTGATGGCTCCTTCATCACCAATCCCAAGGGCACCTTTGACAATTAGCCAGCCCTCTAGTGTCATACCGTTGTATGCAGTGGTGGCACTGTTAAGGGCCCAGACTCCTATGGATTGTACATTTCCGATGAGGTATGGTACCGTGGATTTCCCGTGGTTTACCATTCTCACCGAAGTCCATAACGGAGATGGAGGCAACAGTGTTCTCTGAGCCGAGGCGTGCCTCACCTAAGTGGGCCAACTCCCCAATCTCCTCGCTTTCTAGGTCTGTAAGTGATAGAGACATTGTTGGGTATATATAGGGGCTTAAACCGTGTCATATCCAGTGGGAACCATGGAAACAGATGGGCGTAGGTAGACCAGGCACTGGGCCAAGGAAATAGGTAGCAGTACTCAGGATACTTGTGGGCTAACCACCATTCCTGGTAATTGTAGCGAGGACAGCGGCTCCAACAGCAGGAATAACCTCATTACCACCTGTCATCTTTACCACGGCCACGTTCCCAGCCACGTTACTGGCGACATGAATGACCAGGGGCTTAGCCTGTATCAGTAGCTTCTGAGTCTTGCTTTTGAGCAGCTTCTCCACCTTCTGGAGATTCGCCTGGCTCTCCAGGAGTTGCTTTACAATCTGTAGCATTGACGTCATTGTTTAAGCCCTGCGTATAGAATGCGTTTAAACATGTACGTTCTACCGCGAGAGCGCTAAGCAACTCTAACCAGTCTGCATCTGTCAGCTGCTTAGATTGGTATTCAGGAATATCCATAGCACTATACATAGTGGCCCAAACCATGGAGCTATGCCTCAGGTACTATGACGTCTTCCACACCGAATTGAGAAGAAGTCACCAGATGAGGTCGCCCAGTTCTTTAACGCTGACGTAACAGAGGAGCTGACAGCTGTGAAGCTCTACCTCGGATTTGGTAAAGGGCAGATCTGCTTCGTCGAATACCTCATTATGGGCGGCAATATCGCCGATCAGCTCCTGCATACTAAGGGATTCCACAAAGATTGGGAGTATCTGTCGGACATGTTCCAGCAGTTGCAGGCATCCATGACTCTGAGTCTAATAAGGCTCTGTGCTACTGCAAGCTGGAAGAAAGGCTGTACCACCGAGCCATACAGTCCTTGGGTATGTATGCTGACAGTGTATTTGCTGTTGGGTAGGCCAAGCTAGTTCAGTCAATCTCATTTTCCATGACTCCAGCACCGGGAGAGAGTCAGGATGATCTATTTCCCTAGGATCTATTAGTGGCGGAGAAGACTGGTGACAAGCACAGCAATTGCCAGACCTGATACCACTTGTAGGGCTAGCGTTCCAGCGCTAGCACTGCTGGTGGGCGGGGTTTCCTCAGAGGATTTGGGTAGATTTTGCAGCACTCTGTCTGTTAGAAAGATGGTAGCACTAGCTTGCGGGGATGCTTGTGTCACGGGGGTTGGTATGACATGCCTGGCCGAGTTGATGTCAGTGTTAAACCCAAAGTGGACACAGGAGAATTTCCCTCGACTATCATGTTGTTATAACCCATGACCACCAGGTTCTCGATATCCACGATCAGGTTGCTCGGAATAAGCTGCAGGTGCGGAGAGATGGCCACGTCCAGCTGGCGGCGGGCCTTCTGTAAGGCTTGCTGGAACTTGGCAATGAGGCTGCTAGGGTCTGCAATGATGTTCATATCCTGCACCTCTTTGCCGCTCACCCCATCTATATAGTGGCGCAGCTTGGTCTGGGCCATCAGAAGACAATAACATAATGCTTCTTAGGACTGGTTGATTCGAATGATCCCCGCTGGTGTAAACCCTGAGTTTGTGTGTGGTACAAAGTATTTCCAGGCATCTGGGTGGTCTTGCCTGATGCTGGTTATGTGCATATTCTGCACCCTCGCTCTGGGCTGTGAATCTGGATTGAATGAGAACGTCGCTGTCTTCTGACAGCCGATTTTCCATGGTGTCTGATAGGGGAAGCCTGAGTAGTCTTCTCGCGGGTCACCATATATAATGTCCAGGCCCTTGTTGTCACCACCATGCCACCGATAGTCTGAGTGGGTGTTGAACTCTCGCTGGAATCTACTGGCTGCTGAGAGGCAGTAGCTGGTGGGTCCCCCGGGCTGTAGGTTGAAATCATTCGTATCAGGCAGGCTTGCACCAAGCTCATGGAGGAATTGTTTCATCATGTAGTACACATGGAATCTGAGACAGCTGGCAATGAGCAAAGCTTCGGGGGTACCGGAATAGGAGTGCAGCAAACCTGCGCTGACACAGCATCCTGCTGTGGCACATCAAATGGCAAAGTTCAGCTGTTAATTCCAGAGTGATAGTTTGGGGCCTAACCTCAAGGTATGAGCTTTCTTCGCATCCTTGATGCAATGTTGGTCAGTGGTCGTGGATTGATGGAGAAACTGATGCGGGACTGGCCGTCGACTATATATATATATATATATATATATATATATATATATATATATATATATATATATATATATATATATATATATATATATATATATATATATATATATATATATATATATATATATATATATATATATATATATATATATATATATATATATATATAGATGGAGGGAGAATGTCTTGAAGTCTGCTCTATATTGGAGGACGAACGACTTGGCAACGCTTTCCTTAACCTTGGCAGGATCAACGTCGTACACGTCCACGAGAGCAGCTAGACTGGTTGAGTGAGCAAATATATATAATGGAACCCATATTTGCTCACTCAACTGGTCTAGCTGCTCTCGTGGACGTGTACGACGTTGATCCCGCCACGGTTAAGGAAAGCATTGGCAAGTCGTTCGTCCTCCAAAATAGAGCAGACTTCAGGACATTCTCCCTCCATCCCGTCGATGAAGATGGTGTAGAGCTGCTCACTGACCTAAAGGATGTCTCGAATGCACGTCTGGGTCGAAAGAGAGATGGGGACAAAATAGTGTTCCGCTATGACTTCCCGAAGAAGAAGTTCATCCTCCACCCCCTGACAGAGCAGTCACTGGACAAGGTCGCGGATGTCAACACTTTGGACGCTGATCTCTGCTTTCATGTCTTAGAGCTGACTGTGAAGCATACCCCACTGATGTGGCATGATGGTGTGGTGTTGACCCTGGTGAAACAGCTGCAGGTAGTCTTCTAAAAGAATGTGGTGTGGTACTGCGCTGGACCTGGTGGTAATTGGCGAGCGTGGGTGCCAGGCTCAGTGAAGCTGATCGAGCATATTGGGCTAACAAGTCCGCAAACAACACCCATTGTGCTAGAGCTGTGGCTTCTAGCTGGTGGTAAAGTGAAGCAGCTAAGACCTGCCCTAGATGGGATGAAGATCGGCATCGAGGCTGGCACAGGGCTCGGTCTGACACAGATATTTCTCGAGGGTTTCGCCTTGTTCAGTTTAACCCTCCATGTATATGATGCTGGTTATACTACTGCTCATACCTCACAGGTAGCCATGATATTAGATATCAAGTGGGCCCACTTCCGAGATGAGCCTCAGTAAATCCCTTCCGGGACCATCTGCGGAAAAATATCTCTGACCGATTTCACCCACATGAGGAAATTGAGTCTGTCTGCCACTTCTATGGTGTAGAAAGATATGGAGGCGGTTGTCTGTAGCCGATGCAGTACCAGATCCTCTGTGTCACATGGGAATATGCCAGAGTATGCAATGGTGCAGCTGGTAGGCACATTAGCGTGCTGCCAAGTGAGCGTTGCCAAGGCAGCTGGAAGGGCCTGTGGGTAATCCCTTCATGCTGATTTGAGACTGGTCGTGACTACGTGTTTGTCTGAGCAGCATCGTTGAGATGTTCTTGTTCTAACTCGATAGCATCACTGTAGATCGATAGCATTTCTGTCGGTGGATTGCTTCTTAACTCCTGTATTGTTGGTGGATTTCGGGCGAGTAACTCATCTACTACTGTTGGGATTATTAGGTCAGGAGAAGCTCTCCAGGACTCAAGTAATCTATTTGCATAGTCGCCCGGGTCATGTAATAATCTTGTCACATTTCCAGCCATGCCGCACAGCCTACACTATGCATGTAACTCCATAGTCCTTCGAGGTAACCAAAGGTACACAACGTTGATCAGATTCGTCTCCGGAAGATTAGACCCTGTAATGTGTGGTTGATCACAGGTGATCAGTATCATGTAGAATGTGTGTCTCTAAATGGGCATTCGGATCATGTAATTTGTGGTTGATCACAGGTGATCGGTATACCACTAAGGATGTGTCTCTGTTCTGACAGCCCACCTCCCTCCTGTAGCCGCCGATCAGCGATCCTCTGTTCTGAATGTCTTCTGTTCCAGCAGCCGTAATTTATATACTGCTTCGTCGTATAAGCATACTACACGTTTTCCTCTGAAAATCCCAGCAATGGCCCGAGGATAAACTGGGTTGACAAAGAAAGAATGATTCCGACTATGACCAAAATTCTGAGACATACTATAGGATATTGTTCATTAGATTAGCGAGAGCTCTTGATGGGCCAAATGTTGGCTCCATTGAATAAAACCGGTTTAGCCAGAAGATGTAGTCGTGACGAATATGCAACTGCTACTAAAGAATTGCAAGTATGTGATCAGATCATCTCTGTTAAGTAACCGTATTGTGCAATATCTGATCGAATCGGTCTACTTTAGAGTAATATACATATTGACATCTAGAAAGGCCATCATAGCTGGTTTGCAGAGTGGGTTTAGATGAGCGTGATAGTGTACCTACTAGTGGCAGTACGAACCACCTATGAACGTCGGTCATCCACAATATTGCCTCACAGCAGCGGCTATTCGAATTAGTTCCAAAATATTTAACAGCTTACCTGCATAGTCTTCTGGATATTGATAGTTAGGGAGTGCAGGCTCGACAGATTCCAGCACGAGCATGGTGTTAATGGATCCTAGCTAGGGATGATATCTTAAAGTTGAAAGGTTCATTAAGATTTTGATCAATGGGTGTTTGGAGGAGCTATTCATATTTATTTTTAAATTATGTACAGCATTTGAACAATTAGTGATGATTTGTGAACAATTGTGCGAATAGGTAGATGGGTAATTTATATGTTAAGTGCACAACTCTGGTAGCAACACGCTCAACTGGTTGTTAGCACTCACTGTTTGTTATTGACCACGTTCGACAAGGCACAAGTAATGTAATAAAATCCTAGATGGCCGGAAGCCTAGTGAAAAATGCATCAACAATAAATTTTGGGGATTATTGTCTATCCACGCACACAATAGAATACCAGCTTCCGCTTACCGGTAATTGCTAATAAATATTGATATTGTGTTCGCTATTAAAGTAATAATCATGATAGTTATTACTCTCTGATCATCAGAGCTGGTATGCCGCCGGGCTCTGCCAGGCTCTGTCAGTGATGATAAGGTAATGTCACGGCTGGTTCTTCATCAATCAGATTAATGCACTGAAAATGTTCAAATGTGACAGCAATCAAACAGTATGATGCTAATGACGTGTGCATACTGGTGCATTTAGTAGATGATACTAGTCCCTATATGATATGATCCCGATTAGAATAAAACTATTGCGGAAAAATCTAAATTTGTTTTCAAGTTCACTGAAGCAGCACGTGTCATGTCAAATACAACAAGAAAAGCAGCCGATAATAACTACAATATAAAATTCAGCGTCCATAACGGCGTGCAGTACTAGTAGTAGTAGTCATTGAAAGCTGTGCTGAAATTGGCTCTGCTAATTCTGACGAATATTTTCGTCACTACTGCTCGCCTTCACTTAATTTGTGCTGTGTTCGCTACATAAGCGCATTTAGTTGATTTTGGGTTTTTCTGTTTGTGTGCATATCGTTGATGGTTGTCATATTCTGTGACTGTAGTTTTGAATTTTCGAACACTAGAGTCACCAAGTAAGCTGCCATTGCCTTGCACTGGCAAAAGTCTCGTTTCATTTTGTACATAAGTTTAGGTGAGATCTTGTTCATCGTATCTACACGATTACCAAGAGCATTTATACTTGGCGGGAACGGACTTCTATTTAGACGTCACGCTTACCTGGCTGGCTAGCGCGTGTCGTGCATACATTTATACTCACTATATTAGACGGGTGTATACGGTAATCTACGTCAATGTGAACGCTATACACAGCTATTAAAACTTCGGCTAACCACTACTGGTTTGACTGTTGGCGCTATTGATGTCTACCAAGGGATAACATACATTATGGGCGCTGGAACAAATATATTAAAGGGGCTAATTAATATTAGAATAAATGTATGACATTTAACCGTCAGTTCACAAGAAATTAAAGAAATGTTTTTTTGGAAAGAGGGCCTGATTGTCAATGGACAAGTATGTAAGATCTAAAAGGTTAATTCGGACAAACTGATTCTGAAAGTGTAGGCACCTCTAGAAATTCCGAATGAACACATTACAGCGGAAACGCGCACTTTGCTAGTAGGGATGCATGCCCCATTGATAGTAAGACTGTAGACTCCAATGTCAGTAAGACTGGGGGTTCCATTGTTACTAAGGTTGGGGATCCAGTATTGACAAAACATGTTGATGCGATTGAGGTTCCAGAGAAAGGCATATCTGTTACCCCTCCAGCAACGGTTAATGGCATAACCTGGGGAAATGATGACACTGACGCTGCTGATCGCACAAAACTTTTAGTACTGGGACAAACAAAGTTAGCATCTCAGTCAATGGAAGTTGATGTACCATTTGATTTGTCACCACTAGCTGAATCTGATTTGCAAATAAAAGATTCTACTCAGGTGGCTGGACATGATAATAGTGCTCGTGGTGTTAAAAGAGTGATAGAAGACCTGAGCTCTGGGGCCGAGGACGGCGAAGATGATGATATTGACGACGCCATCTCTGTTTCAGAGTCTGACACCGCGACGCAAACACAGGAATCCCAGCAGCCTGATGTAATGGTGTTGTATCGCTCTGAGAAGGGCGAGGTATTGGTTCCATACATAACACGTGTAGGTGTTCGCTACAGGCACTTGCGCAGTGTTTCTGATGTTTCTCGGTATCGACATCTGACCATTACTGATCTGACAAATTCAAAGTTTATTATGAAGATTGGTAAATGGTCGAAATGGGATAAGAAAAATAGGGAAGACAAAACCAGAATAGGCATTATGGGTATTATATATAGATTTTTAATAATCCTGATAATTTGCTTACTTAAGTGCTGTGGGTTAAATGATGGATTGAAGCAACGCATGCTGCTAGAGAAGTTATCTGGTTTAAAAGCTGATATCGTCATGCTACAGGAAACTAAATTCCATAAAGTTGAAGTACTAGAAAGTCTTAAACAACTCTTTAAGGGTGAAATATTTTATTGTAATTCCATTGATTTAAATACAGGAGTAGCAATCTTATTTTTACACAGGTGTTTAAGTTTATTAAATATCAGTTCATCGGAAGATGATAGCAATGGCATATGGGTCATGGTGACTGTTGAAATATTGTGTTCAGCACTAAATCTGATGTCTATGTATCCCATTCTCAACGAGGTAATTCATGATAGGTCAGAAAATTGTATTATTGGTGGAGATTTTAATTGTGTTTTAAATCCCGAGAAGGATAGGCGTTCGTTAACCATATACTCTGATACGTCTCATCAGCGTTTACATGACTTATGTGATAGTGAGCACCTTTAAAATAGCTATAGAGTGTTAAACCCTGAAAGTCGTGAATATACAAAGGTAACAGCAAAATGTCAGACAGCATCTCGCTTAGACAGGATTTACGTATAGAGAGTATCTTCTTCTTCTTTTCGATCGCTGGTATCACACTTGGAGACCGTTCTCAAGATGAAATCTGTGGTTTTCTGCAGTTCTTCCACAGGCCCATACAGCTTTTCAAGAAAAGAGGTTGACAAAGGCCAGATCTCTTCTCTCAGCAGCTGATACGTACTGCAACATTGAAGTATGTGCTCTGTGGTCTGTTCTGCTTTTCCACAAGGACAAGCGGGCGATGGCATACGGTGGAACCGCCTGTACATGTGTTGGTTTAGTCTGTTGTGTCCAGTTCTGAGACGAAAAATGGTCACTTGCTCTGGCCTCGAGAGATGATGGTAGGCATCCTCTGATTGAGGTGTCTATAGAGTGACTTGATGATAGTCTTCATATCTGTATGGGTAACCAGGTTTTCTGTCTGATTCTGCACCCACCTTTGCCATCTTGTCTGTATCTCCCATTTCCTTGGACTCCACAGTGTGAGGGAATCCACTGCAATGCAATCCGAAAGCATTTGATGGTTTGTAGTGCTTCTTCAAGTTGTGGCAGCTTACCTTTGGTGATAGCCTCAAGGACGGAGCAGGCATCAGATAAAAAGACAATCTGTGCAATAGGGTATGCTGTTCTGCTGATGGTATTAGCTGCATGAACCAGTGCTTCGACTTCAGCTCTGTAGTTTGTGCATTGTTTGCCTGTCGGTATTGCAGCTGACTCATGTTGTCCGTTTGGATACTGTATGTGCAGTCCAGCACCTCCGCTCCTAATTGCATCTTTGGCTGATCCATCTGTGTAGATCCTTATCCATGTCTCCTGAGGGTACATTTCTTCCAGCATGGCTAGGGTCAGGGCCTTCTTGCTCACATCACTGTGTTCATCTTTGGTTGTGAGATGAGGTACTGTGGTGCGAATAGCTATGCTCTCTAGTTTGTTTTCCCAGGGTGGAGGACCAAGTGTGTGGTTTGGGTCTTCTATTTGTGCTGGCAGCATTTCTTGGTGTTTCCTTTGAAGTGCTTTTGTCTCTTTCACAAAACTTGATCTTTTAAGTCTTCCTGATGACAGCTGTGCTTGTCTGATCTTCATCGGGTGGTTGTTGAACGATTTGAACTTTGCAGCTTGGATCAGTGCTTTGCATTCCCTTCCTTTGCTAAGTGGGGGGGATGCCTGCTGTCTGCTCCATTTTTTCTATTGGTGTTGATCTCATTCCAACAGTGATGATGCGCAGTGCCTGGTTTTGTACTCTGTCGAGGTTCTGTTGATGAGACTTATCTGCTGTCATCCATGAGCTGGATCCATACTCAAGGTGTGGTCGTACGGCACCTAGGTAGATGGTCTTGAGGATCCTTTCATTGGCACCCCACTTTGTTCCTGCCAGCTTCCTCATGATGTTTAGCTTTCTTCTGGCCTGGCCTCTGCGTTCTGGATGTGCTCCTTCCATGTTAATCTTCTGTCATAGGTGACTCCCAGGTATGTCTGCTGCTCCTCATACTCGGGTGGGATACCGCCCAGTGTCATATTGCCAACCTTGGTTTTGGTGGACAGTGAGAATAGGATGGCTGATGATTTTTCTTTGTTGATGGTAATACACCAGCGATTGGCCCAAGCCGTAATTCTGTCCAAGGCGAGCTGCATTCTGTACGTAGCAGTCATTGTGTACCCCTCGGTGCACCAAAGTACGAGGTCATCTGCATAGAGGGCTGCATGGATCCCATTGGGCAGCTCTGCTACAATGTCATTAATGAAGAGTATGAACAGAGTTGGTGATAATACTCCGCCTTGTGGTACCCCTTGTCTCAGCAATACATTATGCCCGGATAGTCCATCCACCAGCACCCTAGCTCTTCGATTGTGTAAGTATGACTTGGTCCATCGGAACATGTTGCCACAGATGCCTGTACGCCGGAGCTTCACGAGGAGGCCATCCTTCCACACCTTGTCAAATGCCTTCTGCAGATCGATAAAGGCAGCTAGCATCACCTTCGTGGCTTGAAAAGTGTCCTCTATGACCTGTGCAAGATGTGTTGTTTGATCTTCTGTGCTCCTGTATCTTCTGAAGCCGGCCTGCTCTGAAACTATAATGTTCTCCGACTCCAGGTACCACTGCAACCGCTGGTTGACGATGCGCTCCATGGTCTTGCATATGCAGCTTGTAAGACTGATAGGACGGTAGCTCAGCACCTTCGTCTTGTTCTTCCCGTCTTTCAGAATAGGAGTCATTCTGGCTTCCTTCCAGCACTGAGGAACCGCTCCATTGGTCCAACTGAGATTAAAGATGTCTAGCAACTTGCGGAGAGATGCATTACCAAGGTGTTGGATCATTTCATTCGTAATGCCATCTGGTCCGGGAGATTTCTTCTTCTTCAATTGGCGGATAACCTTCTTCAGTTCTGCTAAACTAATGTCAACTTTCATTGCATCATGAGTGTTCGTGTCTGTTCTTTCCTTTTGCTCTTTTCTAACCTCTTTTTGACGCATTCGTGGTATAGAAATGGTGCTTTCTTTTGCATATGCCTTCGCAAAGGCATCTGCAGCCATCTTTCCTGTCAGTGTTTGTCCATGTTCTTCAAGAGTAATCTTCTCTCCCCCGACACCATCATCATTCAGTGCTTTAGTCAGTCTCCATAGCTTTGTGGTGTCTCCCTCTAAATTAAACCCTGCCGTCTTTTCCCTCCAGCCTCTTCTTTTGGCCTCCAGCTTGGTCTTTAGATACCTGGCTTTAGTTTGTTGTAGCGTGAAGTGGTTTTCATGACAGGGATTACCCTCTGCATCTTCTCTGGCATTGTCTAGTTTATCATGTGCTGCTTGTAGTTCTGGTGTCCAGTAGGGACGGTAGTTTTTCCTGAACCCTTGAGGAATCGCTTCGTTGGCAGCCTTGAGGATACTTGAATTAAATTCCTTGAACACATTGTTCATGTTTCTCCCTTCTACTGCTATATTGTGGGTAAGCTCATTGGAACGAATGCCGAACAGACTCCAATTTGCCTTTTTATAGTTCCACCTTGGATGTTGAGGTGAACTTGTCGAAATACTTCCAGAAAGAGAGAGGAGGACTGGGCGGTGGTCACTTCCTTCTAACTGCGATCCGACCACTCTACTGAGGTTTCTTTGAATGTCTTCTGTACAAAATGCCAAGTCCGGCGTTGTTGTCGAGTGCCACCGGCGCGAGTAGAAGGTAGGCTGATCTGTGGGAACGTTGGCAAGTAAAAGGTGCTTTTCATCTTGCCATGCTTCAATGTCTTCTCCTCGTTTATCAAGTGTTCTGTATCCCCAGCTCTGGGACTGGCTATTAAAGTCTCCCGCAATGAGGAAGTGGCAGTCTGGGACCTGGATTGTGTCAACTGAGAGATTCTTGTCATTAGGGCAGGAATAATTGACAATGTCAATCACAGAGTTGCTGGCTTGATATATTCTGCCTCTTCCATAAAGGTTTTGATCTGGTTGGCATTCACGCTGTTTCGGAACAAGGTGATCACCCTGCCTTTCTTTCTTCTTCTTCGATCACACCGGAAAATCCGGTAACCTCTGATCTTAAATGGTTTTCCTTCTTGCAGGTGTGTCTCTTGGATGCAGCAGATATCAATGTTGTTTTCGTACAGGAACTGTTCGAGCTCTGATTTCTTGTTGGTAACCCCATCTGCGTTCCAGTGCATGATGTTGATACTGGAGTTCTCTTTGGGTTTGGTCTTCTCTTTCGGTTTGCCAGTAGCTCTCTATCCTCGTCCCCTGGCTCCACACGACGAGTTGATGCGACCTCCAGTAGCTGAGGGTGGGCTCCTTCGAGGCGTGGAGCCCGGCGCTGCACCTGCCTGTCGGATCCTCACAGGGCGAGCACCATTTCGGTTGATTCGATCTCCAAGTGTCATTTCATTAGCGTTGTGCATAATGCTCTGGTTAGCCCCTCCAAATGTCTGGATTGACACCCAGTGGGTTACACCCCTGCGCCACGTTGAGGCCAAGCATATAGTCTTAAAGAGAGAGTATTAAAAGGGTTAATTTCGAATACGAGTGTATATTCCGTACCTTTTTTAGGATCATTGTCTAGTTTCCACTGTGCTCGATAATGCAGAATGGGTTACACGTGGTTCAGGGTTTTGGAAACTTAATATTTCCTTGCTGAATGATTTTGAGTACCATCGATGTGTTGAAAGTGTCTGGTGTTTTAAGCTCCGCAGCATATCAGAATTTTTGAAAGCTTGCTTTCTTGGTAAGAAGATGTTAAACTAGGGTTTGCTAATATATCAAGACAATATTCTATCCAAAAGGCAAGGAAAATGCGTAAAGAGGAACGAAAGTTGATTCATCTACAAACCCTCATTCTTTGTAAGGTTTCAAGCGGCGATATTCACATGACTGAGGTTTTGGAGGAGACCAGTTTAAAAGTATTACAAATAGAACTGTATAGAGCAGAATGCGCAAAAGTAAGATCAAGGGCCCAATTGTATTATCTTGGAGAAAAACCGACAAAATATGTTTGTGGGCTAAAAAGTTCTAAAGGTGTGGGAAAGATAATTAGGGGCCTTAATTCTATTAGAAACCATTCAAATATTTTATGAAAAGTTATATAAGTCTGAAGAAATTGAAGAAGAGTTGGCAGCTGAATTACTTGATAATATTAAGGAAACATTGCCTCCTACATCAGCTGATATTTGTGATGAATATTTAACGTTAGAGGACCTGACCAAATCTCCCAAGACAATGAAGAATGGAAAATCGCCAGGGAGGGATGGCCTGCCTGTTGAGTTTTATGTTACATTCTGGCATTTAATTGATACAAAATTCTGTGAGGTTGTTAAAGGAATTTTCCATCATGGAAAACTTCCTTTTACAATGTCTCAAGCTCATGTACGACTGCTAATTAAAAATGGTGACCACAGTGACAAGGAATTATCGGCCTATTTCTCTCCTTGGAGTTGATTGCAAGATTATTTCTAGAGCTCTTTCACTAAAACTAGGTCAGGTGCTGGTTGATGTTACTACTCCTGTTTAGACAAGTTCGATACCTGCTAGATCAATATTAACCAACACTGTGCTCGTTAAAGACCTGATTCAGTTCGTTGAAAAGGATAACATTCCAAGCGCCATTGTAGCTATAGATAATGAAAAGGCTTTCGATCGTTTGGAGTGGAAGTTTCTGTTAATGTCATTAAATTGCATAGACTTTGGGCCACATTTCTTTAAGGATTCGAATATTGTATAATGACATTACTAGTAGAGACCTTGTGAACAATTTTATCAGCCAGCCAGTTGTCTTAGAACGAGGGGTTCGACAAGGTTACTCCCTGTCAGCACCTTTATTTGCAATGTGTATGGAGACCTTGGGGTGACAATAAGAGACGATATAAATTGCCATAGATTGTGTATTCGTGGCTTATGACACCAGTGAAAATTATCACAATATTCCGATGATACGACCATTTTGTTGGCCAAAATAGTGGTTTTGATCGCATACATCTTCTTTTGGAGAATTTCCAAAAAGGATAAGGGCTCAAAATCAATAAAGGAAAATCAGTAGGTTTGTTTTTGGTTTCATGGAAAAACCGAAATGATCAGGCATTAGGCATCAATTGGACCACTGACATAATACATATTTTAGGTATTCATTTCAGTCGAACAAACCTTGATTCCATTAATTGTACAAACATGCTTTCCAAAATGAGCAAGACAATTATCCAGCGGAAGCGTCGACGTCTGACTATTTTTAGAACGGCGATAGTGATCAATAATTTGATATTAATATTGCTGCTGTTTTTATTATGTCTCAACATGTTGAAAAAGAAATTACTAAGATGATATTTGAATATTTATGGGAAAGTAAGACACACCCTGTCTCACAGAGTGTCTGTACTAATAATAAGCCTGGTGGTGGGCTTGCCATCTCAGACCTGAGAATTACATGTGTCTCGTTAAGGCTTCAAATTATTAGATGATTTACCTCATTCAGATTGTCAGTGGGCAAATGTGTCTAGATGCCTTTTAGAAGGTATATTGCGCTATTTTCAGTTAAATCCTTTTTCTGGTCGTCTAAACCTCCACCGAATCACACACAGATTCCATCGGTATGTTTGGAGATTAAAGCTGCTTTAGATAGGTTTGTTCGCAAAGATGATTCACCTCTTTGCGGGGAGTATGCCTCCAGCCAATACCTATGGGGCAATGATCATATTCTATATGAAGGCAGACACGAAAATGGAAATCACTATATGACATAGCATGAGTGACATCTCTTTGCCACTTTGGCGTGAAATGCTTTCTGAAGCGGCTACAAAAAGCGATTCCAATTGAATGGTTTCCTCTCCCTAATGGGCCGATGAATGATGCACTGGGCAAGGTAATTCTTGAAAGTACTGATGCAAGTTTTTCATATACATTGCAGATTAAGGGTTGGTACAATATGTTAATTTAACATGATATTACTATTCCAAAGGCTATATCCGCGTAGGAAAGGTCTGAAAATTCCTGCATGAATTGGGATGTGGTATGGAGACACATTCATTCATGGCACATAACAAATAGAGCAAGGGATGTTGTCTGGGGGTTGCTTCATAGTAAACTCTGGGTGAGTAAATAATGACCAAAGTTTATTCTGTACAGACATGGAGGCAACCATTACCCATATGTTTACCGAGTGTTTGCCAGTCTCCCAATTTTAAATGTATACTGAACAGTTATTTGGGAAAATTGTTACAGTTGATATCAAAATAATCCACAATGCAATTCTATTTCATGAATTAGACACTTATCATCTGACTAAGAATGCAAAGAAGATCTTGTTATTTGTTTGAGTGTGGCGGTTTGGGCCATTTGGAAGCATCAGTGTACGATAGTCAATGAATCATACACAGGGCTTAACTCCAGCAGTTTTGACAAATTGAAGTGTGCTTTTGGTGCCTTGCTCTCCTGTTGCCTTAAATGTGAATTTCATGATGCACTTACTAAAAATAGACTTCACTCTTTTGTAGTTAATGTGTACGTTGGTGATTTGATTTCCATTGTTTCGACAGATCTGATTATTTCCAATCCACCGTAATTGGCCTCTGGAATGATTTTTTAAATATTATACACGAATTTGTGCACTTGTAGATGCCAGTTTGTTTCAAAATACTTTGTTTTGATATTTTCTATGTTTAAAAGCTAATTATATATTTTTAGTTATTATTTTTAATGCACATGCAGCATTGATGGTATTGGAGTGTGCGTGCGCGTGTTGCTATATGAAACGACAGCATTTACCTCGTGCAGCAACAGCTCCAACACGCACATGCACTCTAAAACTCATTGCTAACCAGATTGAGATGAAAATTGGGAGCGTTGGCTGTGAAAGGGTTAAAACAGGGTTAAATTTATGTAGCTGCTTGAATATTGTTTTGGAAATTAAATAAATAATCCAACATTCTTTTCAAGTAATGTTTGTTCCGGGGTAATTTTAGAAACTGACCTAGATTGTAAATTGAATTCTACTAAAATAGATTTAACATTGAATCGACGTCAATATATAGCCTGTATACATAATCGTGTTCATACCTGGATAGTTATGGATTTGGCATGCATAGTAAACTGAAATGTTAGGGGAGAGCTGGGTGAAGTGCGACATTATTATTCATTTGGTATATTTTCTGCCTTTAGTTTTCATAAGAGGACAATATCTAAACCTTTTCATGGTACGTACTGTGATGTAATGTATGCCAATATTGCACGATTGTTTTCTTTGATCTAGTTACATCAGATTCAAGTTTGAAAAAGATTGAAATGTTGGGGTCAGCTGGGACAACAATGGGCCAAGTTGGACAGTGCCTGGGGGAAAGTGGGACAATGACAAATCTATTCATTTCAACACCAAATTTCAAGATGTCATAGTAACATGAAACATAATAGCTCATAACTCAAGTATGCCTATCTTGGCATTATGTTTAGTTAGATTATTTAATCAATGGGGTAAAGTGCTACACTCCTCCATGTAACATTGTCCCACTTCTCACCACATTGATCTTTCTAAAACAAAAGCCTACCATTTATATATCTATGGATTAATCAGTCTTAAATGTACATGATTGTACACTCTATGTATCCATGTGTTCTGCCGCTAAGAAATATTTATAGTCAGCCAACAACATCAGCAACAGCAAAGAATATATTTCATACAGGAACAATAAATTCCAACCGACAAAAGAAGTTTGTGTTCATAAAGCTTACCAAAGTAAAGCTATGAAGTTAACATGTGACCTGTGAAAGGAAGTGGACTGTACCCGCATAATGATGTATCAATTAACTTGATTGGCTAATAATTCTGCACATAAACAGCAGTGTCCTACTTTACCCATGTCCCATTTCACCCGCTCTCCCCTATAAATTGATTGTTAGGATTCAAAGCACTCCGACTATGTATGCTGCACTATCGCTTCACTGAGCACAGTGTAATATCTTGGCGACTAACTTTTTATAAATTATTAATTACGTTGTACATATTGACGCTATGTTTTAAACACACCCAATCTCTGTGTTTATTTCTCAGCCCTTGATCGCGTGAGCTTTCGTAATTAATGGTATGTTGTTGAGCTGTTTGCTTGTCATTTTTAAAGGGAAACATCATGCTGTTTTGAATTTTTAGATTAATCGTTTGTCCGTCATATATTTAATGTTTATTTATACACATAACTGATATAATTGTTTGTTCTCTTGATTATTCTATGTTTAATGGTCTTTTCAGTCAGTATATTTTTGGGTACTATGGATATCCACATGATCCATTGATCGTGTTACCACCCACCCACCTCCCACCCCCCCCACCCCCCACACACACCCCAAAATAGTAGTAGTAGTAGTAGTAGTAGTAGTAGTAGTAGTAGTAGTAGTAGTAGTAGTAGTAGTAGTAGTAGTAGTAGTAATAGTAATAGTAATAGTAGTAGTAGTAGTAGTAGTAGTAGTAGTAGTAGTAGTAGTAGTAGTAGTAGCAGCAGGCGCTGCAGCGTGAGCAACGGGAGCGGCAGTAGCAGCAATAGCGGCAGTAGTGCCAGCAGTAGCAGATGTTGTAGTAGCAGATGTTGTAGTAGTAGTAGTAGTAGTAGTAGTAGTAGTAGTAGTAGTAGTAGTAGTAGTAGTAGTAGTAGTAGTAGTAGTAGTAGTAGTAGTAGTTGTAGTAGTAGTAGTAGGTATTGCAATTATTTCTACATTATACTGGCGTATATTATTTATTTAATTCAGTTTGCTAGAGTTTAATGTTTTTGTCAGTATATATATATTTTTGGGTAGAAAGGCTTTCCACATGATCCGTTGATCATGTTAAGAAACAGCGGCAGCAGCAACAGTGGAAGTAATAGTAGTAGTAGTAGTAGTTGTAGTAGTAGTTGTAGTAGTAGTAGGTATTGCAATTATTTCTACATTATACTGGCGTAGTAGTAGTTGTTGTTGTTGTTGTTGTTGTTGTTGATGATGATGATGTCGTCACAGTGCACAAAATTAGAAAGCATAGCTACCGGTTGTGGTTTTTGCTTTGCCTTGTATTGCTACATGACGAGTCACCGCCTGCGGATTTCTAGATTTTTTTAGGCTGACAGGTTGGTAACACTTCCACTGGATATGTTTTCTGTCCATGCCCAAGCATCCACTATGGTCTGTTATAGGTCTGTAGTTAGAAATTGCTTGTGTATAAATCGATTCAGTTATCAAGTTCGAAATGAACCAACGCAGACGCTGGTCACGTAAGGATACTGGTTTCTGACACTGGTCACACGCTTTCACCTCATATGCATCAAAAACCTTCAGATGTTGGAAACAATCTGTTGAAGTTAATTTCACTGACAGTTTCTGCATATCATGCTGGAAACGCCAAATATGAATCATGATCTGCAATGCAAGAACTGTCAAATGTGTATCAATACATTGAAGAGCTTATCTGTGACGTCGCCGTGACATCGAGATTCTGGGAATTCATAGTGCAAATGGGTAATATGTTGTAATAAGCTCTCTGGTCTAGGTCTACAGTGAGCATAACTTTCGGGAATTGCTACGTGTCATAAACAGACATCACTTCTGTGAAGACTACATTATTAAGAGACGACCTGCCTTACGAGACCACTTTTTTCAAATCCCAAATCCGAATAAATCGATACATGTATGTATACCACCGCAAGCGAAGGCATTTTGATAATCCTTTGGTTGCTCTCTTAAGGATCGTTGACGGAAACTGCCGCCTCTGTCGCATAACATCTACAGCACTCGCTCAGTAAGAAGACTGGTATTCCATTCGGGCAAATCTGTTTGTTCTCATATGTAGGCGTTCGAAGTTGCACCACCAACACTATTGATCTGATTTGGCTCGAATGTTAATACAACAAAAGGACTTAAGAGTATTTCCGAATATTGACTGTGATTCGAATAAAAAGCATGGATACTGATCGGATCAAATTCTGGATAAATAGATATACCAGAAATTACACGTCTGATTTGGCTCAAAATGTAATTTAAGAACAGGTATGAACGTACAGTAGAATTCCGCAATTTTGGTCTTGATCAGAAAAAAACCTTGGAAAGTCCCGTTCCGAATATCCGAGAAAAGTTTATAATGTGACAAGAATTCACCTTTCTAGAATACCCATCATTATCTGACGGCATATGATGTCATAATCAGCTAAGCGGCATCTAGGATGACGCCATAATCTTTATGCCATAGATGATTCTATGTGGCCCGTCTTACACTCTTAATAGTCCGACACGTTGTAAGAATTGTATGTCTCTGCTATTTAATTAACAGACTGCGGACTATTTTGAAACTAATTTGACGGAGCGCTGTTGCTGCCACAGACAGCAACAGCACCGGGTCATATTAGTTTCAAAATGTTCAACGGATTATAGTTTTCTGGAAATTGATTGTCAGGGAGTTCAGGGATTGATCGATCCCACCACGAGCGCGGTGTGGGAGGAGCGTAGCTAGAGATGGGCTGGGCATAGTTAAAACTGGAAACGTCCATTGGCTGGCGAGGGTCCGCAATCGATGACTATTATTGATATTACTTGGTAATCTTAGTCGCTACTAGAAACTATTATAGGCGATCGGTCTGTCAGATTCTTTACATTTTTAGAAATCCGCCTATGTAGCAACAATGACGGAGCCACGAATTATATACGTGTGTGGGCTCTGGATGGGGTCCGAGATAAGTATATGACCTCTGTACGGCGTCCGAGAATAATATGTTGGCCACACTGTTCAGGGGATAAAGGGATACTTCTCATTCCAGTCATGTTGTTCAGGGGAGACATGGGTACATCTCATTCCACACTGGTCAAAGGATGCATGGGTACTTCTCATATGCACACTATTCAAGGATGCATGGGTACTTCTCATATCCACACTGTTCAAGGAATGCATGGGTATATCTTATTCCACACTGTTCAAGGGATGCATCAGTATTTCTCAGTCCGGTCACCATGTTCAAGACATACATGAGTAATTCTCAGTCCGGTTATGCTGTTCATGGGATACATATATTTGTGATGTTGCCGATTGATCTCACAACTGCTCACTGAAACACTGCCATCTTGTTGACATACCACCACAAGCACCACCACCGCCGCCACCATCATCACCACCACCACCACCATCACCACCACCACCACCACCACCACCATCATCATCATCATCATCACCACTTACCCACCCTCCCCACCCCATCCAAACCCAGGTTTACCATGTTGAACACAGCCATAGAGAGAATGCGTGGTGTTTCCGTTATGAAATGTTCATATTAATAACATTCTTAATGCAATAAATCAGTACAAGTGGCAGTAAGCAAATCAGACGGAAGTCACCAGATGTAGTAGATTCAAATATGTAGTTCATACATAATATTACCACTGAAATCGTTTGAACTATTTTCATCCATACTGTGCATTCATTCGGCTATCTTCTTCCTTACGCTAGCAATATTAAGTGATTTATTCCCTAAGTACGAAAGAGATCAATGCGGAGACCAGCAACAAAGATCCCCATCTTGCGATAGAGAACTCTTATTCTGTTAGCTGCTATTGACTGTCCACAGCATTGCAATGTCAACAACATTAATGAAAAGCGCATGCTGCCGTGAACACTAGGTCTGTTTATCGGTTCTCAAGTTGCGGGTTGCACTTCGCGGTCAGAGAAGCATAATTTATTTGCAATACTCAATTTATATCGAAGCGTAAATGTCAGAGAGGCTATTCTTCGCAATAGTTCATTCTCAGGATTCGCGTTGATGCCAGTTTTCTATCACTTCGATATGCCCACGACTCTCCAATTTAGGGGCATATATATATATATATATATATATATATATATATATATATATATATATATATATATATATATATATATATATATATATATATATATATATATATATATATATATATATATATATATATATATATATATATATATATATATATATATATATATATATATATATATATATATATATATATATATATATATATATATATATATATATATATATATATATATATATATATATATATATATAGCCCAGACATTGCGTTCATGTTATATGACAGTAAAGGAAAAACCGGACTTTCAATTCCATCCCTTTAATGAAGCACTAACAAATCAGTCGATTAGCCTCTCTTGTGTCAGTGTAACCATTTACTTAGCAGGCCGGCCCAAATCAGAGTCTACAGTTGTCTTGAGGGATGACTAATAGTGTATACAACGTGACGATTATTTCCATATGTGCATAATCCGTCAATTTAGTCCGCTAAGACGTCAAGAAGTGTCCATATGCCATAAAGTTGGAAGGAATATGGGGCTAGGGAACATTGGCATACAATGGGAAAGCATAATTTCATCAAACCTAAGTTATTCAGTGCAATATTTACACTTTTATATGCATTTATTCGTGGCAAGCGATCGGTGTCAGCCATTTTGAAATTTATGCAAATATCACACTAACCATCTAAACCGAGCTCGGGTGCTCGGTTGACTATAGTTGACTAGCTAGTTAACTAGCTAGTTAACTATTTGAAGTTCAACTGGTATTCTAGTTAGCCATAGCTAACTATGGTTAGGAGTCAAACTTGACCCTGTATAGCTTTCTAGAAATCGATAGTCAGAGGGTTCAAGGATCGAGCGATCTTAACACGGGCGAGGTGAGAATGGAGCGTAGCTAAATGTGGGTGGGACATAGCCAAAGCTTGATTCCTCACTTAAAGTTAATACCTATATTCATTGAGTCTCCACTATCCCATGCCACGGGGTGGTGTGCAGCATAAATAGTAAAGTTCATCGCGTGTGGGAAATTCATCTTCTACCCTAAATGTCAATTGGAAAATCTGTCTTAAGGAACTGACACACGAAATAACATATCACGAGAAACAAAACACTAGCATCAAGTCAACTTGCCTGTCATAGCCAATCAATAAGTTGTTTACAACATAAAAATCGTCTAGAAAATAGTAGACTGTTTTATTTTCAAACACATTTTTCACAGGAAGTTTTAAACCAATACGTTGCTTGCGAGATGTGGTTCCTTGTGGCATGTACTACCTTGATGCGAATGATTTCTTCTTCCTTGTGACAAGAACGCAACATCTTCTCGTTGTGGCATACCCCACCTTCAGGCGAGTGATTTGTTGTTCCTCGTACATGCACCACCTTGATGCGAGTGATGCGTTGCTCCTTGTGGCAGGAACCACCTTAATGTTAGAGATATGTTGTTCCTTGTCGCATGAACCACCTTGATACTAGTGATGTGTTATTCATTGTGGCATGAACCACCTTGATGCTAGTGATGTCCTGTTCATTATCGCATTAAGCACCTTGATGCGAGTGACGTCTTGTTCCTTGTGGCATGAAGCACCTTGATGCGAGTGATGTCTTGTTTATTATCGCATCAAGCACCTTGATGCGAGTGATGTCTTGATCATTGTTGCAGGAATGACCTTGATACTAGTGATGTCTTGTTCATTGTGGCAGAAACCACATTGATAATAGTGATGTCTTGTTTATTGTGGCAGGAAGCACCATGATACTAGTGATGTATTGTTCATTGTGGCAGGAATCACCTTGATACTAGTGATGTCTTGTTCATTGTGGCAGGAAGCACCTTGATACTAGTGATGTCTTGTTCATTGTGGCATGAACCACCTGGATACTAGTAATGTCTTGTTCGTTGTGGCAGGAAGCACCTTGATACTAGTGATGTCTTGTTCATTGGGGCAGGAAGCACCTTGATACTAGTGATGTCTTGTTCATTGTGGCATGAACCACCTGATACTCGTGATGTCTTGTTCATTGGGGCAGGAACCACCTTGATACGAGTGATTTGTTGTTCCTTGTCGCAGCACCCACCTTAGTGCGAGTGATGTCTTGTTCTGTGTGGCATGCACCACCTTGATACAAGTGATTTGTTGTTCCTTGTGACATGAACCACCTTGATACCAGTGATTTGTTGCTCCTTGCGACATGAACCACATTGATGTGAGTGATACATTGTTCTTTGTGACATGAATCACCTTGATGCGAGTGATTTGTTGCTCCTTGTGGCAGGAACCACCTTGATGCGAATGATTTGTTGCTCTTTGTGACATGAACCACCTTGATACGAGATATGTGTTGATTGCGATTTTAAATGACAAAATTATGAAGCACGTGAAGTGGTCATTAAAGAAACGTATCATCTTATTACAAATCGTTCACAAAAGAATGTGTTTTAATGGGGGAAGATTGATATTACATTCCCACATAATATATAGATAGCATTGCAACGAAACTCAAAGAAACGTTGTTGAATGTTTTGGCGCGGTAATAGGTCAATAGGTCTAATTTCGCTCATCTATACCTTAATCAGAAGAGTCGCCATTTTCCATGTCACAGACGGGTGACAATTGGACATCAAGCACGTGCATCGCATCAGGAATCAGCCGAATTACCATTTATTCACAATGACCTCAAGTCATACATCTTCCGCTATATCTGCACACGTAATGGTCGCTATAACTTAGAACAGAATCTGTTCAATTAAGGTTTTCAGTTACCCAGATTGAAGGGTGGAGAATCCCTATAATTTTCCCTCCAGCATAAGCTTGATGTAGCTATGTTTCACGTTGTGTCCATAGATTATATTTAACGCCAAATAA